>WNKI01000005.1:602616-1013860 GCA_015350385.1 Aculops lycopersici | reverse complement strand
TCGACTACAACTTTCCCATAACTCAACTCCCTCGTTCGTGTTGCTCGAGCTGCTGATGCCTTAGTTTTACTTCCATCTCGCTGCTCTTTTCTCGTGGATTTGGTAAATCTCTCAAGTCTCCAATTATCCTATCTACTGGCATCTACCCGTTTTTGAGCAGCTTCCAAAAACCCTTTATTTTTGCAAATCACACCATCAGCATCCTCTACCCTTTTGAGTTTTGAGGGGCACGAAGTCTTTTCTAAACTTTAATTTCGCTGATCGAGGCGAATGTAAAGGAGCAACCAAAACCAAGACCATAATCATAATTTCATACAATATTCCTACGTCAAGCTGACTCTCTCCCTCTTGAACCATAAAATTTGGCCCACACTTCAGGCCAAAAAGTCAACGTTTGTTTCCGAATTTGCTTGTAGCTTGCAAGTGGCAAGTAGCGACTCGCGAGAGACAAATGTAAGCAAAACTTGGGCGAGGGAAGAAACGAGTGTTTGCTGAACCATAAGTCAATGAATGCTTATGACGTGACTCTCGTCTGGCTCCCAGATTGCAACTCGCCTGCTGATTGCTTGCGATTTGCGTTATTTAGTGCGCGCAAATCACGCTTTCGAAGGAGGGAGGAGGACGAAAATTTATTGGCCTCTAAGTTTGTGACTCAAATTGAAACTCTAACTCAAACTCTGACTCAAACTCAAACTCTGACTCTAATTCTATTCGATTCGATTTGATTTGATTCCATCCATAAAGCAAGTGCCAATATCACCAATATCATTTGTTATGACTTTAGCCGAAAATCTTACAGAAACACAGGAGAAGGGATCGTGTTGCATGCGAACATTTGAGGCCGACACTCTGACGAGTGCGACGCAATGGTTGCGTTGTGCCACTTCCGCCTTGCGAGTGTTTGCTGTGTCTTATGGGCGGAAATAATGGGCACAAATCACAATTTGCACTGCTGTCCTCTCATTCGTTGTAGTCGGGCGCGGCAGCAGCGTCGTTTGTTTGGCCCTTTGTCTTCAGTTGGAGGCAACTTCTGTGGACACGTATACAAAAGTTGGGCTGATACTTGGGTCTGATCGTGGGGTCGGTGGTTGTTTTGCGCGTTGCTCGCAAGCCACAAATCTACGGTCGGCGCGACCGTCTGGTCGGTCGCCTGCGAAAGAGTCACTCCGAGAGACCAACCGACTGGCTGGCTGGCTGAGTGACTGACTGACTGACTGACTGACTAGCTATATGACTTACGATATGGCGCACACATCTGTCCACTTAGGCCATATATCACTCGCACCACGGCGGCGACAAAGAGCAGAGCAAAAGTGTCGCTCGCCCAGTGACTGAATGAGCGACTGAGCGAGTGAGGGGGACCTAGCGACAGTTGCGCCATTTCCAGTCGCGTTTATGTCAACTCGCGGGCTCGCTAGAGTTGCGCGCTTGATGCCAAATCCAAGTGGATGGACAACAGTAACAACAACAGCAACAACAACTTACTGGATGCTCATAATGTTGGTGTGCGAACTTGAGCCGTTTGTTTGTCTATCATCGTCGAAGTTGGATCTCTTTACTCGATGTCGTGGTCGTTGTCGTCATCGTCTCAGTCGTCGTCTTGGTTGTGGTGGCGCATCCGGTACCAAGTGATCACTGGCAAAGAACCATGAATCACTCGTCGGCGGCGCTAGTGTCTCTTGTCTCGAGGTGTCGCTATGCCCCGAGTTGCGAGCACATCAAGTTTCTCGCACATACCAGCGAGTGGAATCCTGGGAGAAGGAAATTTGTAGCTTCGTGTCGACAAATCGACAATTCCACTGACAAGTGTAAGTATAAGAATTTGTAGTATCCCCTTCCGTTTGTCGCCTCCCTCTGTCACAAGCTTCTCTTTTGCTGCTGCTGCTGCTGCCGCTGCGACAATTCGAGTCGTGAAAGATAGAATGCAAATCCATTCACTTGATTACAATCCATCAATCTCGTCGTGGTCCTCTACTTTTGGGTTAGCCTCTGTGAGAGAGGAGATGGAAATGGAGATGAGCCAGGAACTTCCGCTAAAAATCGACAGGCGGCGCAGTGAGATTGGTCCATTTCATTGACGATCTGCACGCACTAGAGCCACCATTGACGACCAACAGCACGATGACGGCGGCGGCGACAAAAGCAGCAGCAGCAGCAGTAGTGGTCCAGTTGATGGTGGAACGTTGCGTAATTAGTGTCATCATTAATTTGATTTGTGTGTTTATTTTACAGTCAAACGAGCAGCGCGAATGTGACGCGCCACCGACGGCACAAAAGTTTGCCAATTGGATTGGCGCATGAGAAGCCGGCTTGCTTTTTAGACGCTGGCCCATTCGCTCTCGCGTCACTGACTATGAGGAGTCCAAAGTGACGTGCTTATCCTTTGTAGTCGCGAGTCTCTTTCCCTGCCTCCATCATATCCACTTGCCGTTTGCCCATTCGTTGCTCGCTGGGTTGGTTGTTATTTCTGGTTTCCTCTGTCGCAGGCTGTCTGTGGTTCCCAGAGCGGGTGTCCAGTTTTTTGTGCCTGTCTGTCTGTGTGTCTGTCGCGCGCTTCTCCGTTGCGCAAGTCAACGCCGCGAGCTCGTAACTCACTCGCTGGTTCTCCTCAAAGTCAGTCGCTAGCTACAAAAAGGGACTCCACTTCCGAGAAGCCAGAGAGCAAAGTGGCGCCAAACAGATCAATCTCACTCAACTCAACTCAACTCGCGAGCCCATCAGACTAACAGTGAGATACTCTCGCGGCGAACAAACTCTGCCAGCCATTTGTCTGGCTGGCTGGTTGGCATTAGTTATGTAACCACCGTGGCCGTCAATCAACTCTACCAAACGTGGCGCGCTTCCCTCGGTCTGTCTATCTTTAGTATGTAGACTGTCAGCGAAATGGCCAGCGATGTTAGCTGAGCGCAGGGCAACACTCCTGTCGAGTATCATCAACATGCAACGACCAGACCTCACACTTGCAGATTGGCGCCGGCTTTTGTGGGAAAGGATTGATTGACGCAGAGTTTAGTTTGGTCTGGCTAACGTCGTCGTCGTCGTCGTCGTGAAGGTGGCCGTTTGCGCTGACTGAGTTATCGGATTGCAAGCTGCGACCAAAGGACTGAAATAATGTAACGACCGACCACCTGACGCGCTAGCGACGAAGCCACGAAGTCATAATAATAATTTATTTGCTATAAAACACGCGCTTTAGCCTCTTGTCTTGTTCTCCTTGCACAACGGAATAGATTCACGTCGAACTTCCGGCTCAAGTCTAGAGATTGGGAATCATCATAGAGGCGCCCACCTGACGCTTTTATTTGTGTGATGAGATGAGAGCGCAAGCAAAAATGATGATGATGATCTTGAGACTGATAATGTGGAAACCAGTTGCGCATCTCACATGCCAAATCCCACCGACCTACCAACCAACCGGCCGACTGATGACTTTTGGTTTTGCGGACGACTCCGGGCGCCGAGTTGGAGAGTTTCGCCGGATACTTTCTTTGGCAGGCAGAAAGAGAGAAATAAAAGCGCAAAATCAAACAACAAGAGCAACAACAACAACAACAGCAACAACAAGTCAAAGTTTGAGCAACGAACAGAATCAGATCGAGAGCAAGAGCAACGTGGAAATTTTGATACCACTTCTATCGCTGGAAAAATAGTTGCTCGGTTGGAAAAAGAAAAGGGAGGAGGCGAAGCTTCAACCGACTGGCCGCCTGTCAGCATTTCAAACATAATTAATGATGTTCATCTCTGACTTTTTGAGTTGGCCATCGCATTTGCCATTCTTGTGTGCGACTCCATGAGTAACTTTGATCTTCTCCTTCTCGGCTGCCATCGTTGCCATTGCTGCTGCTGCTGCTACCATCATTCAGTCAGCCAACCAGTCAGTCAGTTTGCCAGTCAACCAGTCAGTCCATCAGTTCTGTTGGACTGACTGAAAGTTGCAGTGGAAGCGAACGCTCCTCTCTCTCTCTCTCTCTCTTTGTGTGCTCTCCTGTCGGCTCTCGGCAAACGGATGCCAGCCAGTCGACGAGTAGGTGAGTCGAGCAACAGGAGCCGAGCTCATCGCCGAGTTTAGTATCAGTGCTTTTGGGCTGATAAAAATTAGAGTTGCCCTTTGCTTTGCAGTCGATTGGCCGGTCAGTTAGACATTTTGGAATCGCCATTTGCGAGAGCAACTAGAATAATTCTCTCCTGGCTCTTGTTGGTCAGCTGATTTGTTGCCCCTCTTAATAATCTGGCGCCGGCATTTCGCGCCCCAAGCGACAAACTGCCGCCTCAGTTTGCGAGTTGTTCGTTCAGTCGTGCACCTGAGCAACAAATAGGAAAGTTACCTGTGCTACGATGAGCGATATAGACGCGCCACACGCAAGCGTCAAGTGGAAGCAACAAGACTGATGGACTCCCGACAGCCAACGAGACAAATGATGACGCCTGTTGACTCGTGACTCTACCTGTGTGTCTCTATTGCCACCACCACAACCGCGAGAGGGGCGCCGCTACATCAACAAGTGGCTTGTTAGCGGGCCGCTCACTCACTCGCTCGCTCACAGGAGGTGGCAACGCACAAACCTCGCCCGCCTAGCAAGTGGAGCGGGCCAATTACCGTCACTCACGCGTCAGCGCTGACGGACGTGTGATTGATCTGTTGCCATTGCTGGTGCTGCAGTTACCTGTCCGAGCCGACGCTTCTGCTCTCGTCGCTTCTTATAGTAAGGCAAGTTTCTATAGCAAATTGAGGCGCGCAACTTTCACAGGCCAGAAGCGCGATGATCGAATGGTGACCATTTTTCCCCCTCCTTCATTCGCATTAGCATTCCATCTTTCTCGCTCCCTATCTCGCGGCCATAATTTTGAGCCAAAACTCGCAAAGCAGGCGACAGAAGGTGAGAGGAATTGACACGCAGGCGCCTTTCAATCTCTGGCTTGAGTCGCTTGGAAATAGTCGCAACAGAGTCGGAGTGGCCAAGGACCAACTGAGCATCACTAGTGCCACCTAAAAGGCGAGCATCGAGCAGCATTTAAATAGAGAGAGAGAGAGAGAGAGAGCGAGAGGAAACTCACAAGTCAAGTCGAGTTTTTGAGAGAAAAAATTTTTCCTTCCTTCCTCTTCGCCTGTCAAGTCATAAATCAAGGCTTGTGATCTCCGCCACTAACTCTGGCTGCCTATGATTTATAGCCGCCCAATGCGACGGCTCAACCGCTCGCCTGCCCGCGGCAACCACCGACTCTCCGGCCGTCGACTCAACATGACGGCGAGAGTCTTTTGTGTATGCAAGAGAGTCTCGTTTAGTTTTGCCTATGACTTGACGCCGGCGGTGGCGGCGTCGTCGACGACGATGAGGACCAGGGACACGTTGAGGGGGCAGGTCGCGCGCGTCGTCGTCTTCATATCAGACCTGATGCCAACAACAACAACAACAACAACAACATCAACAACCACATGAGGAGAAATCGCACCCCATCGACACTGGCCGCCCGAGAGACTGTGCACTTGGCTTGCGTCTCGAAATATGAGTTGTGGGCCACAATCTCTCGTATCACAACTCCACCTCCTCCGCCTCCTACTCACTTTTCACTCACTCACTCACTCACTTCGTCGCTCAGTCAGTCAGTCAGTCGCCGACTTGGCTGCTATCTATACTGCCTATAAGCTTTGCGCCGTAACTATCTCGACAGTTACGATAGCTGCTGCTGCTGCTGCTGAGGTTACGCGCAACCGCGAACCTGGCTCGCCGCGAAACGAAGGAGGAAACTGGATATTATTGATGGATTGATGTCTTATCGCAATCATTCCTCATCCTCCACTTTGCCTGTCCCCCCCGACCGCCACCAGGCCAGTGTTCCTGTGACTAGCTACTAATGGAATCATCAGGCAACAACAGCAGCTAGACGGAGCGCGACGAGACACAACGAGGCTAGGAAATCGATGAGTTGCCAAGAAGCGCGCGCTGCAAGTTGCGTCACCTGTGTTTTGCTCGCCAGCCTTCAGCGGCCTACCCACCACCTGATCGGCTAATGATCGGCAGGCAGGTAGTTGGGCAGCAACTAAATTTAAATCTCGATGGTGAACTTGAACTTGGCGGTCGGTCTTTCAGCTTTGACTTGGGCGAAAGATTGATGCAGCACTCAAAACTGAATAACCAACCGACTGGCTGGCCGTTGAGTTTTCAACGATGTGATCCAATGCGGAGCAGAGAAACGGAGAAGGCAAATCATCATGATAATAGTTGAAGTTTCCACCTCGACGACGACGACGACGACCAGCCGACTCCAACTACCCGTCGCCCGGGGGATTTCTTTTGATATATTTTCGTCTTTAATTAATCTTCATAAATTAATCGTTAGTGTCGTCACGACGCGCAAAAAACTAGCTCAATGGCCCGACGAGTTGATGTTTGTTGTTGCCCGTGAGTCAGCGCAGCTACACGACGACGATGGTCCAAGCAACAATCTCACTAGCGCATCTCGTCGTCACCGTTGCTGTCAGGTGCTGCAGTGGAGTTGGTCTGTTTGTTTCTCTTCCTTCTCTGCCACCGTAAGTTTCTCCCCCTCCCCCTTCAGTTTAGCACAATTGGTCTCTGTTTCTGCTCCGAGAGTTCAATTCAGTTCTAGCCAACTGAAGAATATCATTCACCTGAAATCAACTCGCTTCTCGAGGGATAAAACAACAGTTTACTTGTGGAGCAAATCTAAACTTAGAGGTGGGACTTCCAGCTCAATCATCAGACTGCTGAAGGTGTGCGTGCCGTTGTCTCTGTTAGAATCATGTAGGTTATAGAAGTTTGCGATTATATCTCGCTCTCTTATACATCAAATGTCAGCTCACGACCACTTACCTTTGGTGTCACTCGCTCGACGACGAGTGACCTTGGGTTTCCCTTTCTAGAGCAAAATGCTTGCGGGGTCTGTTCAAACAAACTGTTGATGAAAAATCGTTTTCACCACATGGCTCGCTGGTTGCGCGGCCAGCTTGCCGCAGAGCTCACCACCTAACAAGTCGCCGCCCGAACATAATCTGAACATGCCAAATGCAACTCGAATTGTCGCCTCTGGTCGATGCCGCTAATATTAATCGATGACTCGGGATGATCATTTCGCTTATGATGCTGCTGCTTCTGATGATGACCATGTTGGTAGTACACTTGCCAAAGATTAGTCTGCTCCTCAAAATTTCATTCGAACTATAGCTGCCGAGGAGGACGAGAATAGAACATGATATTGGCCACCACCACTACCATCACTCGGTGAACGCTAACAAGCGTTGGTCACCGACTGGAGCACATTTGCTCAGCACTCACCTGATTTGGACACCACCATTAAGTGGCTGCAAGATGTAGGTGCACCAATGAATAGCAGCGACTGCACAACAACAACAACAACTAGTAGAGTAAATATAAAAAGATGATTACCTCTACTGGCCACCACCAACACCACCTCTTAATGTCGTCGCTCTCAATTACCTCCAAATGAATTGCTCTCTACCAGCAAACTGAACTCCTTGTCGTCTGTTCGTTCCAATCTAAGACAAGTGGCGTTAGTTGCTGAAAAATTGATCTCTCCCTTCTAGCGACAACAGCCACTCGGCGGCTGCTCATTGGGCCGCTGAGCTGGTCGACCAAGAGTAGTGAATGCAGGGTTACACAGCATTAGATTTAAAGCCACTCAGCTATCATGATGAAGTGGCGGAGAGCAAAATGAACTTCATCCTCATCTTTCTCTCCCTCTCCCTCTCCCTCTCCCTCTCCCTCTCCCTCTCCCTCTCCCTCTCCCTCTCCCTCTCGCTCTCCCTCTGCCTCTTATTCCCCTTCTCCCTCTCGATTTAAGTTGGCCAGTTGTTAGTGTATGTTTTCCTCTCGAGACCTCAGCGCAGAGGCTAACATTAGATTTAGGATGATGGATGATGTCGCCACTTGGTGACATTTTGCTTGCTCGCTCTCCCTCCCTCTTGACTCCTTACTCTTTTTTCGAAGAGTCTTAACGCACCACCCAAGCTCGGTGGTTCTTTGTGAAGATGGTGAGAGACGTGATCTCTTTGTGGCAATACGACAAACTTTTAGTCTATTGCTGGCCACTAACATCAGCAGCAACATCCTTTAACCTGAACAACTGATGGCAAAGGGAGAGCGAGAGGGAAAAAATCCATCGGTCCATCGGTGGATCAAGTGTCGGCAAGTGCCGCTCGAATTCCACCCACTTTCTTGGTTGCAACCTCGGCGAAGACGACCACCTTATAAGCTGTCTGAGCGACTTGAACACCAACCTTTGAAGCTTGAACTGATTCATTCAGTCGTCGCCACAGGTAATCCAAAACCGTCGCAGTGCCACATCTTCTTCTCCCTCTCCTGAGTGGCGCGCAAATTTATCAATTTTCCACATTTGAGCGAAGCGTCACATTAGGCGAGCGCGCTGGACACCCACAGTTGACCGTCGCACCGCAGGATGTCAAGTCTAGTCAAGTCAAGTGGACCAGTTGACTCTAAGATGCTCGCTTCGTTCTCTCGCTCGCCAGTGGTGGTCGTCATCTTCGTTGGTGGGCGATGACTTTGAGGCCAACGGCAAGCTTCATCGTCGTCTTCTTGCTAGTTGTCAGTTGCTCATTCATTTGTCGTTTCAGAAGACAAGTAGCTGCTTTGCTTTAAAAATAGTCATTCACTCGCTTCCCATGTGTTTGCCCATAGGCGCCAAAAAGAAGACGCAGGACTTGCGAGAGCGATGCAGGGTGCGATTGACGAGCGTGCAGCCGCAAGTGTGACGACTGCCACAACTACCCCAGCCACCACCAACACCGGAAGCAAGAAACTTGAAACCTCAGGTGCCGCTGTCAGTCCAAACTCCGACCAGAGATCGATGAATCTTCTGCCCCGGCGACAACCGTAGACTGTCAACATCTCTCACTCTCTCGAGTTCCTCAGCCTTGGCCGCAGCCTCTGCCTCTGCCTCTGCCTCTTTTTCTCTACCTGGTCACTTTGCCTCCTCAGCCTCGGATGGCAACGACGACCGGCATGACGACGACGACGACGACGACGACAACTGCGCCTCAACTCAACTCTACTCGACTCAAGTCCTGGGAAATCTACCTGTCAGTTGCGAATGTGGAAAGGCGATTATGCAAGCGAGTGGCGCTGGCAGTGGTGTCCAAAAATGTAACGCTTCTGAGAGTTGTGACGTCCGTCGAGATGATGGGATCTATTAGTGGCGTTGCCATTTCTTACACTGCATTCTGCAGGAGATGGCGCGACGCTCATCTCTGATCTTTCATCTCTCATCTCTCATCTCGTTATCATCAAATTCAATTGGCGACCATGGAAATCTTACCTGGCAGAATTTGTACAGAGTATAGTGAAGTAGCACATGTTTATTGCTAGTGCTACCACTGCCACTGACGGTTTGTTTGTGTGTGTCTGAGTATGTAGCATTGAAATGTCGCCCTCACTGTTTTACTCTGACTTCAATTCGTGGCGATGGTAGAATGAAATCAGAAGAAAATGGACGATTATCAGGCGCGCAAAGTTAAATGGCAACAGTATTACGGTTGGAATTCCTCATCAGTCTATTTTGCTCTTCAACTGACTGAGTGAGCAGGCTGAATTTGCTACCTGGAATCTAAACCCGGTGGCCGAACGCCTTCCCAGTGCCCCTAAGATGAAAGCATGATATCAGAGGCGGTATTAGTGGATGACAGCGCTCAAAGCGCCAATGCCACTGTTGTCCTACCTGTGCACCTCTACGTCCATGTGTGTGTGTGTCTCATGACTTGTCTATCTGGTTTGATTTAGACGCCTACCAACTGATACCAGTACTAGTTGCCTGTCCGTTCGTTTGTCTACCTGTATCTGTAGATGGTTGGCATTATTCACTTTTTGTCATCTCAGTCGGCCGAAATGAACTACCGACATCGACAAAAATACCGAGCCTCTCTCTCGCTTTCGCTCCTTCTCTTTACCCACCCACTCGATTGATCCAGCTGATTCAAGTAGCTCAGTCCTGTCTTCTTAATGATGCTGATAAGGTTGAGCCCAAAGCTAGCTCTTGATGACGGACGAGCTTGCGGGATTTAGGCTTCCGCTGACAGTTTTGTTGGCCAGAGTCTTTTTCTTTACTTTTATATTCATCACGCGTAACAAACATAGCAATCTCGTCGTAATATCAGTGCCAACAAAAACTTACCTGGCGCTCTCCAAGTTTCGCTTGCATTTCAGGCATGTCGGCCAAGCGATTCAATGTTATCCCACTCATCATAAGGCGACTGGCCGGTTCGTTCACCGAAGAACTAAGATGGAGCTGACAAGACGACAGGTGGATTAAGCTGATGAGGAGAATAGTCGCGAAGGCGGGTAGGCGATCAATTTTCAATTGGCTGGTGTGCCGTGGATTTGGTTAGCGCAGGTTGTAGCGAAACACACTCCACTGATTCGCTTGCTTGCTGCTGGGTCATTGATTGTCATACTAGCCAACTCAACAGCACTTGATTGCATTTGAACTAATTTCAAGTCAGCTAGCCAGCAAGCTAACCAACTCGATTGGTTGGCCAAATTTTGCACCGATTGCCTACAAGTCCTTGCTCGCCAGGTGAAGCCGCGCAAATGCTTGATCTGATTTGGATCGAATCGAATCAGATTGGCATTCTTGCATTCAATCTCATGACGACGACGAGGTTCCAGTCCATCCTGTTCGTATTTCTAGACTTTTGAACCAGATACTCAATCGAAAGAGCGTCCCTTGTGCTCTGGACTGACGCCAAAGGCGTTGACTTGATTAGGATATGCACACTCATTGATAAACTTTTGTGACTTCGATTCTATCAGTAGGGTAACAGGCAGCATTGCTTGGCGTAGTCACTCTATCAGGATGAGCAACCATCCAACCAGCAAACCAATCGATCGATTACTTTGAACTTAATCGCTACTGCCATTTGTCTAGTCTCAACCAGTCAAACGGATCGTGGTGCGTGAGTAAGTTCAGGTCGACAATAGGGAAGTCTATGTCCATTTAGCAATGATATGTTGTATTTGTAGCTTTAGTCTGTAGAGTCAAGTCTCGAGTTGCTGGCAGTTCGGACTCAGATTCGACACAATGCTGCTCTAGCCACTACTGCCCATGTTGACGTTTCTGCCAGACGCGCTTCGGCACTTGGAGGTTAGCGGGCAAGCAATAGATCAAGATTTTTGAAGGTTAAAATAAATGTTAGTTATCCGATTCGAATCATATGCCATAAATCAATCAGTCCCAGCGACTCGCTGTTTGATTCATCACTTTGTTGCTCGGTCTTTTCTTGATGTTTTTGTTGCAATATAGAATAACAAATGAAGAGTCAGCCAGGGGGCTAAGCTCAAATTTGCTTCCACTCTTGGCACTCACCAAAGGTGATGGGCGAGAAACTTTCACGTCAGTTTCGTCGATGTTGTCCCCCCCCTCGAGCGACTCGATGAAGGCGATAAAACATCAGCGAGCTCATGAGAAGTCGTGAATGCTCATGCCTTGAAAACTGTGATAGTCTTCGTCGTAGTCGACAACGACGACGTTGTTGTTGCCTCCAGTCTAACAACTATCGATACTGTTGTGGGATGTTGGTGGCTGGTCCCCATTCTCGCGTTAATGCTGCTGTTAATCATAATGAAATCTTGCAAACGCTTACAAGGTAAGAGAGTTGAGTCTCTAGAGCAACCGGCTGTTGTTGTTGTTGCTATTTGAGCGAATAAGAATAATGATCTTTTCTCGAGCAGCGCGCAGCTTGTTGATCCTTCAACTCTGAAGGCGCGCAGCACTTATGCTTATGAAGCCGCCAAACGCTAGTGATGCCGCCCGACTCTGATAATTATTCTAATGCTACTCACACACTCAAAAAGAACAAGTCGACTGACGCGGCGGTGGTGGTGGTGGCAGTGATGGCACAACGGCAACAGTCTTTGCATGCTACGCTCCTCCTACTCCTCCATTTTTTGCTCACCTGCCCGATAAGTTAGTCTCCTTGCTCGAAAAACCTCAACAACGTCGTCGGCGTCATCAGTTTCATCAGCTTGAGACGTTGAGCTCAGCTCTACCGGTTCTCTCATCAACAAGTTTCGCGGCGGTGGTGGCGGCAACTGCGACGCAACCATCGTCATGAACAAATGCTAGCTCAATTCCAAGTTATTAGAACTTATTGGTTAACTGGTTTTCAATTTAGTTTCAGTTTGCGAGTTGACTAGCTAGCTTGTTAGTACGGTCTAGCATCGGCGGCATGAGCGCTGATTGTAACAAGTGCAATAGATTTCTCAGTTGGCTAGATCATTCACTTTTGGCTTGAGGAGGTTGTTGCATCTCAAGAATTATGGCCTGAACCTGATGCGCGTATCCTTTTGCTTCACGTTTTCCTCCTCTCATCTCCTACTATCTCATATGCTCTTTCCTTTCCGCATGTCTGAGTTTTATCTTGACTGCTTCCCTTTATACCATCGCGCCAACCCAAAACTTGTCCTAATCGATAATTTTTCATCCTGACAAGAGGGCAGCCAGCATCCGCCGCCGCTGAGTTTAGGACGAGTGAGTGAGCCAACAATCATGTTCTTTAATTTCCGCCCCTAACCTGATCAATTGCACCAACGGCAACGTCCTATACCCATGCATTCAGTTTAAATCGAGAGCGCCAATGAGCATACTAGATCATGGCAACAATAGGCTGCTTGTGTTCGGTAGGCAGCGGCCGATCATGATTTGCCCTCAACTCACAAAACTCTTCGCTCCCCTCCCCCTCGTCGATTAGTTAGTTCCGCCGCTACCATCACCGCTTTGAATGCGTAAGCTCTCTCGCCTGTGAGCTTTTGCTCTCTAGCGATGGCAGATGATATAGAGCGACAGGGCAACAAATCATGACTTTCTGATGATTGTGTGAGAGAGCGAAGCGAAGCATGTGCATTGTGGCCAAGCTCCGCTTATGAACTTGCACAGACAGGTGAGGAGCTTGCTGCCTTTGCTCGGGCGAATCTAGAGAGCCAGCGTCGACTTGTTAGATCAGGTAATGATGATGCTACCACAGCTTTGTGTTGTTGATGGTTGAGCTTAAGCTGGATCTTCTCCCTCCCTCTCTCTCTCTCTTGATTTGCCCTTGCCAGCAATTATTGCGAGACTTGTCTCGGATTTTCGACTGCCTGCGCGCGAGTGGCCTGCACGAATGTTCCCCACACTCACAGAGATAAATATTATTATATTTATATACCGACATCACCATCATATATCCGTATTGTTATGTGATAATTACTTCTTCTAGCTGTTGTTGTTATTATTATTATTATTTTAAGGGCAGCAATTATTTCGCTTCTCTATCTTGCTTCCTCCAATGATCGGCGGCCCTCCTCTTAGACGTCGCATCGAATTCGTCGTGGCTTCTTTCTATCTCTGCTCTGTTCAAGACCGGTCAAAATTTTTCCCCGACTAAAAATGTAAACCTCCATCAATGTGTTAGCCTCAGCATTAATCTCGGACACAACAATTAAAATTCTCAGAGTATCCCCCAGAAAAGGTGGTTGTAGTTGCCATCGTGGTCGTCGGCCAGATATCATGTAAGACCAATTTATATCTATCCAGTTTGAGTAACCCGCTTGCTCAAAACAAGTCGACGTTCCTTTGTTGCCCCATCGTGAAGTCATATATCTAACCTTTGATGACCAAGTTGGCTGGCAATCTAGCTAACTAATGCATGACTATAACTGCACTCACACTATCACCAAGACGACTATACCAACGACGTTCATCAGGTTGCTTAATCTCGACGGAAGGGCGAATACTAAAGCAATATCATGTCCAAGTTGATAGAGGGTCTAGCAATTCCATGTTGTGCAACTCGGCTACGCTTTTGTGAGCGTATGATAATATTCTAGGGTCGCGGCGAGCGTTTGTACTCATGCTCAACGCGCCTTCTTTTGCTATAATTTTGTTTTGTATCAATGTATCATCGTGATTCAATGCTTCCCTTACCATCCTGTCTAGATTTGCTTTCTGTCTTTTCTTCCCCTCTTTACTCCTCTTCACTCCAATCCGCTCATCTTTGCTTTGCGGAAGGTTGAGTGCGTGTAGAATGTATAAATGGCGAGTGTATTCAGACCTGTTGATTCATATCCTGTACTTTCATCCCCAGCTCAATAGTCATGTTTTTATTTTAACTTAACTGGTTTTCTGTCCGCGATGAGATGTTAGCTGTCTATCGTTCATTCACTTGTTTGCAAGCTTCGACTTGCCAGCTTCGACTTGCTGACGACTAGGACACGAATTGGTATTGGAATTGGAGCAGTGAATGAATTATCATGAAGTGGTAGTGGTGTTGGTAGTAGTTAGCATTTAGCCACCAGCTCTTAGGTCGACGTTGAGTTGGAGATTTATAAAATATAGCAACAGGGGTAGCTGTAGAAATATATACTATAGTGCAAACATGAACACCTGCTGTCAGATTTTGCCCATCTACTACTCTGGTGAATTGTGCAACATGCAACAGATGAATACAAGCATAACGACCGATACAAAATCCATCTGCTCAAAATCCGGCCCTCCATTGGTTTAACACAGTGGACGGAGAAAAGTTCGCTCGGATCCGAGCGAACTTTTTCTCTTAGTTCTCGACTGGTAATCGGCAAGAAAATTTACCAGACGTTGTGGTTGCGAATTATATGAACACCAGATTGCTCGCTGCGTGCACGATGGGCGAGATCGTACGAAAAGAAATATGAGAGAAATACCATAACAAGATACACTGTTGCACAATATAAGTACAGTGCCTCTCAAAACTGGCCACGATCTTTTTGAGAGGCACTGTAAGCTGCAATATTGTTGCAGCCTGTACGATTTGGAACCTCGTGTAAGTTCACGATGGATGCCTCAAGAGGGCGTTTGCAAGAGATGAACAGAGAAGCTGCAGCTCAAGATGGCGTCTATGGGGGTCGCAGCGAGCACAAGTTATCTGGACTGTGAGCGGGAGGGGGGGAAGAAAATTCGCTCAATCGCCAACAAATACTCAAGTTCGCTAAAACAGCAACCTAAAAATGTGTGAATGCCTGTTTTGTTTGTGTGCTAGTCAACTAGTCAGTTCATCTGTTGAGCTAAAATGCCATTCGTTTCCACTGGAGAACAAGCTTTTGCTCCTCTTTTCTCGCGTCCCCCACTCTCACTCTCTTTTTGTTCTCTCTTGTTGGCCCTGAGCTATCGGATGCCAGTCGATATCTCAGCCAAAACCAAAACATTTTGCACCATCAGAAGATAACGCAAGTGTGACGACTGCCACAACTACCCCAGCCACCACCAACACCGGAAGCAAGAAACTTGAAACCTCAGGTGCCGCTGTCAGTCCAAACTCCGACCGGAGATCGATGAATCCTCTGCCCCGGCGACAACCGTAGACTGTCAACATCTCTCACTCTCTCGAGTTCCTCAGCCTTGGCCGCAGCCTCTGCCTCTTTTTCTCTACCTGGTCACTTTGCCTCCTTAGCCTCGGATGGCAACGACGACCGGCATGACGACGACGACGACGACGACAACGACGACAACTGCGCCTCAACTCAACTCTACTCGACTCAAGTCCTGGGAAATCTACCTGTCAGTTGCGAATGTGGAAAGGCGGTTATGCAAGCGAGTGGCGCTGGCAGTGGTGTCTAAAAATGTAACGCTTCTGAGAGTTGTGACGTCCGTCGAGATGATGGGATCTATTAGTGGCGTTGCCATTTCTTACACTGCATTCTGCAGGAGATGGCGCGACGCTCATCTCTGATCTTTCATCTCTCATCTCTCATCTCGTTATCATCAAATTCAATTGGCGACCATGGTAATCTTACCTGGCAGAATTTGTACAGTGTATAGTGAGGTGGCACAAATCAGGAGACAGCGTCATCATTAACTGATTTAACAAGTCCACACCGGCTCTCCCTCTAGATCTATGCCATCCAAGAAAAAGTAGCAAGCTCCTCACCTGTCGTTACAAGTTCACGAGCGTAGCTTGGCCACAATGCACATGCTCCGCTTTGCTCACTCTCCCTTCACTCATACAATCATCGGAAAGTTATGATTAATGAATCAGGGAGGGAGACAGGTGAGGAGCTATTATTTTGAGGGCAGTAATTATTTTGCTGCTCTATCTCGTTCCTTTACACGATAGTCGGCCCTCCTCTTCCTCTTCCTAGACGTGGCAACGTTGATATCAGCGTTGCGTCTTTCTATCTTTTCCTCGGTTTAAAACTCGTCAAAGTTTTTTGTTCTAGAAATGTAAACCTCCATCAATCTCAGCAGTAATCATGGACACAACAATTAAAAGAACTCTCAGTGTAGCCCAAAGGTGGTGGATGTAGTTACACTGTCGCCGCCGTTATCATCGCCCAGATAGAAGAGTGGTTTATTTCTGACCCCAACACGGCAATCCGCTTGCTTTGTGCGTCGTGTCGTTGATCTTCTGTTGCCCTATAGAAAAGTCATAAATATAACCTTTGATGATCGAAGGCTAGCGGAGGTGGGCTGGCAGTCTAATGCACGATACACATTACACGTTATAAGCCGAAGTGGGGGGGGGGGAGAAAATTCGCCAACATAGCCTAAAAACGTGTGTACGTTTGTGTGAGCTAGTCCAATTGCGGCGCCGACGATAAAGGCAAACCAGATTGATTGCGCGCGACACTTGCGCTCTGAGCGGCGGCGCTGAGTGGCATTACTACGCAAGCGCACCAGCGAACACAAACAGTGAACGACGAACTTCTGAGTGAACGAAAAGTTGGGCTCTCTGTGTTAATCTCTCATAAGCAACTTGCTCACCGAACGTCTCACATTAGACTCAAGCACATCTTTATAATCCATGCACACAAACACACACATATATATACAATCCACAATATCAAATTAACCAAACTCTACACTGTTATCGCATAAAACAGCCGCTTGCCGAAAGGTGTGGGGTTAGAGAATGCAAACAACTCTCAAGTTTTATTGAACTTAATTGAGCAAAATGCGCTAGAAATTGTCAAACAATCGAAATGAGATGAGATAGATCGAGACACGAGCAAGAAGAATACAAATAAGTTTCAATTGATTGAATAGAATTTATAATAGTGGAAGCTTAGGAAATCTTATCGCAAGTTTAGTGCTCCAAGTATATATCTTTAGATATATATACAATCGCCAAGATGAACGAGCAACAAATTCAACAAATTCTAACTATTCAGCAAGCGATTGCTGCTGCAGCCACTGCTGCCGTCATCAATAGCCTACTGAATCCTCACCAAGCGGCCACGAATGCCTTGCAAAATGATCCCACAAGCAATGACCTCCAGCAACAATTACAACAGCAACTGATGTTAGCTCAACAACAACAACAACTGCAGCAACAACAACAACAACCCGATAGTCGGCAGAGTCCAGCAACAAGCTCGCCTGTGACCAACCAGGCGCCTGGTGGGCTAGATCTGGGCAATCCCCGAATTCAAGATCTTCTCATGCAACTGCAACATCAAGCCTCAGTAAATAATAATATCGGTAACCCGGGCGCACTAAATCTCAACTTGGGAGCCCAGCAACAGCAATCAGCAATGGCGGCCGCGGCAGCTCTTCTAGGGGGAGGCGGCATGTTAGGCGGAAGTCCATCACCAATTGGCGGCCAACACGCTCAAGATTTGGGCACCAGTGCAACCATTAGCAATCCTGCACATTCCCTAGACAACCAAGTAGTATCTCCAAATAAGAAGCTCAAAACAAGACACCAGCACCAAACCAACACACCTCAACCACAAATCCAACCGCACCACCACCAACAGCAGCACCAGCAACACGGTAGCGCACGTTCCTCAGAAGCAACAAGTAAACCTCTACACTCAACGCCAAAGAATCATTCCTCTCTAGCAAGCTTAAGTCGAGCTACCAACAATATTGGCGCCAATTCATCCTCCTCGTCCGCGTTTTTGCCGAATAATGTTGGCTTACCAAGAAAATTGGTACGAGGCCAAGATGTTTGGCTTGGGCGAGGTGCCGAACAAACAAGACAAATCTTAAAATGTAAGTATATCTTGAAATATTCGAACCACGACCTATAAACATGAATTTGGAAAGAGGAGTGTAATGGGAGGAGAAGCAATGCGATTGTAATTTACAGTAGCGTCGGTGGCTGGTTGAATGACTGACTAGCTTTAATTCATGCCTTCGAGAGAAACAACACCAACAAATTCGACTTTCTTGATCGATGGATAAACAAAACTGGGAAGATATGCTGATTTGGGTATATGTTGATCAGAGTAGATAGATAATCTCAGTCAGCGTTAGCTTAGTTTTGTTGGCTTTCGGTTTCGCACTATTTGATCGCTAAGTGTGGCTGAAAATGTTCCGCTTGGAGTCGAGTCGTAAGATTGATATTAGCACAGCCAACATCCGATCAACAAGTTAGCTTCACTCTACTACTACCGACACTAGTGACGAAACCCTCTTTCAAAAAAAAAAATCCTACCACGTTAGTTGATCGATGTCTGTGTAAGGCGCCAGTGGTTGTTGATCAGCAAACCACCTGTCGCACGCGCTACTTGCGCATTAATTATCTCTCCCCTTCACGTTTGCCAGCGCACATAGATTTCTTCCTATTTACTAACCCGATACCTTGA
This sequence comes from Aculops lycopersici, assembly GCA_015350385.1. Taxonomy (NCBI): domain Eukaryota; kingdom Metazoa; phylum Arthropoda; class Arachnida; order Trombidiformes; family Eriophyidae; genus Aculops; species Aculops lycopersici. Next base: position 995,273 of record WNKI01000005.1, on the reverse strand, counting down.
TTCACCCCCTCCACTCAATCGATTGCTTGATACTTATACGCACCTATAAAAATAACCGGCGCGCGCGTGATTTGAAAATAAAATAATGATCGTTACTAATCAATTATACAGGTATGTGGTGTGGTCAATCTTTCAGGACGCTCGTTGAATTGACTCAGCATATGAAAATAACCCAACATTACACAAATATAATCAGTCAAGAGCAAATAACCTCGTGGAGGCAACCGGATGGTTCTGAAGTAGCAAATAACAAATCTCAGGGAAAATCTTCTTCGCATTCATCATCATCAGCAGCCATGAGACCAGCCTCAGCTCAAGCCCATGGTTTAGATGACGACTTTAGCGAAAAATTCAACGATAGCGATGACAACTTTAGCAATAATGGCGAGCCCAATAACGAGATACCGTCGGTGGGAAAAACAAGTGGTAACAAATCTGTCAGTAAGTCTGAAAGAAACATCAAGGAGACAGAACAAGCAACAAAATCAAGTAATAATATCAGCAAGATCACCACCTCACCCAAGCCATTGACAAGAAGTCGAAGGCGCGAGAGCGATCCACCTTCAAGTAACAAAGTGACAGCAACGGAGGATGGTGATGGCCGGGAAAACTCGCCAGCCTCACCCTCTAGTCAACGCAACAGTAACAGCAGCAACAGCAGTAGCAGTAGTAGTAATAACTTGATTTTAAGTAATTTGAATGAAAACTCCGAAACAAATGCCAAATCTGAACGCATAATGACAAACGGAAGCAGCTCAACACCAACATCACCAATAGCAGGTAAAAATCAATATAACGATGCAGATTGTGAAACTGAAAACAAAACTGTCACTTCAGATAAGGTAGACAGTGAGAGCGATACTGAGATAAAAGAAGACGAGTCTGCAGCAAAATTAACTGACGATGGTGATGAGACTGAAGACAAAGACGGCCAAATGAAGACGACCAAGAAGATGAAGAGTGGCAAGAACAAGAAAATTGCTCAATCAACTACAACTAAACTTGTTAACGATTGCTCGTCAATTGATAGGGTTGATGGCGAAGGTGACAATGAAGATTCTGAACTTGATACGAAGAAGCCACGAACCCCATTAGCTGATGCTGATGATGATGTTGACGACGAAGACAAAGAACAAAAGCAGGAAGAAAGTGAGAGTCGGGACAAAATTGAGGAGGCTGGCGAGGATATTGGCGATGGCAGGACGAGTGTGAGTAATGCCATCGACGATGACCAAGGCGATGAAAATGATGAGCATGATAATGACCAAGGCGTCCTTGATGGACAGAGAAGTGAGACAAACGATACCTCTGATATGCTGATGCCTACCAATGATATAATGCCAAATAACGGCAAAAGTGGCAAACCAAATTCAGGTGGCCAAAAAGGTGAGATTGGTGACCCGTTATCGGCACTCGAAACGATGGTCGAGAAGAGTTTCGATCCACGCATGAGACCGGGCGTGGCGAGTGGTGGAATATTGCAACGCTTGGGCATTGATGAGGAGGTTTGCCCGCCTTGGCAGCACATAAACTATGCCAACTGGTACGCGGCGGCCGCTTATGGTCATCCAATGGCAGCTGCACTCCTTGCTGCAGGTATGAATTTTCCAAATGGTATCAAGCTAAACAAGAATCTGACACCGAAGAAGAGCGACGACTGACTGACTGACTGTTTGCCTGCCATGCTAACTTACGTACATGGCTGAATGAAAATGTTCGTTCAAAAAATACACACATGACAATGACAACAACATGATTCGCTCTCTGGGGAAGTCTTTTTCGATAGTGATGGCGAGAGAATAGAGAAAGAGAGATGGAGAAAAGATGTGACAAATGCACACAAGATTTCGGCAAATCAAATGGTAGGACCTGTCAAATGCATCCATGAAGTAAAAGTTTCTTCATCTTCATACTCTTGCTACTATTGATGGTGCCTCACGCACCGAGAATTTTGTTGTCATTGTACCGTTACGTGATTATGTCTTGGTGTCCTGACCAACGAGAGCCAGCGACAAGAGTGGTGTATATTGATGCCACGAACAGGGAAATCCAAATGGGGAACCATGGTACTACATCATTCAAATCACAACCAGCAATCCTTCCGCAATAGATTTATTTGTTAACAATTACTATCATACATCGTCTTAACATTTCCACCAATCCAGTCAACTTGCACATGAGTTAAGAATTATGACTGCAACATTCTGAAACAACACCCATGGTGGCCAAGATTATCATACACACAAGAAGAGAATTGAGGACTTAGGATATTATAAACTATTACTTAATATTATATTATATATTTTGATCTACACATCTTACCTCAGTAGTAGCAAGACAATTGATGACATAAGCAAGAATGGGAGAGAGAAAGTTGAGTTGGATTCTGAGGCATTTCGGATCAAACTCTTGCTCATGTCAATAGCTTTATTGAATAAAATAAATTTCACCTAGAATTTAGCATCCTAAAAGATGGGTGCGAGATTCGAGATTATCAACAGTTACAACGATAAATCTAACCTACAATAATTCTACATAAAGCGTGTCCAACAAACAAAATCAGTTGAATGAACTACAGCAATGAGAGTGAGTGACGCGAAGGATGGGGCGAGGCGAAATGGAGACGGAGTTTTAGCAGGTGGCGAGGAAAATTTGTTGTCCCCAAATGACGTGTGGTGCGCTTAAATGGCGAGGGAGAGAGGAAACTCGCAGAGAAGTCTGATCAATTGACGGCTACATTTGGCTCGAATTAGGCTTTCGAATACCCGTTAGCTAGTTGACAGGCAGGCGGGCGGCAGCTAGTTGAAGAGTAGAGCACATTTGCCGTATTTTATCGAAAGCCATTTACTCGATACCTGACTGAACCTAACCGAAGCGAAACTGAACTAACGTTTGCGCGCGCGGCGCGTCTAGCTGCTCGACTGGCTGCCTGACAGGTAGGCACTACACTGACTGCTGACTAACGATGGCAAGTTGGGCGAGCATGAATGAGTTGCGACTTGCGCGAGACTCGCACCCGGTGCGTCAAGGCAAAAGGTGACACGAGAATCAGGGACCTAGACCCATTGACTTGGTTGGTTCGGAAGATCTATCAGCAGTTGGTCGAGATGTCCAATCGATGAGCTGAGACGACACATGCGGCACCCTCTCCCTCTACTTTCATGCCTATTTTATGCCACCTTTACTGCCACCTGCTCGAAACTGATACTACAACTAAACGGGAGCAGAGTTCACACTGACATGAGAGTTTTCGTCGCAATAGTATTGCTTGTCGCGGGTTCAGTTGGTAGTTTGGCGGCATAGTTGATATTGAGAGACAGGCAAAGAGAAGAGATGGAGACGGAGATGGGGATGGGGACAGAGAAAGACGCCACGGGGAGCGGGGAGATAATATAAATCAACACTACTGCGCGCATCCGACGTGAGGATATCAAGTAAATTGCCAGCCTACAAGAGGGGTAGTGTCTCATTTCTTGCCCCTTGAATGTTGTCGCCGCAGTGGTTGATGCTGTTGTTGCCGCCGCCGCTCGATGACGTTCGCGCGATGCATGTTTTTGGCAGGTGCCACTGGGTGTCCCTCAAACTAACGCCCAAATCTCGCTTCCAAGGTAAACTCTTGCAATGAAGAGATCGCAAGCCTCTACTGAAACTGCGCAGGTGTCTGGTTGAATGTTTTTCTTGTAGCCGGCCACATTTTATACAATGACTAGCCGCATTGGTCTGATTTCGATGGCTCCCTTGCAGAAATCAGTCAAATTTATTTTTCTCCTCGATGCAAAGGAGGAAGTCGACGGCTCAAGTTGGAAAAGACTAACGCATGCGGCCGCCTAGCGAGATAGTCAATTGCTTGAGCTCGTAAAGAGGTCGAGTGACGACAAGCAGCGTAAACTGCCTTACTTGGCTCTAGAGGCACGAAACTCGGTGGCTGTTGCGCGGCAAGTGGCAGCCACCGACCCAGCTACTGACTAGCTGAATGACGCAACAGCGGCCCACTCGAATGCGAAGTTGGAGAGATTCGCGAGAATGCTCACGTGTATCGTGCGTCGTAGTCGTACTCGTCGTCCTCGCCGTCGTCGAGGCAGCAGCTGTTGGTGCTACTGCTGCGTTGCATTTGCCCAACCCATCGACCGTCTGACTAGCTATTCGGCTTGTCGCCTGGTGATGTGATGTGATGGGCGCGTTCACGGAGATGATGGTGCATTTGATTGGCGGTGACGTGCAGCGAACATGTCAATCAACTTGCAACGCTTCCGCCGCCGCCGCCGTCGACGTCAACGGCGAGTGGTGGCGAAGAGAACCAAGGAACGAAAGAGAGGGTGAGACTTGAATTATTTGCCGTGAGCTATGGTTGTTGGTGGCGCTTGTGTTATCGGCATCAAAGAAGCTAGTGCATGCATCTCGCGTGCTCGCTTCTCTTATTGGAGCCCAACCACGCGGCGGACAGTGGGCCCGCTGTGCTCCGGATGAAGTTGCAACCAGTCCAACCGGCGAGTTGGATGAGTCAAGCAGTTTGGTGGTTGTTGGTGCAACTTGTCGCGTCGCTGGCGCCGCCGCACAAACTTGAGCCATCAGTTTTAACAAACACGACGGCGGCGGCGGCGGCGGCGGCGGTAGCAGCAGCAGCAGCAGCAGCAACGGCAGAGGCTGCGCCGACGAAAGCGACCAGATAGACTAGCGCTAGGTGGCTACCTAGCGTCGCAAGGTGAGCAGGTCTGCTTGTGACACAACACAAGAGGGGAGGGGCTAAACTGAACTTCACCAGAAGCAGCAGTCAGTCGACATGATGGAAGCTAATGGGTGACGAGTTGCCACGCGTCACTCTGGCGCCAGTTCAAGCGGATCGACTCGAGCTTCCCGTCAACCGAAGAGGGAAGGAAGCGTGGCGCTTCCGCAACGAGGAAGTGGGCGATGAAATTTGGCACCATAGCGAAGATTTGACGCGCCTCTAAACTCGAAGCTAAACCGCCAATTCAACTCGTTTCCTCTCCTCTCCTCTCATCGCATCTCATCTCATCTCGTCTCATCTCTTCTCGCTTCGCGCGCCCCAAACGTCAGCACCAGAAGCTCTCGTGTCCTCGCGGTGTCGTCGCGGTACTCGTTGTCGTGAGCTCAATCATCTCCCACTTCCGGTCGGAAAAACCAACTCCAGTGGTCGCGCGACACTTGACAAGTCATAACACTCGTAAGCTGGTGGTCGAGTTGCCGGCTGGTGGAAAGTTGGAGCGAGAGGAAGAGAGAGACGAGACACAAACCGACACCCCGTCAGTCGGTTTGTGTCTCGGTGGTCTGGTCACATCATAAGATTTCACAATAACTCAACGACTCGCGGCTTGTCCAAGTTGTCGTCCACTTTTCTCGGCGTCAAAACCTTGAGAGTTTTGTGAGTATATATGAGAACACAGCCACCAACCAATAGACCGACAAGCAGACAAACAGACGGACAGGCAACGTAAAGTTGGACTGACAGGCTGACGGATGACTTGCGGCGCGTGCCGTCCGCAAGAAATTGAAATTTTTTGAAACAAGTTGGACCCGCAAGCTGGCACGCACTGCGACCCCCTCGCCGGCGTACATCTGTCGGCGAGGTCAGGGGGGGGGGTGAAGATTTGAAAAGTCTATCACTACTACTGCTGCTGCTGCTGCCGACAGCCTCACGCCCATCAGTCAGTCAGTCAGTCGGTCGGTCGTCGGTCAGCACGTCACTGCTAGTCGTTGCTCACTTGGCGGCCTAATGTGCGACACACTGCTCAACTTGGAGCAGTGCCTCGCTAAGCCCGAACAACGGCAACGGCAGCGGCAACAGCAACAGCAACAGCAACAGCAACAGCAACAACCACCGCCACCAGGTGAGCACCTGTCCGTCAGTCAGTCAGTCACTCGGCTGGGGCTGTCATGCTACTGCCACCGGGAGCCAGCTTGCCGGCGGCACTTCGCGAGCAAACTGTCCAAAGAGCGAGAGGGAGAGAAGGGAGGATAGATCGCCAGGTGGCAGCCACAGGTATAGCCGCCACTGCCACTGGCCCGCTCGGCGCTGTCACGAGGCGCCAGGAATAAGATTAATCGCTGAATTGCAATTGATTTCCGGCCGAGAGAAGCGCACCTGACACCTCACCCGTTGTGGTCATTACTCTTCCGGCGAGGCGAGCGACTGCGCGTCACTGTCACCCTCGAAGTCAGACCGCACGTCTGACTTCGAGGCCGACTTTTGGCGCGCTCGTCGCCGGAAGTGACCGGGCAGTCGGTGGCCTGGTTACACTAAAACTTCCACTTGCTGCCGCCGCCGCTACTATCCAAATGAAGGAGCGATTGCCCATGAGTTGAGCCAGCGACTGGACTCGCGAGTGAGGCACTAACCTTCCCGTTGCTTGGTCGTGTCCAAATTGTCCGTATCAATTAATGTCATCGCGCTGCTCGCCATTGGAACGCGCTGCATAGCTCCCTCCATGGCCACCGTCTAGACCACCGCGCCAATCCAAGTCTCTATGTGTCTCTTCCTGTCTATTGCTCGCTCTTTCTACTTCCCTAGCCATAACTGAACTTTTGCTACTGTTTGCCAGACGCTAGTGCCACCGCCACCGCCAACGACGACGACGACGACAATCACTGTGGACAGCCAGTTAGTGGATACCGGCCAGTGGGAAGGGGAAGCGGAAATGTCTATTTATTTGCGCCAAAATGACAACCAGCGTCAGTTCAATTGAATCAAAGCCCATCGAATGAATCGGCTGATGGTTCTAGTGAATAAACCGGTGGCTGGTCCGGTGGTTGAGCATAAGAAAAGCGTCGCTGCTAAAGCCAACAACTCAAACAACAACAGCAACGACGACGACTTAACGGTGCGCAGGTTTCATTGATGGACATAACGAGAGATCTGATTTGACTCGGCTCCCGTCGGGTCCACTGCTTGCTGACTGCCAAGCGTCTGATTGGAAATCAGACGCTTGGCCTCTGCATTAAACATAAGCGCGCGCCTTTTTGCCGACCCACAATCGGCTAGCTAAAGAGGAACAGCAACCACCTAGTCCACTCGACGACACATCACATACAGAAGCCAGCGAGCGTACGCCACCGACAGACAGATATTGTTGTCGGTGTGCATGGGTCGTCAATGGGCGGGCAGGCGAAAGGTGCTGCTGCTGATGCAGCTTCTGTAACCACTGCCGCCGCCGCTCCTCTTACCTGTCCGTCCGTCCGTCTGTCTGTCACTCGGTAGTTCGTCGGCTGTCACGCCGCCTCCTCCTCATTGTCAGGCGCGCGGGGATTTGTCATAATTTGTCGCCCACATCATGGGTTCAGTAGAGACACGAAACGAGATAAAACAAAACAAAACAAAACAAAACTCGTCGCGTGGAGCGAGCGACAACCACTTGGCAAATCTGCAACTGTAGTGATGCAACCCGTTACAAAGACGACTAGAGATAACTGCTGCTGCAGAAGTCAAGCAAGAGAGCGAAAGAAAGAGACTGGGAGATCCAATTAATTGGTTGCAGTGCCTCGTGGCGCTGGCGACTTGACGAGAGCGTTAGCTTGGCAAACTGGTTAGCTACTGGCCACTGGCCATTGAGTTGAGTGCTAGAATTCCTAGAAATGAGCGCCGCGTGGTGGGGGCGTGCGAAAGTCTTGCATGTAGAATGAGAGAAACAATGATCACCATGTCCACTATTCAATTTGAGCTCCACAGAATCTTTCAGCAAACTCGCAGCAACCACTTGTTTGTGTCGGCCACTTGTCGACGTCGTCGTCGTCCTAGTCTTCGTGTTCGTCCTCTCGATGGTCACTAGAGTTACTTGAGGGAATAGAATAAAACAAAACTCGCATGAGGCAGCTAAAGATGACAGCAACAAGACACTTGGGCGCGGATCTCGGTTAAGTTAGGGCCATCGAAAGCTGGACACCAACAACAACGACCAGCGATTCCACGAATTGCAACTTGTGTGCCGTTTCGTCGCAACCATCGAAACTCTTCGCTCGGTTTACTCGTGGGCCAAGTTTCCCCTGGATCCAATTCCTTTTCCTTCTCCTTCCTTTCGTTTGCTACTAGTACTGATAGTTTGCCAGCGAGACTCTCAAACTGGGCAAAAAGTTTGCCAGAGGAAATATGAATTATGGCGCGTATCACTGCTGCGCGTTGCAAATTCGCGCAAGCATATGGAGCGACAATAAGTCATGAGAAATGATGGTGATGGTGATGATGATGATGATGATGATGATGATGATGGTGATGGTGATGGGCGAGCTGCTTGTCGGACGGACACACACACACACACAAGCAATAGCAGGCGACCAACTTTGGTGGTTGGCTCGCTGTTCAGTTGGGAACAAGAGCAGCGATGGTTACTAAAGTGAGCAACCAGACCAACGTAAAGTCAAGCGGCAACTTTGCTTGATCATTAGTCAAATTATCGTTTCCGCGAATCCGTCGCTCGTCACGTGAGACTTTTGCCGCTGCCGCTGCTGCCGGCTCTAGCTTGACTTTTGTTGGTTGGCCAGAGTTTCTGGTTCGATCATCAGTCAGCTCGCAACAAGCGCCAGTCACTCATTCGCTCGCTAGCTCAGCCAGCCAGCCAGTCAGTCACTCGGTCGGCTTCTCGGTCGCAAGCTCGCGAGCTTAAATAGAGGCAGCAAATGCAGTCTCTCTCTCTCTCTCTCTCTCTTGTTGGCTCAGCTGAGAGACTTCTCTTTCTCTCCATCATTCAAACTGAAGACCAGAGTGGAGACTAGCAAAACCAAGGAACCCAAAGGGAACCCAGAGAAACCAGAAGCTGGCGGTGAGAATGCAACCAAAACGTCACAAGCCAAGACAATCATTAGCGGGCTGCCCATCAGCGTGATGATCGCGGCGCGGCCGTCATTTTTCGGCAACAGCGACAGCGTCGGCCGGTGGTTGTTGCTGTTGCTGTTGTTGTCGCTATGCTGACACCAAGTATGACGTGCAAATCTACGCGCCAGCGGTGGTTTGGTTTCCGAGTTGCAAGTTTGCCGTGAGCAGTTCTCCCTCTCTGCAAAGTCCGTCCGCTCCGATGGGCGGACACACAAGGCAAAGATTTATGCAAAATGCCAACTGCCGCCTAGGAGGTGAAAAACAGATACAGATAATAAATAAGGATTATAACTTTTTCGACAACTACTTCTATTTCTCCTCTCGCTCGCTAATACTCGCCAACGACGATGGCGACTCTGGGCGAAGATTTACTTTACTTTACTTTACTTTACTTTAATTTTCTTTTCTTTCTTTTAACGCTCCGTTTCAAGTCACACACATGCTCACAAACGCACCAGAGATGGAGGAAAATTCCCCGAGCTTGTGGTGTTGTTTTTCCCTCCTCACTCTTATATCATCATGATATACGACGACTCCACTTGGAGACTCATATTTCTGGTCTAGTTCGCTCCTGAATGTAAATTTGGAGACAAAAGGCGACAACCATCAATCGAGTCAACTTCCCACAGGTTGGCGCCGCCGCCGCCGCCGCTGGCCATTGTGCGCAGCTCGCGCTGCCCATTCCACAACAGTGAGTGCCATTTCTCATCAACGATTTATCATTTACTACCACTCGCTTGTTCCACTGACTTGTGCAGGCCGACTGCTCAAATGTTAGTGGCGGCCACCGTACTAATCTAACCTAACTAAACTCGCGATTCGCGATTCGCAATTCGCCAACCAAAGTGCATTTGAATGGACGGCAAAGCGTGAAGAGTGGCCGTCGCTTGTTGTCACTGTCATCTCTCGGTATTATTTCGCCACCATTACCGGCACCACAGCAGCAGCAGCAGCAGCAACCCTCGCCGGCACCAGAGGGAATCCAATTTTGCTAAATCAATCATTTGCATAGTTGAAATAGCCAGAACCTTGCCACATGACCATGAGCAACCATCACGAAATCCCTCCTCTCGGACTCGTTGTTGTCACTCAGTTGCTTGCAACCTCAACGATAAGCATGCGTCCCGAGTGCAACTGAAACTACGTTATTTGGATAGCTTCTCTTTGGTGATAATTTCCACCTCTACTTCTATTGCCGATTTCGCATCTCGATCTGGAGTGCACCTGGCCAACTCTGGCCGCTAATCACCCACCTGAGGAGCCGAGCGTCTTCCGCGGAATGGCGGCCGAACGGTGAGCTGCTAATGGACTCTCCGTTCGTGTGTGTGTTGCGCCATTAGCTGCACCACGGCTACTTGTAGTGCTCAACTCCCATGCTCATGCATGCAAATTGATAGCCTCCTACTTTTATCTATCCCTCTCTCCCTCTCCACTTGTCTCCTGTAAGTCTCTCGTAGAAAAGACAGGGAATTAAATCTTATCCAGTCTAAGAGGATGACTGACAGATTTAGTAGATCTCTTCTATTTTTCACTAGTCCACTACTCGACTCCCTAACAAAAGGCGCTCGCCTTAAACACTGAATCATTATAGTCAATCGCCACTTGACACGCAACAAGCGGCAACTTGCGGCTGCGTCGGCGGCAAAACCAAAGGCAAAGCTCGAGGCGGCCGCTTGCTCGACACTCAAACAGGTGGTTGTTGAGCGCGCGTCGTTCGGGCTTCCAACTGGCGCACAGTAGCCCAGATTTAGCCGATAAAAACGGAAAGCGACGCCCAAGAGTAAATTCCGCCACCAAGCTTGTGGCATATCAGGTGAGCAGTCAACTAGATTGATTGGCTTACCGATTTTAGTCTTACCTTCTTCCTCGTCGTCGTCCCTTTCCATGCGAAGCCACCCGTTGGTTTTAACGCTTCGCGTTGAACTTGCGTAGATACTTTGCTCGACTAGATTCTTGGTCGGTCTGCTTGCAACATGCAAACTGACCAACAAACTGATGCAGCAGCAGCGAGAGCAAGACCGAGAGAGAGAGAGAGAGAGAGACCTGAAAACTCATGGCAACTGATGGACAAACTCTCTCGCCTACTTGAGGTTTTAGACGCCTGGATCGATGGATCGCTCGCTGATTGCTCCCTCTTCTTCTAACTAGAGTCGCCGACTAAATGGATGGATTGCTCATGTTTGTCTCTCTTTTTCTTAGGCACTTGTGCACAGTTTGTTTGAACGGCAAAGGAATGAGGCACAAGGATTGAGGATAGAGGAGGACTCACTGAGTGAGTGAAGGAGCGTAAAGCACACACCGACCGAGAGCCAGCAAACAGACAGAGGCATGAAATAAGCACAATGGGCGCCGGTGCAGCGGGAGAGCCATAGAGATCGACAAACGCGCACAACCTTCAGATTGATTGATGGTTGAAATTGATTTGGATGAGCAGCAGTAGTAGTATAAGTAGTAGTAGTAGTAGTACTAGTAGCGCCATCGGACGAAGCGGCGAGAGACGCTGTGGCCGCGAATGCTTCTGTGTTTTGGCCGGCGCTTCCGTGTAGCTGCCAGTCAGTGCATCCTTGCCGCTAAGCAAAATGGATGATCCATCCATCCGTCGAGCGCTCGCGTCCAGTTGGCTGTCGGTGGCTGCCGTTACTGGCGCAGCAGTTTACGGCTCGGCGCTTGATGTCTGATGTCCGGAGCTCTCCTCGAGCCGGTCAGCTTGCCGCGCGCCCTGCGGTCAAGGCGGCGGTCCCAGCTGAGGTCCCCGGGTCCTCAAGCTTGGGCCTTGCCGGCTCGCCAAACTCCGACGCTGCGAAGGCCGAACCCGCGGACAGTCAGTTTGTTGCTTAAGTGTGAGCTAAAGACTGATAACAACAATACTCATCATCATCATCATCATCGTCGTCGTCGTCGTCGTCGCCGCTAGTCAGTCTGTCAGTGGGAAAGCGGTAGCAGCAGCAACTATGCGAACCATCAACGTCAAACTTCCTCCTCCAACTTTTTGCCAAGACCACCACCGCCGCCGCCACCACCATTGAAACTGAACCCTCGAGCTCGACACTCGGATACGTACAGTCACATGTTAATGTGTTTCTATGGCGTTACACGAGCACCACGTTCATTTCTGCGCCAAAACTCGAAATCCACTCGAAATCCTCGCAAAACTTCCGGCTCCAACCTCAACTTTAGTCGCGCATCTCAAACAACAAAACACTAAGCACTGGAGGAGGCCAAGGCGAACGAGAGCCAACTGCCGCTGGGCCGTCGATGATGAATAGTAATGATTGATGAAATGTCATTCAATAGTAAGATAAATGGTTAATTTTTGGCGTATCATTCAATCAAACGGCCGGCACACGTAGCGCAACTCTGGCAGCCTCTCGTGGTGGTTGGCAGTCTGATTGCTTCTCCTCTTTTATCGGTTGCCTGGCACGTATCTTGCGAGTTCGAGTTAGCAGGGGGAATGTGGGCAAACTTTTGCTCCCACTTGGCGGGAATGAGCAGCACGCGCGTCATTTTGGGCCGATCACTTGAGCCACCAAACGGGAAAGCGAAGCGCCACCGGCACTTGGACCAGAGATGCAATGCCAAGGAGACGACGCCAGCTGCTGTTGCTCCTTTGGACTCTCGGAGTGCCACCTAAACCAAGGCAGAAAACTAATAAGAGCCGGATCTCGCCGCAGGTCGCCGTTTTCGTCTGGCCAAAATAAACTCGAACGAAAATGGAGAATGAGACAAACGGACACTCTTCTGTGTCCGTTTGTCTCATTCTCCATTTTCGTTTGACCGATTGATCGTCAATCGAGTCCACGCATCTGGAAATCGTCAGCAGTGCCGCTGACGAATGTAGCAACCTTGTGTTCGCCTCAATCACTCGATCGACGGCATTGTATCGCTCATATTTGTCCAGAAAAAAGACCAACTTGCGGTTTGCGGTCACTCGCTGCGAGATTCCCGATTGGACCGATCACCGCGTCCGTGTTTGCTTTTTACCTTTTACCTCTCTTGCCCTCTCTCTCTCTCTCTCTCTCTTCACCTTTGGGTCCCCTGCCTCAAAGTCATCGATTATCGAGCGAGGCGAACAGTGGAGTGAGGGCAAAAAACACGTCGTCGATTGGAATTGAATTCCAAGGCTCCAACTTGCGCGACGCCCGGCCTCAGCGGAAATTCTAGTCGCAGAAGCAGCGGCAGCAACAACCACCGTCTCTACCTGGCCACCGATTGATTGGCAGGTAAAGTATACAGACGCCCACTCGTCTCCTCGGATAGGACAAGGAGTTTTTTCACTCCAATATCATAACTAGCGGTGGCGAGATGAACGGCAAAAAACACCAAGACTCAATCGATTCTCTAGTGTCTCCTCGAGCAAGTGGGTGAGTCATGGTGGTAGTCGTGTCTTTTGTCGGTTGCTGTGGCGTCACAAGCAGCAATACTCGACTGACGAATGCCACGAATGCCAATAGACGATTCGACTTCAAGCACAACACACAAACGACAGGCAGCTTGTCGTTCGCTTAGATGGATGACTCTCCCCTCTTTTTCTCTGAATCGTCCAACTTTTCCAAATGTCAGCTATACGCGAACTCCGTACACTCCAATGAGAAGGAGAAGGTTGGTTGCAAGCGCGACTAGCGCGCCGACGATTGACGGACGACGTGCAGGAATGGAAGCGCAGTAGTGGGAATCCCTTGCCAATAAATGAGCCCGCTAACTTTGACACAAATACAGAGCCCAAGTCGAGCAATCCCTTGACTCTTGGTCGACGTCGCGTTACGTCGCATTGGTTTGCGCTGCGTGGCGTCGCTATGCGCCCGTCGCTAGCTCGCATTCGTCGTCGTCGTCGTCGTCGTCGTCGTAAAGACGGCCAGTCAGTCAGTCAGTTTTGCTGTTGGTCTCCTCGTTCCTTGTCGTTGGATCCAGGCTTTCAGTTTAGTTTAATTTGAGCTAAACGAAGCGAGTGGCTCACTCGACTCGTTCTCTGTGTTCTATCCAACAAACCAACTAACCGATCGACCGGTCCACCGACTGACTGACTGACTGATTGATTGATTGATTGATTGATTGATAGATTATATATTAAACGAACTGAAACCAGAGCTCAGCCAAAGTCACCGACTGACGCTCGTCTCTTCGTTTCAAATTGAGGAAACTCCACTTCCGTTTTGCCATATATTTCTCAAGAGAGCGACAGGAGACAAGAGACAAGAGACAAGAAACACGGTCGTCTGTGAGTCAAGGACAGCGGTGGCACCGGCAGCAGCAGCAGCGGAGATCCCTATTTCGCATCTTGCTTATGCAAGTGGCTCATCACGAGTGCAGCTTTAACAAACAACCGGCTTCGGGAATGGAGCTACTTGGGCTCGCACAGGTTGCAGTGTTCGAGGTGCGCCCTGCGCGCCATCTACAAACAAGTGATGCAAGTGGCCATCTATCTTAACGGCCGGACCAGCACACGACCGCCATTAGCTAGAATTCGCACTCAGGTAGACAAATGCGCATCGGCGTTTGATTCGCTTTTGCTCTGTTCGTCGGTCTCGCCAAGTCTTGAGGTTCGCAAGTAAAATTAGCAATCACTTTGGCACCATCTCCAACTAAAGCGAGTTGCGACTCGCTGGAGAGACGCGCGCGCTTAAAAAAGGACACTAAAAGCGGCCGATTATAAGTGGCCACTGAGAGAGCCTCACCTGTCAGGCCGGGTGAGTTATTGCCCCCCGGTTGCATAATGCCGCTTGTGTCGTCCAACGGATCTCTCAGTGTCATGAGGGCGTCTCACGAAACGAGGGGCACAAACGAGTTGGTTGGATTTTTATTGCACGCGTTGCGGTGAGTAACGAGTAGCGAGTGAGAGAGTGAGATAGAAAGAGGGCGAGAGAGAGAGAGACAGAGCCACAAGTGTTTATTCTGTGTGTGTTCCTAACGAAGGAGCATCTTATTGCTGATTGAAATCAGATCTCCACTCTCGAACCGTCGACTCTTGGATATCGAGCGACTGAATGTGTCCCGTGAGCAAAGTGGAGGCGCAGGTGGGAGATTTGTTGCCACTCACGTCCAGTCCCACTTGTCGGCTCGCTTCGCTGAGGTAAATGCTCATGGGTCCAACTAGCTAGAGCGAAGTGGGGGGGGGGGTTTGTTTGTTTCGTTGCCAGTCAATTTTGCTCTGAACATTTAAGAGAAAAGAAAGTGCCACTTGTGCCGAGATTGAGAATCACGAGTGTCTGTTGTGAATTTCAATTTCAGCTCTGGAGTCAGTTGCCCTTCCAAATCAATTCCATACTTTTGAGCAACAAGAGATGTGCGACTTAAGAGTGCAGAGGAAGGGAAATGGGAGGTGAAGATGAAATGAGCGTTTAGGTTGCATTGTTATGTATCGCGCGTGACGCAACTTTTTACTCCAAATCAAAAACCACAAAAACCTCAACCCAAACCTCGAGATCAACCGAAACTCAACTAAGTGCAAAAGAATGATGATGATTGCGGTAGTCTCATGTGAAATATACCATGATTATGATGATGATGATGATCCCGACTCCGATTCCGATTCTGATTCCAATGATCATGATGATGTCAGTGAGTTGGAAGCGCAACTTTGGCCAGAGAGTTGGAGCCAAAAGTCGGAGATTTAACAGGAGGTTGGCCAAGCGACGAGTCGCTACTTACTCCTGGGCTAAGGTTACATCCCTGTCCAAGAGATTGAGTCAGCGAGATATTGCGTAATGATTAATAGCGATTTTTTAGTGAGAGTCGGGAGGGCGAGAGAGAGGAGCACGTGCACCTCTGGCGGTTTGCTGGTTGCGGCTTGCGCAATGTACATTTTAAACACGAGCGTGCGATGCTCTCGCGTTGGCCTCCCACTTTTCCCTTGCCGCTGGTGTGTTTCAGGTTTTTCCTCAAAAAATAAAAAGTAAAAATAAAAGAAATGAGTTGGCTCCCATTGCTGCTAGTTGTGAGGTTTGAAGTTTGTGGTTTGGACTTCCTGCTGTCACGTTGGCCTGTCGCCCGGTTGGTTGGCTGGCTGGCTGGCTGGTCTCATATAGACAGCCAACAATAAAGGAAGCCAGAAAAGAGCACACACCAACCAACTAACCTATCCATTGATGGCGCGCCAAAAGGTGAGGAGTAGCTCAATCGAGCCTCTTGATTTTTGCTCTCTTTATTGGGCCAACAAAAAGTCGGACGCTGAACCTAGCGACCGACGTTTATCATGCACGAGAAACGTTGACATTTATGCATTCGCATTTTGTGCTTGTGTCTTGTGTGAAAGTATCATTCTGCAAAGCTCCCATTAAACAGCGACAGTGAGAGACCCAAACGGATGGGCGCCCATCTCGCTCTCACTCTTCGTGTTCCATGTGAATAAATGATACATAGCAATGATAATAAACGACTCAACTCATATCATTCCAAATCTCTCGCCTCAAATTCAATGGGCTCCCAAACTTGAAAGTTTAAATTTTAAATTAACGGAGTATTTAGCATTCAAAACAAATCTACACCAAACTTCCCCCCTCTGCGAATGATACTCAACTAAACGCCAGTCGTCAGCTTAATCATGTGAACGTGGCCGACATAAATATCTCATTCTCATTAATCAGCTCGTGCATACAGTGAATGTGGTTCTCAAAAGTTATCCTTTGTTCGCCCAACCAGTTGGCAGGAAATGACCACACATTTTGGTTATATCTCACTTTTTGCTTAAATGCTCAACTACTGCCATACCCAAGCGAAGGGCTCTTGTGTCACGTAAGAGTTCGCCAGCAAGGGTCACCTGTGTGACACGAAACGGGTCAAAACAATGAGATCTATGTGCCGGAAGAATGTACCACAAAGGAGAAGTGGGAAACGAAGTGGAGCTAGCCGTTAGTTGCGAGATTATAAAAGTATCAGCAACTCGAGCGCCGACTGATGAGCCCCGCTCGTGGGCGTCCACTTGGTCGTCGTTAGGAGGATGAGCCAAGCGGTTCGGTGTCGAGTGTAGCAATCATCGCGCATTGGCTTGGCTCACTCTTATATTGGTGTAGATAAATTCATACATAAAGTTGCCATTTGCTTGCTGGCTTTTCTTGTGAAATTTATGACACATGCCAGTGGCTTGTTAGTCTCGCTCAAGTTTTCTGGTCTCTCCAGATAAGCGGTATATTAAGTAACACCTAACGCAAGTGTATCGTGACGAGTCGTGTGGAGCGACCCAATGTTTTGGTGAGTTGTAGGCCAGCGACAATGGAACTTTTCCATTGACATACAGTAAGTGAGAAAGAAGGAAACCCACAAAACTCAGAGAGCGAGCGGTTAACTTTCACTTCCTCCATCTACCACCAACTGCACAAATGTCGGCTCCCACCAAGCGACTAACCAACAACCGCAAGAAATAACTCGCAAGCCAAGTTATGTTGTCATGTTTGGAGTCATCAGTCAACTGGCTGTCGTTACAACATGACAGCTGAACGTTGTTGCTTGCTCACGTATGAAATGATCGTGCCGCCGACATCAGTGCAATCAATTTCATGTTTCACTTGCTCCCTCTCCCTCCCTCTTCCTCTCTTTCTCCTATCCCCTTTTGCTTTCACCTCACTGGTGAAAACTGCCGCACACCGAAACCGACGCCTGTGGAGCTGGCTTTTGCTGTCCCGCTTATCGCTAGCTCGCGATCTAGCGTCTAGCGTCTAGATCTGACGTTTGTGGTTTGTTGTTGGTGCCGTTGCTGTAGGCTGGCAGCCCTTGGTTTGCTCACTTTTCCACATTACTACAAATAAATATACTTCCAACCTATTGGCTTTCTTTTGGTTGTACTACTATCCAGCTAGCCAGTCAGCTAGCAATCGTTGTTATCATGAACTTGCCCGCCTCCAGGATGCAAGTTAGTTTGTTTGCCCGCTTGTCTCTCGGCGATGTATATGAATTCAGACGAATGGGAGGCGACGGCGGCGGCTTGTTTTGTCGCTAGGTGCCCACGTGGTATAAGCGTCTCCCATCCACATAGACATGCACAAATACCACAACATAAAAGGTCTCCTGTGCTAGTGCCAAGCGACCTAAAGGAGATCTGGTGGTTGTAGAGCATAAAATGATTGGATCGATAACAAACGATCGCGTTGCGGCAAGTAACATGTCTACTCGGCGCGCACTTGCCACGGACAACGAGCATGATTCGCAATAGCTGCCCTAGTTGCTCAAAGCACACAGGTAACTTGTAATGCATTTCCATCTACTCTTTCATCTGAAGCATGCATCACAAGTAAGTGTTTGTGTGTGTTTTGTGCTCATATGTTACAACAGATCAATCTCATGATATATATTTATATATATATATATTTATATATATGTGTGTGTGTGTGTGTGTGTGTAGGCTAAATTTAAATTAGATTCTCCATGAGCCATTATATCAAGTTGCACAACACAACTATGCTCGCGGCGCTAAAACCTAAACTAGAGTTGGTTTAGTCATTTCCAAGTTTAGCCTCCATGTTCTACCATGACCGTCATCATGTTCATCGTCATTCCGGTTAAGGTTCGAATTTTGGTTCAGCTTGTTATCGTGATTTGTGGTGTCTCCTCGATCTACGAATTGTTCTCCTCGCAACTGATGAGTTGCATCCTATGACCGCCAAACTCGATTGGTATAACCGACAACGACGCTGAGAAGAGAATGGGGTTGCACAGAATCATCTGCCTCTTGTTGTTTGATATAATGGCATTGATCACGATTCTCGAGGTGGACATCAATATTCACAACCGACTAACGATAGCATCAGAGTAAAGTAGGAACCTCCAACTACCCACAAGAAGCCGACTAGATCAACTGGCTTTGTTATATCCATCGCGGATTGGTCGCTTGTCGTCGTCGGTGTTGATGTTGCGCTAGCTAGTGACGCTGGCCTCCATTCATCAGCGATTGAAAGTTGCGTCACAGCTGCGCGCTCAGGTGGTCGCGCTCCTGTGAGCGCGCAACTCGCTGCCCATTACTCTCGCTCTCTTGCAAGTTGCCTCTCAACGATCATCGACTACCACTACAGCAGCAACAACAACAACAACAACAACAACAACAACAACAACAACAACAACAACAACAGCAACCGACGTCAAGTCAACTCGAATCTCCGCCACGAGCGCACCGCCTCCTGGGAGGAGGTGCCAGACTGATGATCCCACCAACTTCCGGTGACGAATGGTCCTCCTTGGCCTCTTTTCTTTCGCTTGCTCCTCTACGGATCGTCCAGAGAAAGCAAAGGCGAGGGTGTCGCTATGGCTTGCACTGCTGTCACCCTGCATCCGCATCTCAAACAAATTGTCTTTTGCAACTTGTCACCCAGATTTCGTGGCTCTGCATTGATGAGTGACTTCAGCGCTGGTTAGTAGAGATAGAGAGTGAGGCAACAACCAAATGACTCAATCTCGACTTCCGTTCTCCCATCTATTCCGCCTACTTGCTTTCAACTCCACCCTTCTCCTTCAGCTCTTTCGTCGCTCGTAACTCACCCGGTTGTCTTTGGAACGACAATAGACGGTGATGGCAAATTATGAATGAATAGAGTGACTCGCCGACTGGATGGATGGATGGATCGATGGATGGAAGAAAGGAAGGATAAGTTGCCATTCGATGTTTCAAATTCAGGAGCTTCCGCTAACCGACTCGCGCGGCGTTTAGTTGGCGCAGCTCTCCTCTTTTGACTGCGCACAACGATGGATCGATCACTGAATGCTTGACTAGATTGACTAACGACTCTTGCGGTCGTCTCCCTTTTTGCTTGCTCTTCATGGTTGTTGGCGCGAATGGTTCTTGGTTAACTTGGTGTTATCGAACTCTTGGCTCTTGAGTTGGCAGAAAGTGGGGAGAGAAGATGGTGAGAAATTAGCACCAGGCAAAAAGGGAGAAACTCTAGCCAAGAGTCGAGAGAATGATGGGCATTGGGGCGCTGGCACTTGCTCTCGATGTGCAGACCAGAGATGTCAGTGACAGCAGCAGCAGCAACATTGGAGGCAAATGTGGTGAGCCGATATATAAATTATCAAACTTTGACTTCTCTAATGACTCTTTCCTCTTTTCTGGTTTGTGACTTGGTTGCGTCATGCAGGCCAGTGGAGGCGATGATGGTAGCAGTGGTGGTGCCATACACTCTGTGTCAGAAACAGGAACTCATGATGACTACACGCCGCCGCGTCTGCCAACGACGACGACGACGAAGACGAAGACGACTAAAGCGAGTCGCCTCTGTGACGGGAGACTTGCAACGGCATCAAGTTGCTGTATTGCTTGCACCAGATCCCCCCTTGACGCTGGCACCGAGCCATAACTTTGTGTCGATACTACCTAGTGGCTGGCTAGATGGTTCCGGGCACGAGCAGCTGCCAGTGTGGCAAGGAGTGAGGGATGATGTTTGGTGGCAGTGTTTGTGTTCATCTATGGTCCACCCAGCACACAACAGATATATAAACGTCGGCACGCCGATGACGAGACTGTATCGTCTATGTTGTCGGAGTCAGGCGGACTCATTAGTTAGTGCGTATGTCTCCCCCTCATTCTTTGGACGCCATCCGTTGTCATCATCACACATACACTCACTCAGTCGCTCGCTATACTCTAGAAGGGCGCGCTTTTGCTCCGTCCTCCTAGAAGCCAACTGTTAGCTAGCCAGCCTATCATCATGTGAGGCAGTGGTTGTTCAGGACCGAGCGTTTGTTATGTTTTTGATTTTAGCTCACGTCGTACGTGCATCCATAAATCATCCGCCATTCTATTGAGGAGGAATCATTTGCATTGTCAGACAATCAGGAGCTTGTCTCTGCCAGCGGCTTTTCACGCGCACCAATAGCACCCCCAGCGCCGCCTGTCATTTATCTGTAACTCATTCCTCTCGCTTGGGCTTGGTTTTGGCGGTAGTGGTGCTGGTATTGGTATTGGTTGACAGTGAGGTTGCCGAAGCTTGAGACCAGACAGCATTGCACACAATCCCATAGGCGAAACGAGATGAACCATCGGGTTGACTGGCCCTGGCGCAATGTAAAACCAACCAAGGTTTGTCAGCATCGCTGTTGTTTCACTAAGTGCATAGGTGCGGAATATGCATTTTGTTTTGTTGTGGTCGTTGCGCAACAACGACACTGTTGCCCATTGCCACTAACTTCATCTCGGTGACTCCTCATGGTGTGCGTGAGTGCGTGTGCATCATCTTTATATCAAATGCGACACACCAAATGTAACGTCTGCTCCCATCCATCCAATTTTCTCGCGCTCGTATACAGATCTGCACTATTTTACTCCTCCTCCTCCTCCTCCTCTAGTCCAGCCATCTAACTGCTTATTTTCTTTATCCAAGTCTCATCTGCGTTCACTGTTATCTCCTATTATTTTTAGCTTGGGTGCTCTAGAAAATCTCCGGGTCGCTAGCCTGTCAATGGGCTTGTAACGAGCACAGGGCAACCTAACGCTTCATCTCTGTTTTGCGCAACCTCTGTCCGGCCACAACCAAATATCATTTTACATTGTTGTCATTTTTGTTCAATGTAGGCGCTTGGCCGAGGCCGGCAGTCGTTGTGGCGATAGTTTGCCTCTTTGATTCGAGCAAATCTGCGTTGTTGCGCCATCGTTGTGGCCGGACGTGCGATGTGTCCATCGGCTTTGAAGGCTCGGAAGCCATATAACCATTAGTAAAATTTTAACAAGCCTCATGCGACTCGCGCTGACTCAGTCAGTTGGTGATCTGAATGTTGACCGCCCATTTTGTTGCTGCGCCAGTCCCATAAAACAAATGATCTCTAATGACAGCCTTCCAAACCAATTCACGCGCTATAGTTACATGCGCTAGAGTTGGCTCTAGCGCCGCAACATTCGCTCATTCATCCAAATCCGTGGCATCGCTTGGCCCTAAGGTCGTGAATGTGCCCGTAACTCCTGCTCTTTCTCTACTCAACTTCTATTACTCATGTGCCATGTAGAAATAATTCAAAACTTTAGCTGGCCATTAAAGACAATTGTCACCGGCGCAAGTTGATGAGACTGGCATGTCGTGCGCTCTCTTCCTCTTCTGCGTCTTTAAAGTTGAGTATTTTCTCGTGACCAGCCGGACACTAGGCGAGCAAGTTAACTCTTGCTGCGTCTACATCTACTGCCTGTATGAAGGGGTAATAATCTAGCAGGGCAAGCTTCAGATACTGCAAAGAGGATGCAAGCTCATACAAGTCTCGGGCCACTTCTAGCGACTCGCTTGAATTAACAGATAACTTGCTGCCACTCAAGATCGTTGTCTAGCAATTGTCGAGCTGATTTGTGACATATATATGCAAGTGACGCGTTTAGTAGTGGTGGCTACAATTCTGCTTTTGTTCTGCCAGCGGCGACTACTACCATCGCCTTATCTCACCGATTGACGTTATGAACAAATTCGAATGTCGGTTATCTATCTTGTTACTGCGCGCCGCCCATTTGTCGTCCCCCAGTCGAGTTGCTACTGGCGAGCTCAAGTCTACTGATTACTCTCATTAGTCTTGATTTAGGTCAGTAAAGAACTCGCATCTACGAGCGCGTTGGTGTTAGTGTTCTCGCGCCATCAAATAAATGTACAAATTTAGATGGACACATTTGCTTTGAGCCAGACGAATGCTTCTATTACAGTCGCTTGATAGCTTGCCTGTGTAATAAAGTGATTTTTATCGTCCTTATCCGTAAGTTTGGTTGGCGGTGCAAATGTATATGCTCCCTTGGAAGTGTGATTATACATGGGGAGTTTGCCAGGTTAGTTTGTCGAAATTCGCCAACCAATATACCTATTTAAACACACAATTAACTGATACTGACAGTCGTTATTTCAGGGTGCACAACTGTCTCGAAGTGTCTGGTAGCTGTAGGCAATTGAAACTGCCTCTGGTCCACTAGCATCTGCGTATCTCCTTTCTCTGTCTTACCTAACGATACATTTGATCTTTTTCTACTAACAACCTGGTTCTCGTTAGTCGCTCACATTTAGTGCTTTTGTCTTTTTCAGGATTGAGAAGGTCCCAACGAAACTTTATAACTCCAGCTCGCATATTAGCACCATGACTTATGAGACCGGAAGTGGCAGTGCGTTACTCGTCCTCTCTATCGTCGTTATTTTGTCGTCAGTGTCAATGTTATAGTATAAATGATAGTCCCTAGGCGAGAGCCACTACAATGTTGTTCTATTTTTACGGATATAAATTTACCTTCTTCGGACTCTAGATTCACTCGAACTCATAAGCGGACATCCATTCCAGATCCGTCCTGCTTCATTCGAGCGCAAGATTATGGCGTAACATTGTCCATTTCACTGAGCTCCGTGTGGTTGATTTTTACGTGAATTGTATGGAAGGAGTGTTGTTTTAGTAGTCGATGTGATGAGCATTTCCTGTGTGTGCCTGCGTTTTATTGATTGACGCGATAGTGATCATGATAATAGCAACCGGTTGTTCATGATTCTTGGAAAAAGTATATCACCCAGAGAGACAAGAGTTCGACAGGCGAAACTACTTCGAGCGAGTGAGTGGATACGATTATCTATCCAAGAGACTCATTCTATAGGCAGCTAGCTGACAACCAACGAAGCAGACCGATAAACTGGCGGACCCATACAACTGGTGTCATGTGTCCCTCTAATTTTTCCTTTTCCTACCGGTTTTCCCACTTTGTCCTCAACGTGCACTTGAGTGGCACAAGGCGCACATAACTAATGACATTTATTGCGCCCATTATAAGTGATTTGTTGTCTCCCTGTGCTGGTTGTATTATCTCTGTCAATAGCACTAGCCTCTCAGTCTGCCCTTTCATGAATGCGGTGCACAAGACGCAATCGGCTGGGAAGAGCAGAAGGAGGAGGTAGATGCACACACGAAGGTTTATGGCGATGGTGGCGACTTCCTTGGTTAAAGGCAATGAACTCGGTGGTGGCGATGGCTCAGTCAAACCTCGAGCTTTGCAAGTGCCATTCATGAGTCTTGAGCGGGATCCCTCATGGGTGGGCTATCATTCGATGAGATCATTGCTTTATTCGTCTTCTTTATCCAACTAACTGCTGAGCGACGTAACCAATTGAATGCGGTGTTCATAACGATTCGAAGTTCGACTCTGCGCGATGTTATCTGGTGGCCTGTATCATGCATTCATGATTTCAAAGCATCTTGCCGCTATGGCTTGATTCCAAGTCGATTTAGATCGATTACACATGGATTGAAAGCTTTAGCTTTGAATTCTTTTCATCTGCCGACAATCGTAATTATTCGCTCTGCTGAGGAGATTGGGTGAATTTTTGAAGTCAAATTTTCAAATCGATGAGTGTCCAACAGGTACACATCTTCTGATTAGTTGAAGTATTCCCATCGTTGTAGCTCCTCCAATCCTATTGACAGATTTATCTAGATCGCAATTAACCGATCCATCAAATATTAGGAAGAGGTACGTTGGTCACACCGCTGGCCGGCTACCTCATCGATTATTGATTTGCGGTGGAATCCTGTTCTAGTTCTTGCAATAATTTTAGTTAGTCATCTTATTGGATGCTTGAACCCAGGCGAGGATTTAATCAGATTATATTCTCAAAATATATGTACATCGAAAGTTTACTCCAAGATGATAGATGTAAAAAGGATATGATCAATTCGGTGAGGTGAAGATTCATTTCAAAATAACATGGAGACTATGACGGCCGAGGCTGCGAACCTTTGAAAAATTCGCTCGATCGTGCATGTACGATATGCTTGTCGTGCAAACGGTCAAGAGTATTACAGATTGTGCGGCGCTCACCGAGTGTCAGACATCGATCAATCATACCTAAGTGGGCAAGTCATGCGTGGCACTCTTCTAGCACCGAGGACGTTTCGCCTATCAGCGGCGAACTGTTGGGAGCGAACTTTTCATCACATTGTGGCTTCTGTACATTTTTACGCTAACGTAATATAGTCTCTACATTATTTTTATCTTAGCTAACAAGTTTCTCTAAATATATATTTCAGATTCTATCAACACTTTTGTAATTCTCTGAATGATTCTAGCTTTCTAAGAATCAATTAGATTGCATCAATATTTATGATAAAATACACCAGCTCTGTTGAATCAGATTCACCCAATCAACACACAGCAATCAACACTTATTCCTCATTTCAAAAAACGACTACCACAAGTGTCACGGAGAAATGTGAATCAATCCGGAGTCTAGATCTTTCTTAGATTCCCCAGATCCGGAATCGAGACAATCATCATCAAACGAGATTTACAGGATTTAGGGATCTGATCTTTAGATTACAGAAAGTCCATCATATTGAGCACCAATAGGTTCTCGAGCAGATAGTCTGTTTCGGTGTGATCTGGATAATAATTTCAATCGCCATCGTGAATTCTTGATAAGTTGCGGGAAGCTACCCATGTGATAGCGTGTGTCAAAAATAAGCCGCCAACTCAATAGTTTGATTCGATGCTAGCTGGCTAGCCACCCGGTAAATGGACTTGGACGACGGGAGGCTTACGCAGAGCACTCGGGAGCTTGAACAATGATAGTTGCTCTCACTTTGGTGACATTTGGGCCTCTGTACTGGCAACTGTATGAGAGGACCAGATGGGTACTGTCGGATCGTTACCGAATGATTTGTGCCTCTTTGATCGCCAACCAGGCGACTGCTGCCAACGCCAGTCAGCCAAATAAGGCGCACGTCCCGCTGTCACCAAAAAGTCATAAACATGAACAATGGCCCCTTGAACTTGCAAGTCTTAAGGGACCGATAAAAGTGATAGTATAGCTAGAGCAACGACCGCTAGCCTACATGGGTACGACAACTATGACGAGACCAGTAACTTTTACTTAGAGCAAGAGTAAGGCTTCCATCCATCTATCTATCAGAAGAAGAATTGGAAGTGCTCAAGCAAGAGTTGGAATGGCCAAGTGTCGATGTGTTCGTTTGTGGGTAAGCTAGACGAAGACTAGTAAGGCTAGCGGTCGTGAGCTAGCTTTCGAAAATGATCTCCGGTCGCCTGTCGATGGCAACTCACGCTGTGTGTTGCTTGCGGCGCCCAGTATATTTGTGATAATTTTGTGATGGATGATGACAGTTTTCATATGATATAAATTATGCCACGAACAGAAAGAAATGAATCATTCCAGTTATCAAGTCCATGAGGTCTCAGCTTAGATCAAGCCGGCACCGTTGCTGTCATCGTTGTTGTCGTAGTTCTAGTTAACAGTATCTTGGCAGGAAGATAAAAGCTTTGTCGAAAACATGATCAAAGATATATGAAGGCTCACGAACTGGAGAGAACCGAGTCGACCGGTGTTGCTAAAAGAAGAAGGCAAAACAACGATAACTAGCAAAGTGTTCGCCAAACTAGAAAGGCCTAACTGCAGATCCCTCGTATTCTTCGGCTTTGGAGTTCCTGGCAACGACGCCTGGTGGCTGAGATTTGCCACAACTACAGATACAGATTGAACACCATTGTAACGATAAAGGTGCATTGATTATATCATCGATAGAAACTGACTAGACCGCCAAACTACCATTTCGAATCAGAGGCTTGTTTATACATTTGTTTATGTGTCATGTTTTACTACTAAGGAAGTATCTCCACCAATAAGATTGGGCCTGCCTCGGTGGTGATAGTAACATTGATGCTGAAATCATTTGATGTCCAAAAGCACGCCTTAAGACCCCAACGATCGTTGCCCAGAGCATGCTGACCAAGCAAACAATTCAGAATGAGAACATCAGGAGACCTACACAAGGGTTAGAACAAATCATGCCTCGGTGTAGTGACACAACTATCTCCCAAGAACCATCATAAATATGACAGAGATTGTTGACCATTTTGTCAGCTCAGATGGGGATTTGATTTAATAAGATTCGACAGCCCGTGATGCCGTCAGCATGATTGTATACCGGCACCGACTATGATGGCAAGAGAAAATTACATGTCTCACAAGTTGGTTCTCATTTTCACCACTCATTATATGCCGTGGCTATATCAGCGTCGGATTTGCAGAATCGTTTTGTGGTCGATCTGATCGGTCGGGTCCATCATAAACATGAACAAGATTGTCCAACTCAAACTTAACTCGCCGTTCATGCTTCAATTGGTCAATGCGCATAAGATATCATCTAGACCACGTCTTTGACGACCATAAGATTAAGTTTGATGTGACAGCCATCGAAACTTCATCCCTACGATGAAGTCGAGGCTCAAATTGATGAGATTGGTGTTGAGCAAGCCGCAAGTCGCAATATCAAATGAAGCCACGGACATCAACAACCATGAAATAATGGTGGACAATCTAGATCAGCAATGCAAATTGTGGACGAATCAAAGTGCAATCATCTCGACTGTGTTGGGGGTGGAAATGATGACTCGACTGAAATACAACAACCATCCGTTCTTTCATAAAATCGCTCTTTCTAAGCTTCTAGTCTGATTTCGTTTTCGTTAAGCCTTTGGTTTTAATGAATAGACTTCAACAGATCTGCTGCTTATAAAATGCATATCGAAATTCCAAATTACCCTGACTTCTTGTTAGCTCCAGAAGTGGATATGTAACTTGTGAAGGATCTGGTGTTTCATGGCTATGGGTCTCCGTTAAACATTATGGTCGAATATATCATTTGTTAGAGTTTCATGACTATATCATATTCCATTATTATAAGGACATGAAAGAGCGGGTAGAAGTAATCACGACTGAGCTACAGAGTATCTACGCTCTCCTTCTTTCTTTAAAGCCGCAACAATTTTCGTGACACCCTTCTTCAGGAGCTCCTTACAGGTGCCCGAGATAACCCATGACTTATTAAAATTTGATTCGCCGAAGATTTTATTGGCGAAGCTATCCGCCTCCCAGGCGGCCAAATCGAACAGGCTATCAAATTTCTTGACATAACTACGGCACATAGTTTCACCATCCCATGCAAGCTCAAGGAGCGTCTTATCATCAAGTGGCCGGCTACTTTTATCGGCAACAATCTTCGAGTTATCCCTCAGTGCTCTGCGTAAGATGGGTAGGTTTTCAGTCAATATAGTGTCTCTAACACATTCATAGTATTTATCGGTGCTCTCGAGACCTGGACGAAGCTGGAGCCAATTCCGACCCGGCATACAGTTCTTTCTTAGATAGTATACCAAGTCATCGGTGAATTTGTGTGTATTGGTTTGCTCGAATTCTTTGGCAAACTCGTCGTGTTGACGACCATAAACTTTCTCGCAAACAAGCGCATGATCATAGGCATTTTGCAAGATTAACTTTTGAACTGTGAATATTGGTTCATATGTTTGCCATCTCGATCTAATTCTATGCCACTCTGCATCTGCCTCACCAACATTGAGTTGGATTTGTTCGGCTGCTTCAATGGTGCAATTAGTTGTCTTTGATTTAGAAACTCGACTCCAAGTATTCAAAATCCCCCTATCATAACTGGGATCTTTCTCTTTCTCCTCAAAAAAATCCTTTGCTATCTCGAATACAAGTACAGGTGGCAAATCTTCACCATCCTCGCCTTTTTCTAACTGTGCCAAAACCTCACTTAGCCTCCTGAATTCTGGACTAATATTAAGTCCATGCTCGAAGGCTCTCTCCGATGTGTCTTCAACAATAGAATGAGTTGTGACCAACGATAGTGACAATATCGCCAGCACTAAGATCATGTTCACATTAAACCCGATTAAGGTCTCTTGTTGGCGATACATGTTGCGGGTATCGCTCTATTAATCGGTAGGTTGACTTTTATCATAAGCGAGACAACGAACAGCGTGAGTGAGTAGATGTGAATATGCACTAGATATATCTCACACTCGTCTCAAGAATCGGTCTCGATGGCGTGAGGTTTAATTGACTGTTAGATTAGGTACTTATGATAGGGTATCACACTGACACAACTGTTACACTTTGACGCGATTGACTCATTTAAGCTACGCGGACTCTGCAAAACATGTTTTCCAATATACAAAAATCGCCAAAAATAGTCTCGATTGCATTGTCTAAGAATAGCACTATGTTACTAGTGTTTGTTTCAAATTGATGGTGTTCCAGCTTCATTTGCAATCGAAGTTGTTGTCGAGGGAGTCGCATCCAGATCTAAGGGCAGCTGACGTCGTGCTTGTTGCTGTTGAGGCTTTCAAAAAGTTTCAATGCAAAGCTGTGGTTGAAATTATGACAAGAGAGGTACATAAGTAGACTTTCGATCATAGAACATGCGGCGATAGCATGAACATTGCGAAATCAAGACATAAAGGTAGAGGGTGGAATTGTGATAGTGATGGTGATACAATACAAAAGTATAGATTTGTTATTGTTTCTTTCAAAAGTTGAAATTTCTCATTCCGTTTTGATGAAAGTGGTGGTAAAGTTTATTGTTGTTTGTGACTTATGATTTGTAATGATAATTTTGATTGAATGAAAATTCTTGATTCTTTTGTTATGATATAATGGTAGCTGTTATAGTAGTAGTTGTTATTAGATGGTAGTTATATGATGCGAAGATAAGCGCATACTCATAATGCTAGAATCTCCCTACCCATGTCTATATCAATTGAACTGGATTACAGTTTATTCGTACCCTCAAGCTCATAGCACATGAGTATCATATCCTTGGTGCAACCCTTTGGAACCAAAATATGCTCGGGTGATAGTATTTTGAAACCCAAGAACCCAAATGGCCTAATACTCTCCTTTGTGTCAAGGCAAACAATCACATTATTACAGCCGGCCTCTTCGGCTTTATCCAGTAATGTGATGAATAATTCTTTTGAGTAATCTCCAGGTGGTATGTTGGTTAGATTTAGATATAGATTTCCTTTGCAGATTGCACCCCTGAGCGCCGGTTTGGGAACATTAGGATCATTGATGGTTATTTCACGAGTATTCGCATCATACTGTTCAAAATCCATCTTACTGTTGATGTTGGTATTATTTGTACTTAGGCCCTTATTCGTGGCTTGCGATAATGTATCAAAATTATTACTACTCGTATCCATGTTTGTTAAATGTGTTTGGTGAATGGTGTTCTGTTTTGAATTTAGCAAATTTGTAGGTGATGACTAATTAGGTTGTCCTTTTGTTGTTGTTGTTGTTGTTATTATATTCTTGGTTTTGCGAATCGGTATCAATCAATTTCGAATTATGACTTGATTTTAGTAAACTAGGTAGCGAGTGTAGCTAGATAATTTGTAATTTGTATGTATCTTGTTATATCGTTTATTGAGTTTTCTCGTAGTTTATTATCTGAGACGAACGTTAATGTCTTTTGTATCTGTGTATCTTTTTCTCCTTCCTTCAACAATGATTGTGAGTATGTGAGTATGTGTGGCTATTAGTAGTTTTTAGTTGGCTCTGCTCTTAAATGGTGGTGATTGTGTTATTGGATAAACAAGAATATAATAATAATGTAATAATGCTCTCCTCGTCTGTCTCGCGTTCATATATACCAACACTGTGGTATAGTAGACTGGTAGTTGCACACAAGCGCACATAGGGA
This sequence comes from Aculops lycopersici, assembly GCA_015350385.1. Lineage (NCBI taxonomy): Eukaryota > Metazoa > Arthropoda > Arachnida > Trombidiformes > Eriophyidae > Aculops > Aculops lycopersici. Next base: position 965,017 of record WNKI01000005.1, on the reverse strand, counting down.
CGCATAAACAACATTGTGAAGGACTGGAAAATTCCCGCGGAGCAAGATATCTCGATATCTCGCACATACACACACAAACCGACGAGCTACCGAGCGAGAGAGACAGACAGAGCAGAGTAGCTAGCTCCTCTCGGTTAGGTTTTGTGTGTATGCTTATGCGTGCGTGTGAACGTGAGCACCAAGGGAGCTAGTGCGTCTGTCTGTGTGTTAGTGTTTGTCGGTTGGCTAGCTCGCTATCGGTCGTAAGGCACTATCGGTCGTGAAGACCCCTTGTATACACATACAAGGGTGATGTCCGCGAGGAAAATTCCCGCCCCAACTGAGCGCACGCCTTTTCAAAAACTTCGGGTGATGCGCACACAGTCGCGAAGTTTCACTGGCAGAATGGACTGGTTTCCCGAAAACTTGATACGAAGGCGTGGCCACGCGTCAACAACTGCGCCGCCATCAGTCTTGGTTGGCAAGCTTGCCAAAACTATGGACTGCCCCTACGATGAAGGCGCCTAAATGCGAGCGAATGCGCGTGATGAGTTTTAGGCGAACGAGTTGCCAAGAGAGGGGGTTCCAGTGGCACCCATAGTATCAGCTTGCCCACCACTTGGTGCCACCAAGTTAGCTTTCTGCAGCAAAGGCAGCAGCAGTGGTGGCGGCGCCGACGACGGCAGCAAACTGAAAGTGGCACCAACAAGCACCACTAATGATAAGGATGGGATTGCTCATTCGCACACGCAGTAATCTAGTGCAAACTCCCCGCGTCTCGTCTCGTCTCGTTTCGCCTCGCCAAGTTGAACAAAGTCAAACTGCACCACAATTCCCGTGGCCAGCACCACAACTCACCAAGAATCCGCAGCAAACACACAAATGCTCGCACGCAGAAATAAACACAAATAACAAAAATATGTGGTGGTATTCTACCCTAAGCAAACCAAACACCATCTTCCATCGTCATGTCAAATTACATCAACAATCGTTTTATTATAATCATGATTGTTGCGGTTTAATCAGAGCACCAATGTGTCTCGCGAGTACAAAGCAAGCAATATTAATGTCGTAAATATTGACAGCTAACAACTCAACCAGCCAGCTAGCTAGCGAGCCACCCCACGTCCAGTTTGCGAGCCACCACCCATCCTATTTCATTCATTCACTATGTCGGACCGTTTAGTCTTACCAATTGCTCTTTGGGGCCCGGAGGCCCCAACGCATCGAATATCAAGTGTCCACATGATGAATAATGAAAAGATTCTCGCCACAGGTAGTCAGGATGGCCAAATTTGCTTGTGGGATGTTGAACAAGACCCTCTATTGTCCATTACGCCGAGATGTCTAATATTTGGACACTCATCTAAGGTGCTCTGCATTGCAGATGGTGATTTTACAACTAAAAACACTTTAGTCAGCTCTTCAGATGAAGGTGAGATGTGTTTGTGGAATATTGAGGATGGCCAATGCATAGAAACAAAGAAAACGCAATACACTCATACGTTTATAAAAAGTTTTAAAGTTTCTGTCAAAGATTGTAGATTATTCTGCGTTGGATATTATGCAGAAATTCTTGTCATGGATCCAAAAACATTCGAAATAAGATTTCGATTATCTTCAAAGGATGATCCTGATTGGATATCCTCTATACATATCCTTCAGCCACCTCAATTGGGCAACATTGTGATAATTGGCGCCTCGATAACTGGAATAGTGCGAATATGGACAATCACAGATGAGACGAGTAAGAGTTTGGATCCCATTTATGATAATGATAGAAAAGCTTTAGACTGTTCTCGATCGGTACAGATCGTAACAAATCCAGAGAGCATGAGACTCATACTTATTGTTTGTGCGAAGAGATGGCAAATATATGATGCCACAGACTTTAAGCAATTATGTACTGTCGAGGCAACAGATGGACATTGGATTGGTGGAAACTTTATAACTCGCGATCAGGTATTGGTCTGGACGGATAAAGGTGGTGGTCATTTGTATCACGTGACCACCAAGGCTCCATCAGCAACGCGGCTGAAGGCTACTTTAAGTTGTAAAACAAGTCATCGATATTTGTACTCGCCAAAGATGTGCCTAGCCTCAAATGCAACCGGTAAATTATTAATTCGAGGCGATGACACAGGATCACTAACTATCTGGTCAATTCTAGCATCGAGTACAACACTGACCGATCAAGTCACAACAATGATGCCAAAATTACAACAACCACTAGATGTTGTATGGCGTACAACCTATTTAGATGAAAAGAAGCCCCCACTTGCAAGACTGACTGGCCGATGCCTTTCACATTTGTTATTTGTTCCAACCTCACCAAACATTCCATTTTATACAACCTTAAGGCATACGGCTGTTGGTTTGATAGGTCGCGGATTCACTATTTGGGAACCGTATCTTGATGCGGCCAAGGTCCTCCTAGGTCTCTTAGATATGTCCTGCGAGCCTGAAAACCCTAAAGCCGACACACAAGACTCGAGTGCCACCAGACAGGCGGCAAAGGATGCAATCTCAGCCATCGCATGCGCTCGACCAACAGTATTCATCACAACCTTAGCTATAGAGGTGACAAAGTATAATATCAAGCTTGCAAACACAAGCTCCAGGGCTAGCAGCCAAAACAGACAACCTCAGCCTGTGCTCGTGAGAGCGAGGGCTGAAATCTTGAGAAATATCGGTATTCTAGTTGAGTCGGTGCCGATCGATGTGGCCAACCTGATTGTCGAATCAATGGACATTATCCTTCATTGTATCGATCATTCTCTTTTAGAGAACAGAGGTCTCGGAGAAGCATTTCCGGCGATCACTAGATTCTACATGGTCAGCTATTGCTCTAGTTCACGACGAATAGCCGTTGGAACTATAACCGGAAACCTGGCGCTTTATGAGTTAAGGCAACGAGCAAAGCCCCAGATTGTGGCTGCTCACAAATCTGCAATATCCTCATGCTCATTCTCGCCGGACGGAAAGTACCTTGCCTCCTATAGCGCAGGCGACAATAAGCTCTGTTTCTGGCTTACAGCAACAGGTTTGTTCGGTTTGGGGATCTTGCGAACAAGATGTGTTGGTGCAATCGACACGCCGCCCGTTTCGGCAGACCTGCTCAAGAGTCCTAGTGATCAACTGAAGGTTGCCCGTCTGATTTGGGTTGCCAGCAAGGTGGTCATTCTAATGTTTATTGATGGCCGCGAGTTCCGGTACCAAGTTGCTTCGTAAATGATTAGCTAAAACAGCAGAAGGAAGAATGAATGCATGAAGCTGATGATCTGTAATAACGTAGGTAACAAACAAAAAATTTCTCTATAATAATTTGCTAAATTTTATATCAGTTTATTAAAGTTTTTCTTTTAAGGTATACAATACAATAAACTTAAGGACACATGATGATCTCTTATTGTTTCAGTGATGGTTTTTGTAACTTTCATCAGGTAGCATATATGTTTCCAAGATCATCGTCCAGGTATAGATCTGAAATTGGATTGCAGTAATCGATTCCAAAGTTATAGTGTGTGTCCTCCTCTGGTTGATCGATAGGCACTATACAGGTAAATGGATCAACATCACTCGATAGTGCTGATGATAGGGTGGGATCGTTATTGAGATGCTGGTCGTCGTTATTTGTCAACATAGTACCCCTACCCTCATCGCTGCTTAGCGATGAATATGGTTGCAAGTTGTTAGTATTTGTGGAGGAAATATCTAAAGGCTGTGCTGCACTATTTGTGTTGTTATTGTTGTTATTTTGGTTATGGTTCTGGTTGTTGTTACCATGTTGGTATAAATAAACCTCAATCTGTCCATCCTCGCTCTTGATGGCAATTCTAAGATTCTCGTCTACCTCTAGTTTAGTATGCAACCCATCAGCTGGCGCCTTGATGGCTATGACTGTTTGGTCATTAAAAGATGATTTGATATCATTATATGTTACATAAGCATCCTCTGCTCCTAAAATGTGGTGCCTAATATCCCTTTCCAACTCGCGAATTCCATCCTCGAGAGCCTGGTGAGTTTTTCTAAGATCCGTTAGCTCGGAATCCTGTGAGGCTTGTGTGATGTTAGTAGTTGTGGTTGTAGAATTAATTTCTTGCTTAATATTTAGGTTGCTGTTATTAGTTATATTTGTGGTGGCATTTGTAGTGTTTGAGTGATTTGCATGCGCCGCAAAGGAGCTATCGCGCGAGCAATCCACCCACCGGGTAACGTTCTTGGAAGTTTTCTCTAATAATCCAATTCCCTCTAGGACATTGGTGATGTCATAGATGCGCCTCTTTGCAACACTCAACCTTGCGGAGGCCTCATTTAAGTTGATCACACGCTCCGAGGATGAGTTTAATAGTTTTACAAAGCGCTTGGTCAGATGGGTCAGTGTAGTCTCATTGTTCTTCGCCATGCTAATACGACTACTCTTGATTCAATAGTTAATATGATGAGAGCTTTAGCTCTAAAGGTATCTCAGCTTAGAATAGTGGGCTTTGTCTCAATGATGGGTGATTGTGCAACTCTCAATAAGCAGAAGAGGAAGGGGGATTGCTCGGCTGGCTGGCTGGCTGCTTGGCTGGTTGATAGGAGAAGGAGTATCAAGGTTGATAACAGCAGCTGGACTTGAGATTGGCTACTGGACACACGCACAAGTCTATATGTGAGCGGATGACTGAGCAGTTGAGGTGGTGATAGTGGTGATGGTGGTGGTGGTGGTTATAATTGATAAAAGGAGATGATACTATTAAATGGGCCAGTGGGGAGATTTAAAAATCCATCTATGGTGGTTGTGGCAATCTGACTCAACTGACTGGTGTTGGTGTTGGTTGCAATCATTTGCAGCAAAAAGCGCTAGTTAAGAGTTGGCAACTTGCATTTTCTACTCGGGGAAGTATTTCTTTTCTTTTGTGTGTCCCACAGACAAGGCGCCAATTTTCAACGACGCTGCTGCAGCATTAAGCGGCAGCAAAAGCGGCAACAGAACGAAAACGACGACGACGCGAGCCAACGAGAAGCGGCAAAAGAGCGAAAGCGGCGGCATTAGCGGCGCAGCCGGCAGCCGCGCAACTTCACTCTGTTGCTACTTTTTGGGCCGCTTCTCGAGCTCGAGCCGCCGGGACCACAACACGGCGGCGGCCCATCGCTTCGTTTTGGTTGTGTTGCTGTTTTCACTCATTGTGCGCGTTTACAGGCCGTCGCAGTCGCTGCTGCTGGCTGCTGCTGCCGCTTCTACTGCATCGACTCGACAACAGCAGCAACAGCAAACGAGGCAGCAAAAAGGAGCGCGAGTTGCCACCACCGCTGGAGCAACTCCGAGCGTCACTCACGGTCGATGTGAGTGAAGAAGCGAGAGAGAGAAAGAGAAAGAGGAAGAGATGTGGATAAGGGGGAGAGGAGTAATGTTGACGCAAAGGTTACGGTTTATCTCGCTATACTGTGCAGTTAACTCGCATAGAAACTGCTCACTTCCCCCCACGGAAACTATCCAAAAGTCCGAGGGTTCGCTTGGCATACCAAGCACCAAAGCAAAACACAACATTAAAGCACCAGACGATTGGGTCAGTCCGGCATCAACTTGGCCCCATGCGCTCGCGCTACAGGCTGTAGCCTACAGCTACTGCTCCTCCTCCTGGTTGCTCCTCTTTGGGAACTTGCGACCCGTGCGCTGCGCACGTTCCACGAGCCCATACGCGCCACCACCGCGGCCACCAGTTTGGGTCTCCAACTTTAAAGTTCGAACTTCGAACGCGGAGGACCCTAATCGCGGACCCGCGATGGTCAAACAACTGGCGAGTTATGGGAGAGAAGGAAGCCAAGCAGAGAGAAAGAGAGTGGCTATAAGTCGCCCTCGTGGCTGGCTGCATGCTGCAGCGGAACTCCGGACCTTGAGACAGAGGGAGCATCCACCTTCTACCTCGAGTGCGAGTTCCAACTTCCAACAACTTGCTTCTGTTTCAACACACAAAAGTTCGAATCAACTTCAATAGAGAGTTGGAAAGGGAAGTGACTCGTGGATGCAAAATAATAACCGAAATGCATGATGCGCGGCGGAGAAGAAAGTGGCCACTCTCGCTTGCTCTCCAATTCTCATTAAGCTCATAGCTATTGTGTCTGGAAGTTGGTGCCTTTATGTTGGTTAAACTCCACTGGCGATGCCAGGAATTTCCACTATTCTGTCGCTCTAGCAACTTTGTGGTCACAACGACTATGTCCAACAACTAACATCCAACACGACCGGTTGCTAGCTGTCCCGCAAACAAAGTGTATGTTTTCCCTTTCCATGAATTCGACGGTTAAATGGACAAAACGAGAAAGAAAGGGCAAGATATGATCACGAACAAGGATGGAGGGAGTACACACTCACGCGGTGTCATGTTGTGATGATAAGTTATCGATATCTCTCTTGGCTAGTGATGTTCAATTGACCGAATTAGTAACTGAACTTGGAGGCACACAACAAAATTACATATTGCACTGTACAATTACCTAAAAATCAGGCTATCCTGTTTTTGATCCGGGAATATTTCGAGACGTGATTAAAAGGGAGGCGTATATAGACCACGTCTGCTTATCCCGCACCGCTAACATTAGACTGTGTAGGTCCAATTGGCCTGTCGCCAACAGGCTGTCGGTCATTCGGGCATCGGTGATCTGCGTATGCCACCAAAGCTATCCTCCATCGCTGATTTAGTACCAAAAGCGCCGCTTGGGGCGCTGCGATTATGAAATGAGTTTTCTAAACACACTACGTCCCTATCCATGAAACTCGTCGGTATATATATGTTCCCCGATGGATGGCAATCTTTTATAATATGGTACAGTTATGAAACTTCAACAATCAGAACTTTCGTATCATCTATACAAGAAAGCTAGCGATTACAGAAATGCCTCGACAAATCAGAGAAAACCCCTCATTAAACTTCAGCGACGTGCTCATACTGCCCCAACAGTCCAAGATCAAGAGCCGGGCTGAAGTTAATCTCAACCTATCTTATAAGTTCAGATATAGTGAACAAGAGTACAATGGCATCCCTATAATTGCATCGAACATGGACTCGGTCGGTGGATTTGAGATGGCAAAGGCCTTACATGGCTACGGATTATTCACAACTATTCACAAGCATTACACGGCCGACGAATGGGTTGAGTTTGCCAAGGAGAATATTGAGGTCTTGAAGAATGTGGCTATAAGCACAGGAATTGGCTCGGATGATGAGAAAAGATTGGACAAAATTATGAGCATGATACCTGAGATAAATTACATTTGCATTGATGTTGCAAACGGATACACCGACGAGTTTGCCACCTTCATTAGAACTATGCGCTCAAGGTACCCAATGAAAACTATCATCGCAGGAAATGTCGTCACACCAGAGGCAACTCATAGGCTCATACTCGAGGGTGCCGATATTGTCAAGGTTGGAATCGGACCAGGTTCAGTGTGCATAACGAGGAAGAAGACAGGTGTTGGCCGTGGCCAGCTGACCTCAGTGATGGAATGCGCTGAGGCGGCCAGACTGCACGGTGGTTATGTGATCTCAGATGGTGGTTGCACAGTGCCTGGTGATGTATGTAAAGCCTTTGGTGCAGGTGCAAATTTTGTTATGTTAGGTGGAATGTTTGCTGGCCATGATCAGTGTCCAGGAGAAAAATTCACCGATGAAATGGGAACCTACAAGTTGTTCTATGGAATGGCATCTAAATTGGCTCAGGAGAAGTACAATGCTGGTTTAGCTAACTATCGATCATCCGAGGGCAAGGTGGTCAAGGTTCCAGCAAGAGGCGATGTTGGCAGGACAGTCCTCGACATCTTGGGAGGCTTGCGATCATGTTGCGCCTATGTAGGTGCCTTTCAATTAAGTGATTTGCAGAGACACGTAGAATTTGAGAGAGTTACCTTCCAAACAAACGAAGTGTTTACTCATTACGAAGTTCCTAAGTACAACAATTAGTTTACAAATGTTACAATCGAGTTATCTCTTTGTTGAACACTGTTAAAATCTACAGTGCTAGAATGGAACAAGCTCGTCGTGAGTCATTCGAGACCCGCCAGTCGATGATGATAAGTCGCTAGGACTGACAACCTCCTCGTCATTAGACTCGTCAGTTTCTTCGTACATGGTATCATAATCATCATATTCTTCATCATCAAAACCGCCTCCGTCATCATCATCATCGTCGTCGTCCTCATCGTCCTCGTCGTCCTCGCCATCCTCGTCATCGGCATCCTCATCGTCTGCTAGATCAATATCGTGTCTCTTTGGTCGACCGACCTCGTAGAGTCTACAAACATTCAACGGTTCCGTGCTATAATCTTCGTGGATTCTTGAGGCGCTGGACTCGACAACTGCCAAATACTGGTCGCCAGAGCTGATCGCTAGATGTGAGATCATTTTTTCCAGATCAATAGTGGCAATCGTTGAGTAATCATGAGAGTCAAATGTTCTGAATGAAGTCTTGAACTCATTGAGAAACTTGGGAGAATCATCTGGATCGTCCAAGACAGTAGAAAATATCACATCACCAGCCGAATTAAATTTCAGCTGACAGTTATCGAAGGCAGGTACTGTCCTGAGGAGCCGGAAATTCCTTACGTCCCATATGTGCGAGTTACAGATGACCTCATTTCCGTTTGGATGGAAGATACCATTTATGCGCTCATTGAATTTTCCAAATCTATGCACAATAGAAGAGCTTCTGACATCCCATAGAACACCGTCGTTAAGCAATAGTGTATCAGTGTAATTTAGAGTTGCCTTGTTATGAGTGTAACGATGTAAACCCTCGAATTTGTGAACTAGGGTACCTGTTGCCGTATCCCAGAGACGTGAGAACATTTCGTGCGTCGATACAATTCGATCCGATGAAGCCTTACCAAATTCTGCATGTAAGTCGCCGTCAAACCGCTGTTTTCTCTCAAAGAATTCATTGAATGTCCAAAGGTAGCAAGCAGGTGTGGCGCTATCTGGCGAGGTGGTGAGAATGAGATTATCATCTGAGGAAGCTTCAACATAGGCGATCTCGTCGTCAGAACACTCGTAACTTGCTTCAATCATACCAGTGCTCATATTGAATGCCATCAGGGCTCCATGGTTTGTGCCAACAAAACAGAACTGTCCGTCTGTCGAGAACGAGCAACAGGATGCACTAGATGAGACGTCGAAGTTGTCTCGCATGAGCCTGATTGGCCTGAATTTGCTGTAGACATAGTGCCTGTCATATTTAGCGCCATTCACACCACCACTAGGCGGTTGAACTCTACGTTGTAAGATCCGAGATGCTATGTTCAATGGAGCTATAAGTCTATTTGTGGCCTCCGGGCAACGGAATGCGTTGAATGGTGCTGCAATCTTCTTCCCGGTTACAAGTTCTATTAGTTCTCGACAATATTTGCAGAACGACATATGCTCGAGTCTCTTCTCCGGCAATATGGGCTCCTTCATCAGCGTTGTAAGTTGGCCATCAATAAATAGTGGTAATTTGCTCATGATTTGGCGGATACTTTCCTCCTTGGCTAAGCCACAAAGAACTCGGCAAGCGAGCGATCTAATTTTGTCGGCCTCGGTCAAAGGTGATGTTATGGTCAATAGTTTGGGTAAGATAAGTGTGCCGTTATTGTCCCAGATTGCTTTGCGTAGTTGGGCAGACAGATCCGAATTCCTCTGTGGCACCCTTTTCTTAGCACTACCCGGTGCTGAAAAGCGGCTCTGATTGAGATCATTTGATTCGAAGCTTGTATTTGATAGAGGTGCTGGTACTCTTGCAGGGTGATCCTTGTATGCCAGGTTGATCAATATATTAAGAGCAGACTTCTTGCAATCCGCGTCTTCGATTTTTGGATCCGCACAATGAACAACGATTCCAAGAACGGGAAAGTCCATGGCTATTGGTGATGGAAAATCGCTGTGTATTACCATCTTGAGCAAAATCCGTTGGGTTCGAGGTGAGAGGGAACAAACAACAAGGACTTCGAGGGCACTTCTAACAGTTAGAGATTTTGAAGTCAAGCCTCGATGCCAGAAGTAAGCGATAGTCTTGAATAAATAAAGTACTCCGTCCTCCTTGGCTATCTTATCGATTGCCGACCAATCGAAACGTTGGACTGATTGCTGTCGATGTAGCTCAATCGCATCAGCGAAATGCTCATCTGACATTATTATGGGTTTGCACTCCTGATCGTTAGGTTGTTGAGCATTAGCTCTCGCATGGCGTCTTGTTTCGGATATAAAATGTGCTCGAGTGTATTTTTTCAAGGCTATGCAAGCTTGCTTCGCTGTATGACGGCGTGTGAACATCTCATCATCAGAAAGTTCATGGAGTGTTGTGTCATCGCAGAATAGACCTCGCATAAATATAACATTCAACAACTTGCGTAAGCCTGCGTCGCGATCAAATATCCTAAGTAATAACGGAAACTGGAAACAGGCCGAGAAGAACATGGCTGCATGGGCTCTGCTAGAATTATGTGAACACTCGAGTAACCAGAGCCCATATGCCACCATCTTTTCAACCAACTCTCGTTTCATCCAGCAGATGCGTTCCATTACGTCCTTGTTATATGCTAGATAATATAAGCATATACTGACCCCTGACGAAGCCATACCATGTCGATTAACGCGTAATAGATGAGATAAACCTCCATGTTCCAAGAATTGCAGGGCGAACTTCTTATGCGTCAAAATGGAGGCCAAAAACTTGAGGGCATCAAAAGCTAAACGAACGTCCTGATTCTTTCGTCCGTCGATGAAATGTAGGATATAATTAAGAGCTCTATGCTCGAAGAAGTGTACTAACAATTCTTGATATTCTCCTATGGCACATAAATATTGTAATATAAATCTTTGTTGCATCACAGTATTCAAAGGATTCATTTGATAAGATCCAGACATGTATGCTTCAGCCCAGGAGCTACTGGAGCATTCATTGTGGATGGGTGATTTGAGGGTGTTAGTATGAACTGATCTTTTCTCGCTTGGTCCTGTATCCAAAGTGTCATCATCTTCACAAAGAGAATCAAATGGACGTTTAACTGAACCACAGTTCAATTGGACTTCACTACCAGTCTTCTTGCTCATATTTGCCGAATGATTTGACTTGCTCAAAGCCTGATTGTTCGACGTATCCATACTAGTAACGCTATTTTGATCTTCCTTACTTGTTGAGTCTGGTGAATCAAAAGTCAATTTATGTAACCGGCTGAACAGTAGTGGGACAAGCCGATTATTTTGTTCTCGGAATATATTTGATATACCTCCGACCTCCATAGCCGCAGCCAATAAGCCTGTTGCGTAAGAGTTTAGCGGAAATTGGGCTGTTTCAACCCAGTCGATTAACTGTTTCACTAGATTTTCAGATTCCATAAACACGACCGTAGAGTCTAAGCCTGGTAATATATCCAATAAGAGACGGCAGCTTACGACGTGTAAATCAAAATTGGACCGGGACGTGATATACTCACTAGTTAACTCTGTCATGAAATTCTCATTCTTGAATAGAGTTTTTAACAATATGCCTAGAGAACAATCCGGGTATGCTCTAGATGGATGTCGATCATCGAATGGATCTATGGGCAGTTTCAAATAAGCCTCAGTTTCCCTTTCCATAAGATCGGCTATGCTACATAGGATTGGGACAGGGTTTGCACCAGAATTTCCAAATACTTCGCGCCTCCAGCGATCTAACAGGGTATCGAGCTCTGTATTTGAAGGGTCCATCTCTTGAGGTTCAATATGGGTGGTAATGGGGAAAGGAAATAGATATGGCTTTAATATAATATAATAATTAGTTGATATAATAATTGCTTATTTTGGGGTTCCAATAATTTTCTCTTGAAACTCTCACTACGTATGCTTCCATCAAGCAACACGATACTTGCGGTCTGAGATGTATTTTGTTCTCAAGGCACACGCTTTCATCGAGAGGGGGCGAAAAAGTCGACCCTTGTGGAGAGCATGCGAGTGGGGAAAAAAATCACGCTCACTCCTCAGTCCTGCGCCGGTGCCACCATGAGATTCATATAAAAAACAGATCATATAATAGGGTTTCCCGAAGATGAGATGGTTATTTTTATCGCCTTGAAGTAAAGATCTTCAAAAATGAATCATGATGGTTATGGTTGTTAATTCGCGATATTATCTCATTCCAAAGAAGTTAAGCGAAAGTCAAGACGAGCACGTGCAAGGTGCGCGCTAGCCTGGAGAAGTCATAACGTACCAATAAGCACTTGATTGTGTTCGCACAATAGTATGATCTGATCAAATATCTATCACTTATAAATATCTTTATTATTTGGTTAAGGTCATGAGCGAATTCGATTCAATGGATAAGCGTTCAGCTGGACCGTAATTTCAAATTTTATCGGTGTTAGAAACAGTTAATTTGTGCGATATATTTTTGGCCAGCTGGGTCCAAGACTCCTTTTCGTACCACACGAGAGATCTGCTCCACAAGGCTTGTGCCTTTTGATATTCATTGATCAACTGATACTCGTCGGCGATCATGACACTGATATAGTTTTGCATTCTAGGTCGATTCCATTCCTCGAAGTGCTCAATAGCCTTGTATAGGGCCCTTATTATGATTTCTGAGTAATTGATTGGCCCATCACCCTCTTTGGACGGAACAGAGGGCATAGCAGGTTGATTTGGTTCCGGTGCTGCAATGCAAGTCCAGCCGCATTTGCGTAAGAATGTTTTGAAGTTGCTCGTGTTTATGGTCGATAATAACTCATTTGTTACAGGCATTTGATTTGATCTAATCGTGTCATTTGTGTATTCGGTGATATATTTTCTCCTCTCAATCATTTGTAGAGCCGACTCGTAGTAGTAGAGGCCCGGGTGCTGGCCTTTGCTGGCTTTAGTCCCACTAACAACAGCTTGGTGAAATAGATCGGCAAACATGAGGTACTGCTGGGATAACCAAGCGGCATGTTCAAATGCATACTCCGGCGCTCGAGTATGCTGTTTGAATGTATCAATATACTTTTTGAATTGTGTTATTGCCTCCCTTGGATGATTCAATACAAATTGAATGTGACAAATTTGATGGTTGATATAATCGGCAACAGATCGGATCTCAAATGGACTGAAACCTGGCATGTGGCTAGCAGCTGTTACATTAGTTTGTCCATTGATGTCCAAAAGATTGTTGAAAGCTGTCTTATATAAGCGCAATGCTACATCTCGATCATTATCCGATTCCCTCTCTGAAGCTTCATTGATAAGTTGAGCTACACCAAACATTTTTGTCGTCAAATATTGCGGAGACTTACCAAGTAAATGGGAAGAGGGTTCAGCCACCTATTGTTTATGAATTTGTTTTGAGCTGAATGATTCTAGTTTGGAATGTATCATGATCCCCGCCGTTTTTCCTTAGTTCCAACAAATCTATTGGTGTCTTAATATTCGCCTGAGATCTTTTTAAAGTAATATCGATAACTAGGAACAATGTGATAGTAATAGTCGAATACAAATTACGAAAAGTTAATACATAAAACACGTTATGTTTACACACACTCGCTCACTCGTTGTGGAACCACCCACAGTATTCGGCCTCCATAGAAAGTCAAGATAAAACTACTCAGTCTATAATCATAGTGACAATCATAAATTTAACCGGATCAAGAAAGAAACACTTTTGTTTTAGATTTTCAGGATTGACTGATTGTTATTATAAATAATAGGTTCAAGAATCATAAGGCATGTTCTGTTTACATATCCTCAATCACACGTCTGTAGAATAGAATATAAGCTTGAGATTTCAAAACATTTGAGAGTGTTGTTCTTCGAACACACGAATCACTTATGTCATACCATGTTCCGGGTATTGATTTCGGCCGATCGCCTGTTGATGATGCCCCTCTAGCATCATCATTTTCTAAATATTTATCTGTTGTATCGCAACGCGTCGAATCATATGCCTTGATCTGTTCTCTGATCTTACCCACTTCAGCGAGCTCGGGTATGTAAGGTGTCTGTTGGATGAAGTCCGCGAACTCTTCCATGGGGTAGCTATCGTCTAAAGGATCCTCGCACTTTACACATGCCGTATAATGGCCACTCCTGAGATTACCTGAGTGGCATACGACCCCGAATAGCGAGTACCAAATTGGATCACCGCGGTATATTCTAGGCCACTTGTTTATCTTTGTCAAGTCGTAGCATAAGTCGCTAGTGAAGTCGGATAGATCTAAAAACTCGGTGAACTCAACATGTTTGTTGATCTTCCTAAAGCCGCCTATAAAGCATTCATCGTCATTATCATCCCCACTTCGACCCTTACCTTTGCCTCTACGACGACCATTCTCGCGCTTGTTCTTTCGGCCACCATCTAGACCGCCGCCTCTTGCTTCAAAACCTGAGCTGGCCTCGAATCTCTTAAGATGTAATGTCAAAATATTTGGTGGCACAGTAATTTTAGTTGATTTAACACCTGCCTCATAAGTCTTTTTGCCATTCTTCTTGGTACATTGTTCGCATATAAACTTGTTCTGGCCGTCCAATGTTGCATCTGAAGTGAAATTCGCTATCGCAGATCTGATATCGTTAATAGGATCCTTTATAGCCAAAGATAGGTCGAAGAAGGGCTCAAAGTGTTGCGAGCTAAACTTGCACTTTTGACATTTCACTGATGATAAGAAGTAACCTCCAAATATCATGTCTATCAGAGTAAAGCAATCGGCCAATATCTCATCCGACTTGTTGTTACATAAATATGAACTGATGGCAGCCTTGTGCCGACGAATTTCGTCTGATCTGATTATATCAATGAGAGATCTTAATAATTCATGACTATCCTCCTGGACGAGCTTGTGGAAGCGTCCAGTTTTTTGCCTAATACATCCGATCAACTTTGATGGGGCAATAGCTTGTTGTTGAGTTGATAATTTGCTAGCTGTGTAGGTCTTGTATAAATCAACAAAACTTTTAACTGCATAATTGCATTCTGGTAGCTCTAATTCAATTTGTTCTTCACCATTTGGATCTTCCATGAGGTATTTATTGTCGGAAATTGAAGATCTCTCCTCTAGAAGAGGACCTAATAGGGGTGCGTTTAATAGAATTTGCATTATAGAATTGAAATAACAGGTGTTACCTAAGTTAGTGAGGCCCCGGGGACTACTCATGGTGCTAATCTGTTCTTGGCCTCTCATCTATCGATTAGAAGTTTTTAATTTGCACATGTTTAATGTCTAGTATGAAACCAAGTGTTCAGACTAACGCAAACACAACCAAGAAAACATGGATTTGCGCCACACGCGCTCGATGTGTGTGGCGTGGTCGCTCGCTAGACAACAAGTCAATTTTGAAGGTGTAAACACTGAGGTGCATCGGATTCATCGAAGCTATCTCAATCGCTTTCTTCGATCATTACAGAAGGGTACTTAGACCCCATCATAGATTTGTCGTGGTTCAGTTATCTAGATTTTTTGCTCTCCTTGCTAGAGCAATCTAGATCACAAACAAACGACCAACAACAATCAATACGAGATCTTAAGTTGAGGTTCTCGCAAATCAGGGACAAATCATGCAGGATTGCACTGAGGTTACGTGAAATGAGCTAATGTCAACTCGATTGGCTAGTCTCGTAGGCTTCAGACGATTCCCTACAGGTGTCTAGCTAGATTTATCAGCTGCAGTGCCTGTCGATGTCCTCGAATAAATGATATGTAGGTGCATTTTCTTGTCTAGCTAAGACAAATACGCATTAATCTAGAATTTTTGCAGTTGAAATCTCAATCTTATCATGAATCAAAAGTTCATCAAGATATCATAAAAAGATACACACCCGAGGTTCTATTGATAAATACGGGAGATCGTCTGTTCTAGATTCTGGTAGATGAGCCCTCTAGGCTTTGAATTTCGCAATCATCATATTATGAAGAAAACCAAAGCTTCCTATTTGTTTTCTACCGGGACACAATTACATTGAGAGACCACAACGAAGGAGGGGGTCATCTAAGGAGAAAGTGAAAACTTATGCTAGTTTGCATAGAAGTCTGCATTAGCAGCTAGCGATATGCAAATTGATTCAAGTCCTGCGTGAGGCTGCTGCCACTCTTCGCATTTTTTCCATCGCACAAAACTTGCGTTACACAACCACGCCACACAAAATGCTTGGTAAAGTCATGTAACACGAAGGTTGTATTGCGAATCGCGAATTGCGAATAAGTGAATGAAAAACCCAAAGCACGAGATCTCGCGCTGTGACAATGTAAATAAAGCAACGTGCATCTACAAGCGAATCATCAAATTGGTGCAAGTTGCAATAATGAACCTTTTAATTAGCTTCAAAACATGCTGATTAAACTAGAGTTCAGAGATATGGACCCTATTCTTAATTCAATCAGATTCAAATTTATTATTTGTAAGCTTGTAGCTCTTTATTAGTGTTAGAGCCATAAGAACTTTCAATGGATACCAGCGCCAAGAAGGACGATTTCGTCCATATGATAACACCAGCCCAGCAAATGATTTCATCAACAATAGGTGCCTTGGCTACTTCTATTATTGTAACCCCACTAGATGTTGTCAAAATAAGACTACAAGCTCAACAGAAGAACTTCTACAAGAACAAGTGCTTTCTCTATTGCAATGGGCTGATGGAACACCTATGCTACTGTGTTAATGGAAATAGCGCTGGTCATATTCATGATAGTGCTAAGTGGTATAAGCGGCCCATCCCTGGTCACTTCACAGGAACATTCGACGCCCTAATCAAGATAAGCCGAACCGAGGGCATCCTGTCCTTATGGTCCGGTTTACCCCCGACCCTACTTATGGCAATCCCAGCGACTGTTGTATACTTCACCGTTTATGATCGACTCAGAGCTGACCTATGGTCGAGATGTCGCTCCGACGAGCAACCTTTGTGGGTACCTGTATTCTGTGGCGCGGCTGCTAGGTGCATAGCTGCCACAACTATTAGCCCCCTGGAGATGGTTAGAACCAAGATGCAATCAAAAAAGTTGAGCTATTGGGAGGTCGCTGAGGCTGTAAAGCAGCTAGTTAAGCACCAGGGTATTATTAGTCTTTGGAAAGGCTTAGGCCCCACTTTGTTACGTGATGTACCTTTCTCGTCGATATATTGGGCTAGCTATGAATGTTTGAAACAAAAGTTTGACCAGAGGACACCAACTATTCAATTTAGCTTGACTGCAGGAGCCATAAGTGGATCTATTGCTGCTATAACTACACTGCCATTCGACGTTGTGAAAACTCACAGACAAATCGAACTTGGAGAACAAGATCTGAGTCAACCACAAAGTCGAGAACACAAGCGGACGGGTAGAATATTAAGATCCATCTATAGACAATCAGGTGTATCCGGCTGGTTCTCTGGCATTACGCCTCGTGTGATAAAAGTCGCCCCATCTTGCGCCATAATGATTTCATGTTACGAGTTCGGCAAGAGGTATTTTGCTAAACACAATCAAGAGAAAAAATAAAGTATGACTACCTAATCCTAAAGTTTACTCATCTTAGGAAGCAGGCATCAGATCGGAGGGTAAAGTTATTAAAGCTAACAGCGTTTTTGTGGAATTGTTTACCGGACAAAGCGAGACAAGTTTTTGAGTTATGTTATGTGGAAACGCTATCGTTAGTTGATGGCTACGATTGCTGCTTTTGGTTTATATACTAACAAACATTATTTACAATCTTGATCTGGTTCTCTGCTTGAGAAGGTCGGGTTATCTTAAAATCTTTCATGCTCATCTACCGAGCCTCTGATATCTTTGACGAGGTGCAAATCTTCAGGCCTTATCGTAACTCTTTTGCCGTGTATGGCGGCCTTGTTGATATCTGTGAACAAAGCTACAAGATATGTCTCGCAAGCACATTGCAAAGCTTCGATAGCTGATGCCTTCCATCTATACCCTGCATCCGACGCGGAGACGCATTCATTTGCTATTTCTCGGACTAATCGTGCGAATGGTAGATTCCTTAAGAGTAAATTCGTAGTCTTTTGATAAAATTTGATTTGTTTGAGAGCAACAGTTCCTGGCTTATTTCTTCTCCTTCTCTTTGTTACTCCCTCATATGTTGTGGGCAATTTTTTCTTCCCCCCTTTCGCCAATAAAGCCCGCGAACTCGCCGAAAGGTTGTTCGGCGTTGATGTGGAATTTGCTTGATGGGTTCTCATGATAATTAAAATATATTGTCTTGCTAATTGGAAAATGTTATGAATAATAAAGGATTTCTTCCATGTGTATTGGATCCAAGATACCAGAATCTGGCGAACGAGAACCCATGCGCTATGTGCGATGCAAATGCATGTTTTGACCGTTGAAGTTTCTCGCGATGCGTCAGTTTGAACGGGCAGTGTTTAGTCGTTGGCGCGCGTTTCAAACCTAGGGGGGTTTTCCCCCACTCGCTGATGATTTGCACAGTTCTGCTTTTCCCTGCACCGAGTTGTTTGCGCACCATTAGTGGAGTTTGTCATCTCCCGAGTCACATAGTGTTAGTTTGGTTACAAAAACCTGTTTTGCGTTCGATCCGATTTTTTATGAGAATGGGATCTTTGATTACAGGTGTCTATTTTGCGGTACAGAATTAGAAAAAGATTCTAATGGAGGCCAAATCTACAAAAATATCAAAAAAGTCGACATAGTATAGTGCACTGGGGAATAAAGGTTTTATTGGGCAAAAGGTAGCGCATTTATATGTTGATCGGGGAATCAACGCGTGCAGTGAGCATCACTTGCAGCGCGAGTTCGTTTTGGTGACACCTGTCTCATCGTTTCGATATCGTCAAAAATAACCTGGGCTCCATCGCAAAAGGTTGGAATGATGCGGCCATTGTAGATCATCGTCTCCACCCCTCCATCTGAATCGGCATCCTGGTGAACAACTGAGTAACCTGTTGCGCCCTTCCTGAAGAGATCGCCTTCCTTGAGATTCTTGACTGATCTACCTTTCTTCAAGTTTGGGCTAAAGACTGTACCAGTATCAATTGTGCCCTTAGGTTTGTGGTGAATATGGTGCATACTGGAGCAAGAGAAAGATCGGTATCTTGGGTTCACAATGGGCACACCTCGCCCATGTCCAGCAAGTGTTGTGGGTGAGGCCATAAGATTCTTTTGCGGGGATCTGTGCACCTCATGAAAGACCATGGCTTCACTGGAAGTGTTAGTAGTTGTAGGCGGAGTTTGAGATTCCGCAGTCTCAGATGTTGACGGATTCGGGACGTCAATTGGACTGGAACTTTGGAGTGGCTCCATTTCCGGAGCACTAGGCTCGGTACTCGTCCATTGATCTGGCTTCATCTTCTTGAGTAATTGCGCTACTCGTCGGACAGCATCACTTCTATTCTGCTCTGTCTTCAACAAGTTGAGAATATCATAGTATAATTTTTCATTTTGTGCTTGTTGCAACTCAAATTGCTGGTTTATCTCGCGAGCCTTCCTTGCCTTGAAGTCGAGATCGCGTATTTGACGTTGCAAAGTCTTAACTTTTTCACTAATATGATCCCGCGATCTCTCTGTAGAGTTCAACTTGCTATCAAGTAGCTCTAGCGCCTTGTCTTTTGTGCGTATCTCCTTAACACTTGTTTCATATTGTTGTGCCAGTGTTAGATTGTCATCCATAGTCTTGAGTATATTATCCCTGACCTTATCCTGAAGACCAACTACCAACTCAATGTCACCTTTACGTTTGTCCCGCTTAGTCTTCAATCTTGTTATCCAAGTCTGTAGGAATTCCTCGTCAGTCAACTCTGGATTTGGCTCGTAATGCGAAATCTTTCTGTCTAAATATTCGTACATTTGTGCAAAGTTGGCGTCTTTTGCTCTACTCCTGGACCGTTTCAACATTTTAGGCGGCGATGCAAAATCAACAGCTACATCGCGAGTTAGAATGCCGAATTCCATAGCAAAATTGTTCTCCTGGAAGTCTTCTGGTGTTGGCTTGACACATAATATCATACATACAGATCCGTGGCCTTCAAAATAAGACTGAAACAATCTGATCAAATTGTCCTCTCGGTACGATATGTTATTAGTAGGCTCGCGATCGCGCAACGCTCTAATACACTTGCGCAGTGCACCCAATGAGGTGTTGATGTTACCTGCCTCGTATAGCGCCTCACCTCTAGCGCCTGATCGCTTGGCGCGCTCGCTGCCGGCTAGGTCAACCAAACAGAGTTGGCTTGATTTGAGTGTCTCTTGGTCGAATTCATTGTCAAATGACTTCTTGACTTGAACCAATTTAAGTGTCAGGACACAGTGGCCTCGACTGGATTCCTGGTTGAGTCTGGTGGCTCCGGTCTTACGGCGCTTGATGCCGCGAGTGTAATATTCCACAGCCTCATCGGCTGACTTTACTTCAATTTCTACGGCATTTGCAACATAAGATCTGTCTCGACTATCAGTACGAATCTCTTTGCGCCTACCGGTGTTTGAGTCGAAGTCCTCAAATAAGTCGTGAACCTGTTTGTTGTATAACTCAATAAGAGAGATAAAGAGACAGTAGTATGCATTTGGATCCACACTAACATGTGCACTCTCTTTAGCTCTATTCTGCCACTTGATAACTGAGGGTATGGCCGAAGCAGTGTCAGCCCTCCTCAGGTTTGGATATAATTGCTCTTGCTCTTGGATTTGGTAAAAATTTCGGCCATCATTCTCGATCAAATTCTTTCTAGTTTGCTGAGCACCGATCGAGTTGAATAGAAAGTCAATCGTTCGGTAGATTAACCCAGGATCCGTCTTAAGACCCTCCATTGTGTAAGTCTTTCCAGATCCAGTAATACCATAAGTGAAGATGAGACCATCTTTAGGCTCATCCTTATCTCTACCTGCCGAAAAGGATAGGAAATCTTCAACAACTGGACGAGCAACGCAGTCGAATATTTCTGATTGTGGTGCATTGTCAAAAACTTTTGTAAACGAATAGACTTGTTGCGATGAAGTTGAGTGATGTGGTGGGACTGTTCTAACTTCTTGCTCGTTAATCTTGACAATAGTTGGATCGTCGAGCTTTATAGGCCTCAAACGGAGGTAAACACCAACTGTGCTCTCGGATTTGCTAGATTTGCTGGCGATGGGTCGCTTTGTTTTTGTCTGGTTCTTCCTATTTCCAGGCGTCATTGAGCCGGAATAGGTGACCGCAGAAGGAGCCATATTGCTGAATTAAATTTTTCCAATTGATCTGATTGAAAAATAAGTATTTAAGAATATACAAAGTTGTGTCGAAAATATCCAACACGTTAGATCAACAGGCGTTATGATTAGAGTGACCGTTTGCTTGTGATGGGTACAATGCCTTCTCATCACATCCAATACTCAACTCTAGCAAAGGCGGGTGGACCGCCGCACGCGCAAGAAAATACCAGCGTCCTACATCGCCACAACGGCTGCTCAATTTTCAGCGTACAACCAGCGGCAGTGACCGTTGCCATCTCCATCTCTCTGGAAGGGAGCGAGCAGATTTTGGTTCGCAAAGTCGATACCAGGAGGCGTACAAAGCACGCCACGAGTGATGAAAAAAAAACAAAATTCGATGCTATTTTTGCCAAAGTTTTCAGATAATAACAATGTTTTAATCTGGTTACATTGCGCTCGATAAACCTACCAATCAGATATTAGATCAAGATGACTCGCAAATCAACCTCCTCATCGGCTATCAATGCAGCTAATGATTTAAATCCAAAAGAGGCATTGATTGAATTAGTGAGAAAGCGCGCAGATTTAGCGGAACAACTGGCGCAACTTGAGAAACAAATCTATAATTTCGAAGGTAGTTATCTCGAGGAAACTCATATGTATGGAAATATTATTCGAGGCTGGGATAGGTATTCGACAATTGTAAGACCAGCTCCAACAAAAAGAGATAGAAAGTTTAAAGAAGCCGAGAGATTATTTTCCAAATCTTCAATCACATCTGGCGCGGCCATCCGTAGCCTCGGCGAGGATGACTCGAGCAACGACGAACACCACGATCCAGAGGATCGTTCCTCAGATGAGGCACTAGACATCAATGCGAGTCAAGGATCCAAATCTAAAGGACGTGCGAAAAAGCTCAAAACCAAATAGTGTCTATCCAACACATGCAACCAAAACCTCGTAAATATATTTTAGGTCTTTCTCATTTATTCCATGGATTGTATCGACGATTTGTTCCAAATTCGTCAGGTTGATTCCATCATTTGTGCGAATGAATATAATGTAGTAAACGGAGCTCAAGCTGACATGTTCTCGCGTGAAGAATGTCGAATTGGTAGGTGTAGTCATGGTTTCAAAATGTCAATCAAATGTCGGTAGAAGGGCTTATATTTCACAGTCTCCTACATAATATTTAATTATGTAAATGGTCATAGAGTTTGTTCCAACAAGTTAAATCTATAGTTTGTCAGTTAATTGACTTAATTTGTCTTGGGGCGCGATTTCTTGTGGGTTTTGCTGATTTCGATTCATGAAATTGCCTTGGTTTGGGTAGGCCAACATATCCTGATCCGCAGCATGACCCATACCTGGATGAGTACCAAATCTGGCGACTGGTCTAGCTATTCCTACCCCACCCGGTCTTATCGGACCGTAACCAGGTTGCATATTTGCCATACCTGGCATACCGGGACGCATCATTTGCCGAGTAGTGCCCATCTGATTTATTTGCTGTTGTTGCATGTAGCCGCCTTGAGATTGGTTCATATTTCCATGCATCATGTTGTTTTGTTGATTGGGAAAGTTTTGCCATCCCATCTGCTGCTGTGGGTGCTGATGCTGCTGCTGGTGTTGAGGCTGCATCTGATGTTGTTGTGAAATCATCTGTTGTTGAGTCGTTGTATACCCAACCATTCGTTGTTGCTGCACCCCTGTCATTTGCTGTTGCATCATCGGCCTTGCCCCCGCAGTCATCTGTCCAGGTTGCTGCATCTGTCCAGGCATAGCTTGTCTCATCATTCCTTGCCGAGGCACCATTGTCTGTTGCATCATCGGTTGTTGCTGCTGTTGAATCATACCAGTGTTACCACTATGTGTTTGTTTCATATAATGTAGAGAGTCATTGGGTGTCTGGGCCTTTTGCATTGGGGAAGGACTATCACAGCAATTGTTTTGGTGTACATGATTCAGGGTTGTAGATCCAGGTTTACCCATTCCAGCTCCTGTCGATGCAAGTCCTCCTTGACCAGACATGGACATGACAGGTCCAGGAGACATGTTTGTAGTTGGATTCATAACTCCTTGTTGGTTATTTGGCATCATGGCTCTGGTGTTACCAACAGGTTGCATATTAGTTGTAATAGGTGAAACTGAAGAAACTCCAGCGGAAATAGTTGATGTTGCTGAAACACTGGGCATAGGCCTCATCACTGAACCACTATTCATCATACTGTTTTGTTGTTGTGGATGATTTTGCCAACCCATAGGTTGTTGTTGTTGTTGTTGTTGTTGTTGCTGCTGTTGTTGTTGCTGCTGCTGTTGTTGTTGTTGTTGTTGCTGCTGCTGCTGTTGTTGAGGTTGTGGTTGTGGTTGTTGTTGTTGTTGTTGTTGTTGCACTTGATACTGCTGTTGAGGTTGCACCACTTGTTGCCGGTAGATGGGACGGGGAACACCCATAGCTTGTTGGGACATAGATCGCATGCCAATAACGTTACCTGGTTGCTGTTGCACTTGCATCTGTTGCATCCTTGGACCGCCAGTTTGGTATCGGATCATTCGGGGTCCGACATTCTGCTGCATCATCATCGGTCTTTGCGGTTGCATCGGTGCAACACCCATAGGCTGTTGTTGTTGTACCTGCTGAGGCTGCTTATTGTAATGCATTTGATCCGTTGACGTTGGATTTTGTACGGATGATGGACTCTCACAGCAATTATTGACATGAACGTGTTGGCTCGGAGGTCCTGAACCAGGCTTTCCCATGCCAGCACCCGATGCCGAGAGACTAGGCGACGGCATAGCCATTGAAGGTCCCGGAGACATGTTGCTGGTGGCTGAATTGAGTGCTGATTGTTGGCTACTGGGCACCGCTGGCTTGGGCTTGGACGAGACTGGCAAGCTAAGTGCCGGAGATCGAGTTGGAACTGATGCGGCAGATGCAGCAGCAGATGCGTTGATTGCATTTGTCATGGAACGAATACGACTCTGCATGAGTTTGTGTTGGCGCATTCTGGCTTGCACTTGCTGCTGCTTAATACGAGTCTTGATGTTCGAACAGAATGGGACCTGACATTTGTTATGGGTATCCTCGCAGGTTTTTGAGTGAAAGCAACATAGAGCAATAAGCTGGCGGCAAACTTGACAACCATGATTCTGGTTCCCGAGAGTGCGCATCTTGCAGTTCTTCGAGTGTGCAACAATCTTCTTAAGCTTCTTACAGGTTTCTAGACGACAGTTTGCATCAAGACAATGACAAGCATGAACAAGACTCTGAGTGCAACGTTGGATGGACTGCCGTTTGATATCCGCTGGTGATAACAGGTTGGAAACGGCCTGTGATCCAGGTTGACCATTAGATGATGAACCAGCTGCCCCCGTGATTGATCCACCGAAGCCGCTGTCGTCACCAGAACCAGCACTTCCGAGTTCCCCATATTCCAGCTTCTCCATTGGGTGAGCATGATCAACGGTAGCATAACAGTTCTTGCAGAGGTCGTAATCCTCGCATACGGTGCAATGATACCTGGAGTCCACAAGATTATTCTTGCAAACATTGCAATTATACATGAACTTATCGCTGCCGCTGTTATGTAGCTCGTACAACATACACATGCTAGAGAACTTAGCTCTGCGGAGAGAAGAAAATTCATAGTGCTTCTCTCGAGCCATTGTTAGGAAAGCATCACGTCCATCCATGAGATCACAACTTATAGGACCGTCGGGGTCTTGAATAGGTTGGAGCTTGGGAGCATCTGCTAATGAGTGCAACCGGATGACGAAGAAAACTTCGCGATGTTTTTCCATAGTCTGGTAGATCTTATTGGTCAGTTCCGCCTCCCAAGCTCGAGCGGGGTTAGAGATAGCTTGCGAATGTTGACTGTTGGCACCACTCTTATTGCGTGAACTATTAACATTGTTCTTTCGGCTGCTTTGTTTCTTGCTGGACTTCTTATTGGCACTCTGCTTCTTCTTTGAACCCGAACCGCCATCCTCATTTGCTTGTGAGTCAGCCTCATTTTTCACACCACGTGAACTTGGATCTTCACCTTCGCCGTTTTCGCCTGATGCATCATCTCCTTCAGCCTTTATGGGTGGATTTGAATTAGGTCCGGTGAATTTGTCTAATTCCAACTCTTTCAAAGACTTTTCTATGACATTTGGCCAGAAGTCACCCTCGAAATAAGGCAGTTCAGCTGGTGATCTGAAATTATCCTCATTAGCTTGCTTCAATATATCCTTATAATCCACTACAATCTTCTCCTGGACACCTTTGTCGAGCATCTTCTTGTACCAGTCTTGCAGACGTTTGGGTTTTGGGATCTTCTGCTCGGGAGGGTGGCAATGGAAGATGTAGTCGTCGCCCTCTGACGGGGGACATGCCCAGATGTGAGCCATAGAATATCCAAGGTTCTTCGCGTATTCCATATAACCTAAAAGGATTTCATGATAAACTGCAGTTCTGAGTTGCTTTGGTCTGAAAAAGTGGACTGAATCCAGATAAGCAAGATAAACACGCCTTTGATTGGGAGGCGAACTTTCGGACCCATATTCCTGCACGTGCATTCCAAAGAAACATACGTCCACTCCATCGATCTCTTCCCAAGCGAATAGTGCTTTAGCTTTGTATGGAAACTGATCTGGCCATTCGCCTGTGTCAACATAACGATTTTTCATACCAGGTTTGACTTCAACAACCTTATCGGAACTCGATAGAACTCTGATTGTCACTTCACCGGCCTTACATTCTGGTCGCTTCTTTAGGAACTCATTGACACGCGTCTCCAGAGCATTGCCTAATTTAGATGTTTTGAGGGCTGATTGTTCAAATTTCAAATTAGTTAGTAGATGAATCATTTGGATAGAACTAAAAAATCATGTGAATTGTTCGTACTTACTCTTGGCAATGAATTTGTTGGGGTTCCTTCGCTTTCGCTCCGCTTTCAAGCAATTGTCACAAACAAACCTGTAGATTTCAAGTCGAGTTAGTAATTTAGGTCTCAAGTCAAGAATATACTGCATCTTCGGTACAGCCTACTTACCCATCTGGCCAAATACTCTCATGATGGAGTACGCAAATTTGATGTAATTTTCTGCAACAATCCTTGCAGTCTACGAAAGGCTCCAAGTCGAGGTGATCATTCTTACACTCTTTGAATTCACTTTTAGGTATCACTTGAGCTGCCGCTGTTGGGTCGTAAGACATGGTATCAACTGTAATAGTATCACCAGGAATATCTTGGAAACATTTCGTGCAATATGTGTACCTATGAATTTCAAATAGAAGTTAGAGTTAGTCGAGGAATTTTGGATAGTGTTGAAATTTCAGATGATTATCGACTTATTAGTATAACTTACCTATCCTTGTAATTCATATATTTGGCGTCTCTAGGAATTTGACAAAGCTCCTTACCAAAGCACAATAATATCTGAGGTTGAAACACATACTTCCTACCACAGCAATAGCCCAAACTCTGCATAACTGGGTCGATCAGTCCCTCAAAAACCTCAGAGAGTTTTGTTGCAAACTTGTAAACTTTCGAATTTTTCTTGTTGTACAACCAAGCATTTTCGAACATCAACCAGACGTCATCGACGTATTGCCAAGGATCTGTGTATTGACCAGTATCCAACTTCCTCTTGATAGTAGATAAATCCATAGGTTTTTTGATGATCTGGTAATAGTCTGGAATCTGTAGCAATTCTGGGTCGACTGGTTGCCTGAATGGTAGAGATTCTGGATTGTAAATATTGAGTTTCTCCAAAACTGGCATTAGCGCTTGCCTTAGCTCATCGGGCTTGAATTGCTTCCTCTGAGCAGGTTTAGAGCTCTTGCTAGCGCCATAATAAGATGTCAATGAAGAATTCTGATTGGATGAATTGGATTTTGGGTCACCATCCTTGAGATTTGATTTTGGTGTAGAAATGTTCGACATCGGCTGCACAGAACCCAGTTGCTTGACATCAGGTGTTGGATTATCGACATTATTGCTATTGCCTCGATTGTTGGATACGATTGCGTCTTTCGAAGACATGCTTTCAGGTACTTCTTTCTTAGTTTCAGCAGTTGGCTTGGTGTCATTGCCGAGAAGCCCAGCCTCTGCAGCATTCTCCTGCTCCACCTTGACACCGTTGAGACTGTCAGCCTCATCAGTATCATTTTTAGAGGCTTGCAATGTCGAGGCGATCACCGTTGAGTTTGTTGAGGTTGTTGCCTCGACATTAATTGGGTTGGAAAGTTTAGTTTCCTCATAATAGTTGTCCTTCCGGGCAATCTTCGTAGGTGGCTCCATGTCTGAATTGGATCTTGGGGGAGGCAATTTAGAATTTTGTTGAGTCGGTCTAGAGTTCGCTGATTGTGTAGGCGGCTGATGTTGGTTATAATTGGACGATGGCATCACAAGAGTATGTTGACTTTGAATGTTGGAAACTTGTGAATTCGTTTGACTCGGATTCTGATTGTTGGCAGTAGGTAAAGAAGATGGTCTAGGTGGTGGTGTTGGAGTTATAGATGTCAAGGGCTGTGGCGTTGCGGGTTGAGGTTTCTGCAACATGTTTTGGAGTGTCATAGGTGGAGGGGTGATAGATGGTAATTGAGTAGGGTTGACGCTCGCGGGATTGCCAGCAACACCAACAAACGTTGTCGTGTTCGCCATCCGACTATTCGGTTGATTCGGCTGTTGTAATTGTTGCTGTAGAACTGGTTGCATGGGTTGTTTCATGTCAATATGCTGGTTTGCGCCACCGGGCGAGGGTAGATAATATTGCTGTTGTTGCTTCGGTGTTCCAGGTTGAGGCGTACTTGGTTGTTGTAAAATGTTCTGTAGTCTAGAGTTCTGGGTACTTGTTGAGTTATGTTGAATTGTCGTGGACCCATAACTAGTTGGTGTTGTTCTAAAAGTATTGTTAGGCATCTGAGGCTGGCCCATATTATTTGTCTGTGGTAGAGGGTGTCTAGCTTGTGGTTGAGAATTGTTCGAGCCAGGCGAATTCATTATGAAAGGAATTTTAGTAGAACCACTCGATTGCGGTGATCCAAATGACGCATTGTTCATCTGTTGATTGGGCATACTTGATGGACCATTCACCAGGCTAGCCAATGAGCTCGTTTGCGCGGGTTGCATCGATGTCTGTCCAAGCATAGGTTGATTTACCTGTTGCGGCATCATTCCCGTGGGTCTTTGTTGTGAATTCATCACTGGAGATGACCTGGGCATCAGCGTAACTTGACCACTTGATTGCTGAGCCTCATGTGAGTCTAATCCAATATTGCCACCCTGATGTTGATGCTTCACACTACTTTTCCTTTCTAATTGCTTGACCAGCTCGTAGATGCTCCTTGCAGCAGCATGGAAATAACTATCTTGGCTCTCAGCTTGGTTATATAGCCTACCCTCTAATTTCACAGCGTATTCTATGATCGATTTTATCTTATCCTCTTTTCTGATGTTATCCTGTGAAGTAGGAATTAAATGATTCTTGATATTTTCGATTAGCGCCTTACGTCTCTTATTAGGAAACTGATGGTGCCAATCTTTCATTTCTTTGGGTTGATCTAAGATTATATTATCCAACAAACCACTATATCTCTGTTGGTGTTGCAGTTGGTGCTGGAGTAATTGTTGCTGGTCCGGTTCATTAATCATAGAATTATCAAATCTATTAGCCTGCTGTAAACCAACACTTGGAGCTCTGGGTTGCGGGTACGTATTCATGGAGCCGGCATCTGTGTTGGATGTTGATGAAGTCGATGGGATCAACGGAGGAATAAGTTGCTGGTTTGATTGTTGCTGGTGTCCATGTTGATGAGGAACAACGAGGTGTATTGTAGTTGGTTGCGATGTGCTTGGATCATGAACATGTTGAACTTGCTGCATTTGTTGCTGATGTAGTTGAGCTTGACCATGTGTCTGTTGTAGTGGTTGCTGTTGGTGCAATTGCTGTGATTGTTGCTGCTGGTTCATCATCAATTGTTGTTGCTGTTGAGGCGGTACATTCGGCCTTGTGCCGGACGCCTGAGCTCTATTGTTTTGTTGTTTTAGGGAACAACATACTGGGCAGTCAATCTTTTCACAATGTCTCCAATGTGATATGATTTGTCTGGAGCTAGCGCAATGAGGGACGCTGCAATTCTTGCCAGCTTTACATTCTTGCATATGCTTGATGACTTCTCGCATAGTCCGACAATGTGGTAGTGCACATGGTTGCTCTTGACTAGGGTCAGATAGTTCACGTTGCTGACATTTATGAGCATGTAGTAGCAACACTAGTTGTTGTTGTATAAGTTTTCTTTTATCTGGATCGTTACCAGCGGGCATCATGTTAGCTTAATTTGAATGAATCTTGAGGGGGCAGGTTGATTCGAATCAAGTGATCAATCAATTTAGGTGTATGGTGGATGTTGGTGGTATTGGATTAACATAGATGCAATAGTTCATGAATTGTTGACCAATCACTTGCAACTTATAGAATTCCACACAGATTACACTCCTAGCAACACAAGCAATTATTTTCTTTTCTTAAAAAGTCTCTTTTTCCAGGTGCCTCTTTTATAACAGTGAGTTTAAATAGCTCTTCTCAGGAAAATAGCAACACAAATACATGCAGTTACAACAGTTTATAGTGTAAGTTGATTGTAACAATAATAGATATTTTCTCTGTCTTTCTAATTTAGAGATGATAATAGTGTCAATATGATGATAGTGGTGGTGATGTGAATAATAATTATAATAATAATAATAATAGTATGTCGACCTGTCTTGTCTACCACCGAACAATTTCTGTGTATGCGAAAATGTGTTGTTTGCCGCTTGTGTGAGTGTGTGAATTTGAGTGAATGCGGGTTTGTGTGTTTTTCAACCTCAAACCAGTTAAGAATTTATAGTATTTGATAATAAATCCTATCTAATAGTATCAAAGCACACTTTTAACTTCACTAATACTATAGATAGTGTTGATAATAGATGTTAGAATAATATTCTATATTGGTAGTGAACATTATTGATGATATTTATATTAGTAAATATAACGTTGTCCAGTAATGTGTGTATTGAGTGGTAGCGAAAGATTATTTTTTTCTTTGCTGTCTGTGTCTGTTTCTCTCGCTAGTCGTCGTCGTTCCCTCCATCCATTCGCTTGCTTTGCATTCGGATTTCTAGGACTTCAATGCAGTTTAGTGCATAGAGAAAGACCGAAGTGAGTGAGTGTAGTGAGCGAACGCAGATTATTCGAGTGAGAGAGCGCAGAAAAGCAGGCAAGCCGGAGCAGCAACTGTGTGTATGTGTATCTTTTTCCATCTCTCGCATGCACCAACCAACCAGACAGTTGCCAGCCAGCCAACATTTGCGCTGTCGCTGCTTGTGCTTGTGCCATTGGCGCCGGTTGGACGCCATTGCCACTGGCAGCGAACATTTTCAACGCGAGTGCTTTTGTAAATTTGTTATCCACTAGGCCGATCGCAACATTCTCGGCCTAACGCCACACACGCCACGATCATCTCCATGCTATCCAATGAAGGATCTTCTTCCCTCGCACACAAGCACACAAATGCAAGCGCACGTTGGTGGCCACCCTCTTGGGCCGCGACAACTGCTCCTGCCGCCGACGACTCATCATTGCGCTCGTCAGCTCTGGAACTCGAAACGGGAGTGCAGTCATCGGGCCAACGAAGATGGTGCGAAGATTTTTCAGCACCACTTCGGTGGCAGGACTAATGCCGGCGCACCAGCATCAACAACTTGATGTTCTGCGCAAGGATGAGCTCAGTCCGCCTAAAATCGCCGGCACCAAAGCGGAATAAAAATTCGCAGACACAGATTGGCCTCAATGCCGGCTCTCAGTATGAGCAGCACAGTAAAACGGGCCAAGTTCCAGCGTCACCTGTTTCACGCGACGGGAAAAATAGGCCGTCATCGAAGTCGGCCTAAGACTGCTAGAGAGGCCTATACTGAAAAGCCGGCTTAGAACCATTGCACACATTGCGCGCGGCACAGCAAAACTGACAATGTGTTTTTGTTTATGCCACACAAAAACACCTCGATGCACCAGCGAACATGGCGAGATGTCTGCACCTTTCTCAGGCTCATGCACTCTCGCGTGGGAGTCGATGGTTAAAAATTGGTGCATGCACCATTATTCTAGCACCGCGAGATTGCCAAGTTCGAGCTTGAGATGCCTCTGGTGCTTTTGTACGTAAAATTGGAAGAGGTCCATGGCGAATCTCCACAAATCGACTTTGCCTACAAGAGTTGTATTTTCGCCGCCATTGCTTTTCCCGCTTGCTTATACTCTATCGCTCGACTCTAGTCGCTGCCGCCATTGCCTGCCATAACGCATGAATACATTGGATGCTGCTTTGAGTCTGCAGTAACTAGTAATATTTAGGCATCGCATAGGGCAAAATAATCTGCCCTTCGTTTTTGTGGTAGTTCTTGGAAAAGAACATTGGGGATTGCAGCAGGATTCAGATACTTGTGACACGTTCCAATTCCGAGGGATTTGTTGCATTTTAGATTCTTGGTGGCCAATAGAAAACTTCAACGATATCATACCAGTAATACAAACAACAGCAATTGCATCAACAATAATGATAACAATATAACTCTTATGAGAGATAGAGAAAGGGCGAAGTAAAGCAAAACAATTATTACTGCAAAAATACCTGACCAATGATAATTCACAGTAGAAAGCAAGAGTATCACTATATTTCGACCACCGTAGATTCGATCGTCAAATCTCATAACATTAACAAGAACAGAAACAACCACCACCGCCGCAGCCATAATTACGCATTCATTATTATATCAAAGGATGAGCTCAATCAATTTAAGAACTTTACAAAGGATTGATCCTCAAGTAACGATAGTGGTTGAATCTGCCAGCTCTACCGCAGTTTATAAATTTGGCGAGAACAACACATGGCAACCATGTGAGTACGAGGGATCTCTACATGTTTTCCATCGCTCTGAGACGCCAAAATTTGGATGGATTGTGATAAATCGCTCAAACCCAACAAATCTTATTGAACTCATAACGCCAGGCATCGAATTGAAATTGACAGAGCCATATATATTGTATAAAAATCCAGACAATGTGATCTATTGCGTCTGGTTCTACAATCCAATTGAGTGTAGGAAAGTCTGTCAAACAATTGAAAAGTTCATGTCAACAACATATTACAAATCTATGAACAGTAATTAGTCAATGGTGCTGAACGTACGACCCATTATATAATATTATAATAATGCTGCTATAATTTTTATCATCGCGATGTCCTAAATGAGGGCAAAGATTGATTAGATGATTGAGTACTCGTGCGACTCGTGATGGTGAATTTGCATCCATCTTGATGCAAGCACTCAACAATTCTAGCCAAGTTTTTACAATCATCCTCAGCAGAATGTAATCTACCTGAAGGCTCCAAGTCCAATAACTCCATCATATGATACAAACCCCTAGGCCATTCCCCCTTATGATTGAAAAATGTTTTCTTGACGTTTATCCATTCTCTGAAATAAATGGGCACATCATCGACCTTGTCGCCATAATGACAAGTCTCCCTCAGTATTGGATTCAATAAATTTATATCAAAATTACCACAGGATGCAAAAGCAAAATCTTTCTTAGGTGCTTGATTCTCGTCAATCAAATCCATATCTTTGAGCCAATTGAATAAATTATCCATAACTCTTTCTATAGGAGGGGATTCGTCAACACATTTCTGTGATATACCAGTTAATTCTTGACAAAACAAAGTCAACTCAGGATTTATCACTGGTTTTACGAAACTATGAAAAGTTTGTCTAGATGCTTCATCTTCGCTTCTTGATAGTGGATTTCTGATTTTGTCTAGATTAATCTTGTGACAGGCTAGCTCTATAACTTCCATTGGGTGAATCTGAATGGGACTGTCGCAAGTGCACTCTATGTCAATGCAAACAGCATAATCCTTCGGTCTCGCCTTGATATTGATACGATTCGGTTTCAGCAATCCCCGAGTGAAGGTTCTTAAGATCATGATTTGTATTTGATCGGTTCCAGTAGATCAATTCTCATCTATCACAATACTGAAACATTCCTGGCAATTTGTACCTTGGTTATGGTCACTTCACATACAATGTTTACTGGCGCGAGCAAGCAATGAGTGAATGTTTTGAAGCACATGAAAATGGCTGCACATGGTTTTGGTAACCAAAACAAAAATTTCAGACCTGTAATGTTTCTGCTTCCAAGATTTACCATATTAATCTGATTAATTATCTCTATCTCATTGAAATCAAGAGCTTTCTTAGAAGAACAATCGATATGATGTTCCCAGATGCCCAAATGACACCCTTGGGCGGTGGACTATTCACAAATGATATTTCAGTGTCCACAAGCATCAAAGTAACTCCCTTGGGCGCTGGCCAGGATGTTGGCAGAAGTTGTATCTTAGTGACTCTAAATGGCAAGAACATAATGTTTGATTGCGGAATGCATATGGGCTTTCAAGACTACCGAAAATTTCCGGATTTCTCCTACATAACTCGCGAGGGAACATTGACTGAGTATATCGATTGTGTGATCATCAGCCACTTTCATTTGGATCATTGTGGTGCGTTACCCTACATGTCAGAGATGGTGGGTTACAATGGACCTATCTACATGACACAGCCTACTAAAGCAATAGCTCCAATCTTACTAGAAGATTTTAGGCGTATTTCCGTGGAGCGCAAAGGCGAGACCAACTTCTTCACCTCTCAAAATATCAAGGATAGTATCAAGAAAGTTATTACCATCAATCTGCACCAGACGATTCAGGTGCAGGATGACCTCGAGATCAAGTGCTACTATGCTGGTCATGTCCTAGGTGCCGGTATGTTTTATGTCCGTAGCGGACAGCAATCGGTCGTCTACACTGGCGACTTCAATATGACTCCCGATCGACACTTGGGCAGTGCTTGGATAGACAAATGTAAGCCAGATCTACTCATTACCGAATCAACTTACGCAACCACTATCAGAGAATCGAAGAGATGTCGCGAGAGGGACTTCTTGATGAAAGTTAGGGACTGTGTTGAGGGTGGTGGTAAAGTACTCATTCCAGTTTTTGCACTAGGAAGAGCTCAAGAATTATGTATATTGCTAGAAACCTTCTGGGAGCACATGAATATGCGAGTGCCTATATTCTTTGCCGCTGGGTTAACCGAGAAAGCGACCAATTACTACAAGATGTTCATCACCTGGACTAACGAAAAGATAAAAGAAACTTTCGTTGAGAGAAACATGTTTGATTTCAAGCACATAAAACCATTTGATCGATCATATATTGACATTCCGGGTCCCATGGTCGTCTTTGCCACTCCAGGTATGCTCCATGCCGGTCTTAGTCTACAGATTTTCAAGAAATGGGCGCCTTTTCCTCAGAATATCGTGATTATGCCCGGCTATTGTGTGGCTGGAACAGTAGGTGCCAAGATTCTCGCGGGCGCTAGAAGGATTGAGTTCGAAAACAAACAGGTTGTCGAGGTGAATATGAGAGTGGAATATATGAGTTTTTCAGCTCACGCAGATTCTAAAGGTATTATGGAATTGATACATATGTGCCAGCCGAGGAACGTACTATTAGTTCACGGCGAGGCAATCAAGATGAAGTTTCTAAAGATGAAGATCGAACAAGAATTCAAAATCAATACATTCGACCCGGCAAATGGTGAGACAGTTGTGATCCCAACAGATATTTCTGTACCGGTCGATATATCCGAGTGCCTACTCAGAAGATCACTCGAAGAATCTCTAGATGAGGGAGATACTGCTGGTGACAAGAAAAGATTGAGAACACTTCATGGAACTTTAGTTATGACCGCAGGTGGCCCTGATAAGCCACCAATATTTAAGATAGTTTCACCGGAAGTAGCGATGGAAGAGGCAGGCATCAAACAACATAGGATAAGGTATACGACAACTCTAAGGCTTAAGAATGTACAAAATCTCACTTCAAGACAGATCTCGGAGTCAATATTGAAACGAATCAAATCCAAAATAGCAAATAGAAATAGCACTAAAAATGTTGTAGCGCTGCGTGATAGTTATATAACCAATGATCAACTACTTGATGACACTCCAAGATTGATATCTGACTCACGGGTGGATGTAGGTCAGTGCTATGTGCAGTTAGATCCACAAGATACAGGCAATTATAGGGATGCTTATGTTGCCTGGTTCGATCAAGACGAGTCATTAGGCAATGTTCTACTCGAAACTTTGAAAGAGATGGATGGCACTACATGAACTAATCATTCGTCATTCGACATCCAAGATATGAATAAAATTAACTTGGAGATTAATCCCAACTAAGTGCTGTGTGCAACGAGAATTGTAAATCTGGTGAATAATTTCATTATCTTATCATAGCATTCATCTTATTCTTCTTCTTGTGTCGGCAATAAACTAAATCCTTCGCGAAAGTTTGTTGTCTTGTTGGGAGGAGCTGTGCTAACTGGATTGCTGGAGTAGATTTTCAATGATATAGTGACTAATAAGAGTGCACTGATTGTAAATTTGTCCACATGATCATTGAATATCACCCAAGCGAAGAAAGTTATAGCAAATAACTCTAGAGCGGAAGCGAATGTCTTGAGGATTGAATTGAGACTCTTAAGGAAGAATGAAGCTACCAGTCCAGAGATAGCATTGTTGAAGATAAGCATGACCACAATAGGGTTCACCAGGAGATTATGTAGAAGTTCTGTAGCGTTGAGGTGATCTTCACCTGTTGACCTCTTCTCGCTTTGGCCCCCGATTTTTGGTGCAAGCCTGAAGGCTACCAGATTGCATACGATTGAATCTATATACATGAACATATTTTGAAGGATAACATCGGCATTATACGAGCTGGAGACGTCTTTAAGTAGATACTCGTTGTAGACACCAGCGAAACACGAGCAAAACATCTGAATCAATATGAGAGAAACCGAAAAGATGTATCTTGTTGTCAAGTTTCCCTTCTCTTGAGTCGTTGAATCAACGGTTTCAGTTATACTATGGGCAGTTGTGTTTACTAACTCGTTAGCTCTTGTCTCGTTTGACTTGGTGGCCTTGTCGATACTATACATACCATATTCCTTGATGAGACACCCAAGCGTCAATATGACCAACGAAGCCCATTGAGTTCTATTTAGACGTTTCGAGAAAAGTAATTGATATATAATAGCGGTTAAAACTATTCTAAATTGCATGAGGCAGTAATAGGTTGCCAAATCAAAAAGTTTCAGGTTGACAAAGGTGAGGTTGTTGTATAAACAATAGAGGAAGGCCGGGACGAGATAATATAGAAGGAGGACCCTATTTGAATGCAAATCTCTGACTAATTGCTTGACATTTCCATGTGATTTTATCAGATGAACTGCTATACAGATGACCAATTTTGCAAATTCGGTGAACAAGACTATAACTATGGAGTTGAATCCTTTGATGTTACTTTCATGGACAGCTTTAACAAGTAAACCTTGACTAACAAACAATGATATGTAAGACCAAAATATCACAAAGGAGGTTTTACTCGGAAATAACCGAACCTCTTGATTTTCGGAGGTGTACATTTTAAATTTTGGTTAGGATGTAAACAATCCATATCATTATTTTTACACTCCGCCAATCAACAGGTGTCAGACAAATGAGAGGGGCATTTTAGAGAAAGTGGAATTGAAATTAAAATTACTCTTCTGCTAGTGATCGATTGCGCACACAAAAAATAGTTTCAGAAAGGGAACAATAGTTGCGCCCTAAACAACATAGCTCGAAGGTGAAAAGGCGAGGCGAGCGATGCAGAGGCCAGAGCGAGAAAATTAGCATACGCTTCATGATTTACTTGCTACGTTTCTGTTCTTTGTATTGTTCATTAATAAGAATTCAATGGCGAAACTTCACACCACGTAACTTCATAATATTCGTTTTTTCTCCATTGTCACCAACATTCATCAAATTCAGATAATATACAGTCAGCGATCAATTGATTAATACTTCCAACTCGATTAAACGAGCGATTGCGTCACTTGGCATCCTGTATTGGATCATACCAGAGAAAGTTATCAGAGCCTTTGCTTTCTGACGGATATCAACACTCGGCTGTTCTTTGTAGGTTGTGTAGAGCATATTCATTGTAGCTAACAGGATGTCTGCGATGTTGCGTCGGATCTCCTCTGGATATTTGTCGAACTCCCTTGATTTGACCTCGACCTCACTCAGGGAGAATGGTAAAAGCTTTAGCTTGTGGATGGTGTCCAGAGCCTCTGTGTATTGATTGGAATGATAGTAATTGAAGAAAGTCATGAGGTCGAGCAACAAGTAGAAGGTTCCAGCAACTTCTCTTGGCGCATTGACTTCCGGTTCACAGTATCGATTGGCAATCTTGAGCGCGAGAGATTCCAATTTATCGCGTTCCGAGCGATCTGATTTTCTACCAGGCAAAACCTCACTCAGAAGCTTGATCAATATCTCAAGTACTTTCTCATACCTTGAAGTAGAATCGTATAGCTTGACTGCGTCTTCAAATTGACCACTATTCTCGCAATCCTCCGCGACCTTCGATACAATATCGTCTACGTCCAAATGGAACCTATCGATGACACCGCGAATTCTACCAAAGTCGTTGATATACCCCAGTAGATTATCAAAGTCCCTCGTCTCCCTAACCAATTCACTAACATGTGTAACGAAGAGGTTCTCCTTGGTGGGTGTTGTGCAGTTCCTAAGAAGGTAGTAGTAGTAGAGAGCCTCGGTAGTATTTTGGGTGGCAAATTTTTTGGTGTAGCGAGTCAATATATTAGTCAAGTTGAGACTCTTGATTGGACCGCTTAGGGGGTTTGCTGGGGCTGCGTTCGAAAGAATTGGCAAGCTAAGGTAAGATTCTGGCTTAACAAGCAACCCAACTTCATTTAGAACGATGGCGACGTGTACAGAATGACTTCTAAGACGTGTGAATCTAAATAAGAACTCGATTGCTTGTTCGAATTGTCCGGTGAGAAATAGAATCTTGAAGAATGATAACGGGTTTTCTTGAGCATTGAAATGAGCCTCGCCGAGCTCCTCGCTCATCAATGTCTGAAGCTGAGGTAGGGTTAATTTGTTAGCCGCAATGAGTGATTGTGGAGCTGTAGATTTGACAGGCGTGGATTGCTGTATAGGAGCTATATTATCGTACTCGCCATGAGGGTGGTCGAACCTGATTTGACACAATCTCAGCCAGAGGTAATCTTCGATTCTGTCAGACGCCTCGACGAAAGTGAGATCACAAGATGCAAGAACGTTGTAAACAGCCTTCTTATAAATGTCGTTACTCTTGGATAAATTCCTCTTGTAGTCCAGTCTCAATTGATTCTCCATCTTCATTGGTAATCGTTTGTCCTCGTTCTCATTGTATACCTTAAGAATTTCTACAAATTCCTCTGATATAAATGTATCTCTAGATTTGAGAGCAACTTCTATAGCTGCCTCAACCATACCGGCTCGAAGGCAATGCCAAATAAAATTCCAAACGGGGTGACCTTCGACAACTCCGTCATCGTTGTTCGAACTCATGTCGGCCATACTGTTGTTGAGGACTGAGATATTAGATAGCCAAGCAGGAGATTTAAGGCCTAAAAAGTTCTTCATAAGAGTATAACATGATTTTGGGTCGTCATCTATCTTGTTCAGGCTTCCATGAACCGTTGTTTCTGCATATTCACGATATTTCCTCTCCAACAGCTTCCTTGAACTGACAACAAATTTTACTTGAAAGGATAGGCTCTGTCTTAATTTGATAGGGTCGGTACCAGCTCTGATAGGATCACAACAAGATATGATGCTAGAAACTGTATCCCATAGATCACTTATATTGGCCTCAGTTATGTCCTTGAGAATGTTATCGATGAATTCCTTCACGAGATCTGGTCTGGCACTGGAAGCCACAACTTTGTCCACGTAGTTCATTAGACATTTTGAATAGATGACCTCAACGTAGTCCATCGAAGACTTTGTATTCTTAGCATCGATCATATTGTGCACCGATCGTTCAAAAGGTGGGGGAGAAGACATGGTCAAGTCTCCCCTAGACCATGCCTGTGTCATGTTGCCGAAATTAGTTACATCATGCCTATTTAGTGTACTTTGACTGATGGATACATCATTTGTGATATCATTATCGTTACCATCATGATGGGACCCACTAATTGAATTTAACAACTCCAGTTTTTCCTTCTCCCAATCTCTTAAGACTGTATGCCAATATTGTTTTTCAACTTGCTCTTTGCTCACAGTTTTGATCTCCTCGAAGATTTGCAATATAGCACTTTCGCGCTCATTCTTGAGGAAACCTTGAATATCAGTTTCGCGCAGTATTGGTTGTGTCGGTTGACTTGAGAGACTACTGTGGTGTTTGACGCATCTGGACACTAAATTGTCGAGGTCTCTTGAGACTTTCTGGTAGTCGTAACCACGGGCTCCAAGGAGTACGGATGCTCGCACCTCTGAAGCGTCCCTGTTAGCTGAGGTTCCAACAGTTCGGTTCCATAATTGATTGCCTGCTTCAAGGAGTTGGCTCAGGTTTCTTTTAATGCGTGGCATCTCTAGATCTCTGTCATCGATTTCCATCGCCAGCCGCTCGGACTGGATGACAAGGTCTTCCATCTTGAATGAGGATAAGAATTGGTGAAAATGGGGTTTATTAAGTGGATACCAATTTGTTGCTTGTATTTTGATGAAGATAATGACAGGCAAAATAGATGATACATGTAGATTTGGCGGTATCAGGTCAGCGCATTATGGTGAAGCATGCGAGATTTTTCACAACGTGCGTTCTGCGCGTGGCTCTCTTAAGTACGAAACATAAGCCATGTGTGAAAATCTCACAATAACAAACTCTCCAAGTATTACATTAGGTGGTGAGAAGAATTTGGTTCTCTATCCTAATCATTGCACTAGCTTAAGTTACCTTGAGAACTAGAAGACAATTGTGACCACCTCACTATGGCTGGTCCCAACAGTATTGCGATTCAAATACTGAAATCAGTTCAAAACATCACCAGGACTCCGATGAGGCATCTACAACTAACTCACCCAATTGCAAATTCATCAAAAGTCAACTTGTTCGACTTGAACTTTGATAGACGTATCAAGAAAGATTATAGAGAGAGTATCAAGTATATGGAATCGGACACATACAAGAGGATATATCAGGGTCACCTAGTATGGAAATTGTTCAGGCGAAATTTCAGGGGCACAGTGCCCAGGCACCAGTCGAAACACAACTGCATCAATCAAGAAGGCTTTCTGGATAGCTCATATCCATGTCCAATTTGTCGAGATGAATATCTAGTCTTGCATCACGAGAACACCAAGCTTATAGAGCAATTCATCGACCCGAACACAGGTCGTATTTTTGGAATCAGGGATCATCACTTATGTTTGAAGCAATATAGAAATCTTATTATAGCCATCGACAAGGCCAAGGATCTTGGGACCTTAACATTTGTAGTGCCCGAAAGATTATACAACTATGAAGACTACTATGGCGAGTTAGCGGCTCACACGTATTAGTTGATGACGCACTTGATAGAATTAACATCAATTAAACACTTGGATCTAGTTGTTTTAGTATCAAAGTATATATAACTCATCAATAATTTATTGGTTACTAGAATTGCTAGTGGCCTCTGCTACAGATGCGGTGGGAGCCGTTGAAGTAGCCGCCGATCTTGATGATGATGCTAACGTTGTTCCTGTTGCTGGTACTGAGGCAGCTTCAGCTTTCTTCTTACCCTCTCGCTCGACCTCAGCAGCCCAATCAGCTACAGGCTCTAATTGAGATGATATCGATGTAGCTGCCGGAGGAGCAGGAGCTGCTGATGCTTGACGTGCACCTTGAGAGGAGTTATTAGGTTTTGTTTTCGTAGATTTGCCATCCCTTGGGCCCTTAGGTTTCATATTTCTCGTTCTATTATAAGAGCTTTGTGATTTCTTTGGGGGTTGATTCGCTATAGAGGCTTGATTATTTGTACTACGAGCGTTTTCATTGTCACGAGCTCGCTTTGGCGACTTGGCATCTCGACCACTATCTTTGGGTTCCTTGGTATCCTTTGTATCCTTGGTTGCAGGGTCTTTGTGTTCTTTTGGTTGCTCCTTAGATTCCTTTGGTTCCTTGACATCTTTCGAGTCCTTCGCATCTCTACTGTCTTTAGTCTCGCGATTATCACGAGATTCACGAGTTTCGCGACCACCAACACCACTTTCCTTCTGATCGCGCTGGTTGTCACGGTTGTCGCGTCCACCCCTATGGTCTCGTGTATCACGATTAGAGTCCCGCGCCTCACCTCTCATTTCACGAGGTGCTGCCACTACGCGAGTGCCTCGCGTGTTGGCAGTATGCCCGCCACGTCCGGTATTGATGCCTGATCGTTGTTCATTGCGCCTGTTGTCTCGCATATTGTTGCTGTGCATAATATTCTTTGGTTGTGTTCGGGATGAATTACCTGAGTTATTGTAAGTATCATCATTATGAGCGGAGACTCTATCTCCATCCATCTGTAGACGAGGACCCCCTCGATTGTATGGACCATTGGGGTTCTTGGAACCCTGGTGATGGTTATTGTAAGTTGAATTATAAGAGCTGTAATGATGATATCGGCCTTGAGGACCCATGCCACTTCCGGACGACAAGCCCGAGTTATTGGTCTGGATTGATCTAAGCTGATGAAACATCTCAAAATTCTCCTTCCTTAGAGACTCGACCTCGAGTAAGTGGTTGATGTGATAGTCGAGTAATATTTGCGCATTTGCTACAGCCTCAGCAGTCCCAACAAAGACAAATGGTACATTCTCTCTAATATCATTCTCAGTATCACCCTCTATCTTGACTCGATTGACACAGGATTTGTCCACTATCTCTTGAATAACCATGCCTTGCTTACCAATGACCTTTCCAATTAGCGGCCTAGGGACTTGGATTGTGCACTCAGCATACTCCAATATACTACGCGCCTTCTGACATGCCTCCATACTAGTACCACTAATGTGGAAAGTATCATTGTCCTCAAATATTTCCACGATGCCCTCAATTTGTCTCGCCTTTTGTATGTTCTGACCTCCACCACCAATGGCAAGACCCATCAAATGATTTGGTACCTTGAATTCGATATTATAAAGTCTATTTGAAGAAAAATGAGAAGAGCCCATGTCAAACGAACCCATAGGATTTCCATGGCCACCAGAGCCTGAAATTCGTGTGGATTCCAACTTCTTCGCTACTTCCTCGGCACGTTCCAACAGAATGATCTTTTGCTTTAAATACTTGAAATGCATTCCACTTAGCATCGATGCCTTCTTCTCCATATTACGAGCCTCAAGATTTTTATCCTTCGTCAAGCTATAACCTATGATGGTCAATTTCTCAGAGGCCGGATTGTTAAATCTGACAGCAATCGCGTAGAGTGATTGTCTGAACTGACGATGTGTCTCAGCCTTCGATAGCAAACTTGTATTGAGTTGCATCAGGTCCTTGGGAACGTCAATGTCAAATTTAAAGAATGGATTGAAGTTTGTAAGGAGCGTGTTCGGATTCTTCAGCCTGATATG
This sequence comes from Aculops lycopersici, assembly GCA_015350385.1. Lineage (NCBI taxonomy): Eukaryota > Metazoa > Arthropoda > Arachnida > Trombidiformes > Eriophyidae > Aculops > Aculops lycopersici. The sequence continues at coordinate 922,362 of WNKI01000005.1, read as the reverse complement.
GTCATTTGGAACTATATGCTCAAATTGTTTGTTCACTATGGAGGAGTTTGGCTCAAGTCTATTTGGATGAGCTGATCTAGGGCCGGAGCTAGTTAGGGGTGCTTGTGTTGGTGGTAAATTTGTCACGACAACTAAGTCTCCGCGGATGAACTTGGCGATGGCTGGTCTCCAGCCGCCTGCAGATCCCTTACTGTCATCCAAGAACTCGATCTCCATCCCTTCCGTAAGAGTGTTAGCCAATGTGGGTGGTTGATGCTGGCGCCCTAAGGTTGCATCATCCACGCCGACGTTAGGTCCTAGCAAGCCAGTCACATTCAGTAAGCTTGATGTTGCTGAGGGATTACCACTAGTTGCGATATTTTTGTTGATATTGTTGTTCGGGCCGTTACTTGTAGCTTGTGGCGAAACTACTGGTTGTTGCTGAGATGTCGAGGCTATGCCATTTAGATTGTTATTAGATCCATTAGCAGGACTAGCCGCAGGCGCCTTGTGATAATAGTTATCTGGTGGAGGTAACCTTATTTGACTGAGTGGGTATCTGCCACGTGTCTGCCAACTGTTCTCGAATTCCAAGCTCAATTCAACACCAGCAGCTGAATCTCTCTTGTCACCCAACGAAGACGATATCGAGTTCATCATATTGTTTTGATAATGATGAGAACTTGAATTTAGATGAGAATGCGAGTGATGATCGTTTGTGGTTGTAATGGGTGCCAACGAGGGGTTATTGCCCTTGTTGACTTGATTTAAATGATGGGTTCCACCAGTGCGAGAATCGCCACTACTGTTGCCACCGCCAAGAGACGATTGCATTTGAGTGGATGATTTGTTGTTGGATTGACTCTCTGGTAGTTCATGGATATCAAGTAGATGAGCCTTGTAATAAGCTCCATCTTCCCAGAGAACCTCGACGATTCCTTCCTTAAGTAGCTCGGGTAAATTTGTATATTCAATACTCATAGTTGATTTCAAGTTGTTTTGACTTGGATCAAGAGTTATGAAGTATTTTGCTTTGTGAATGATGTATATTCTTTGCTTATCCCTTTGTATCTTTCCTGTGTATGTCAATGCTGTCAAATTCTAAATCTGAGTCCGATATACAATATCAAGTGTTTATAAGATGTTGATAATGATGGAGGTAATATTCAAAATTGATATATGTAAGGTTAATAATCTGTCGCTCTGTCCCTATTTCGTCTTCTAATGTCAATAACGTAATCCTAATATTGTATGTCTGTTTTGTAAATGTTCGTCTCCGATTCCTTCGACGTTGGTCGACAGTTCCACTGCGGACCAAGGTAAATTTTGTTAGAATATAGTAAATATGAGGTGAAGCATACGTTTCTAAGAGAATATTGATTGATAGATGATGCGATTCAGTATATAATGATATAAATGGGAAGAGAGAATAGGAGGTGCCTTTGGTATAGTCAGGTTATAATTTTTCAAGCTTCCACCCTGATGCTTTCTTCTCGCGTTCTCGCTGTCGCTCGCTCTATCCAATTCGCTTGTTGTAATGCTGCTGCTGCAGTTTCATGCCCATTGAAGCTCACACAGCAGCAGCATTGCCGTCGCTATCGTCGCTGCCGTCGCTGCTGCCACAGTACTTTTGCCGCTGCCAACTTCGCGTTTGCAACCTGGCGAGTCGCCATTCAAACAAGTACGGCGGCTCTCCTTTTTTCCCACTCGCTTACTCTGTACACTCACATCACTTTACTGTACCGAACGACGACGACGGCAGGCTGCCGCGAACACAAATTCTCGCTTTATATTATCGCAGCAATACTAGTGAGCGCAACTCTGCGCTGTTTTCACCATAAAATTCCCAATGTTGGGCCTTCCTATTTTCGGCCCACTGTGCGTTTGGTTGACATTCTAGCGCGCAGTGAGGAAAACTCGGGTAGAATTGCCAGATCAAACCTTGGGGAACGAAATCTGCATCGAGCACATGAATTGAGGTTTCCTAAATAATGCGCCAAATATACGAGAAATTGGCGCCCCTGTGCGACCATCCTCTGTTGCAGTGGCCGCCTAGTGGACGCTTGAAGTTTTTTATCCCCTTGATAGACGGTGGCGCTGTGTTATGTCATAAGCACCTCGAGTAGAGCTCTTAGGCTGACCCATCCGTAAGGACCTAAATTGCATAGTAGATTGGCTGAGGAGGGTAAGCATACATGGCGTGCCTTGGTCCGGTGATAGCCTGTTCGGCTTGGCAGGCACCGGGCAGCAAACTCTCTAGACGCCAGATTATTTGGCCAAAATTAGAGCAAAGGGTTGACCCAATGTCGATTACCGACAACTCCACTCGTGCTTTGGCCTTAACACTTGAATTCCATGAAAAAAGGGTGAAGCTCTTTGTTTTTCAGCTAAATAGAGGCTGTTCGGATGACAAGTAAGCAAGCGACCAGAGCACTATGAGGGACAGGAAATGTGTCAAAGTGCAAAAAATATACAATAAACAGTCACATCCAAATAAAACCATAGTGAAATTTCAGTTGTTCGGTATAGTCCAAATGTTGAACGAATTTTTACGAGACAGGTCCTTCCCAAAGAATGAGAAATAGAAGAGGCAGTCGATTCTTATATTGACTATATAGTTTCCGTTTATTATCATTAGATTAAATTGGGTATCAAAGCCAAATTTGTGACATTTCACTCTCATTTTAAACCACTCACGATTCTGTTGATTCGATTTTGAGCATCCAAACCTTCCAATTCTCAGATAACTGTGGTCTTTTAATCTCCAGTAAGGTGGTTCCGTCGGAGGTCGTTGAGCCTAGTCTAAAGTTGAGACTCTGTGCATTGGCATAGTTGTTTGTATCCGGTGCGACACTGATTGAATTGATTTTCTTGTTTGCGGGCCAATTGTAGATGACAACTCTCTCAACAAGCCCATGAGTTAGTTGAGCATTTGTGGATGGTTTGACATACAAGTGATCATTGTGGTAAAGGATATCTCTGAGGACTGCATTGTCAGCATTTGGTTGGTGGCTCTTGAACTCGTCCACGTACAAGCTGCCGTGAGCATAGGTCTTGCCGCGACTCTCGCCTAAAACAATATCCAATGTAACAGGATCTTTCATCAACAACTCCAAGCTACGTCTCGTGCGATAGAATCTTGGGATAATTGTTCCCGCACGTTGGAACAACGGAATTACTCGCAAATCAACTGGTACAGTGATTTCCTGTCCACCCTGGTGCATCACTTGTTGGTTCAAGTCAAACCAGGCAGTTTGCCCAGCAGCGCCTGGTAAGTAAACGGTTACGGAGGTCACCCCCTTATCCATCACCGGCTTAATAAGCAAACTGTAGCCGACAAGATTCTGATCCTCGATGTCATATGTTCTCTCGTCGTAAGGCTCGTGCATCCAGAGTGGTCTTAGCATAGGCATTCCAGTCTTGTGGGCCTCAAAGAAGAGGGAGTACCAATAAGGTGAGTAGGAATATCTTAGCTGAATGGCATTTCTCAACAAGGCTAGAGTTTGACCCTGGAACATGTAAATCTCTCGATGGCGAGCATCGTGATGAGCGTGGTTACGAAAAAAGGGTTGGAAGGCTCCAGCTTGATGCCATCTAACCACCAAGTCCTCAGATTCAGGATTGTTGAAGAAACCACCGACGTCGGCGCCTACGAATGGCATACCGGAAATCGACATCGATAGAAGCATTGGAGTAGTCATTTTCAATTGGTCCCAATTTGCCTGATTATCGCCAGTCCAAGCAGCACAGTATCGTTGTGATCCAGCAAAAAAACTTCTAGTTAGAATAAAGGGTCTATCTAAATGGCTTCTGTGCTTAGCCAATCCCTCGTAAGTAGCCTTAGTCATTAAGAATCCATAAATGTTGTGAATGTCTCTGTGTTCCCAACCATCGACATGTCTCAAGTCTCTAGGTGCAGTTACCTCGGGACCACTGAATACTGATGGTTCGTTCATGTCGTTCCAAATATCAACCATGGTGTTCTGCTCACCTGGAAAGTAAGATGGACTGAACTTGGTTGCCCACCAATCGCGAACTCTTGGCGATAGATAATCTGGCCATACACTTGAGCCTGGCCAGCACCAACCATCGAATGTATTCTGACCACTAGAGTCCTTCACCCAAACATCCAGTTGGGTTCCCTCGTCGTATACATTGTAGCCATCCTCTTTCTTGATATGAGGATCAATGATCGCGATCAACCTTCTTCCTTTAGATGTCAAATTGTTGGCCAATTGAATGTGATCATGGAATGACACTGGATCCCAGGTGAAATATTTTTTAGATCTTCCAACAGTGTACTCAATATCAAGCCAAATAGCATCCAGTGGAACTTGGACATCGTCATAGCTCTTGTCAACTTGCGCCACTTCATCAGAAGAGTAGTAGTTCCACCTACATTGATGGAAGCCGGTCGAGTAAACAGGTGGCATTGGTATGGTACCGAAGGCCTCGGCATTGAATCCGATGACAGTTTGTGGCTCAGGCCCAGGCATAAACCAGATATCAATAAGACCAGTCTCACTGAACCAATGGGTTAGTCTACCAGTCATCTTCTTATCGCTTGATACAAACTTGGAAATCATGTCGACCACTCCCGATCCTTTAGATTGTGAGTGGTTACTTTCAATGTCTATCCAAGTCTCCGAAGGGTTCAACCAGAACACTCCGAAAGACCCAACTGATTTAGATTGCGCGATCATGAATGGTATTGCTCCATAAAGGGTCATTGGAGAATTGAGCTCATACTCAAAGACATCCGAGTTGTAAAGTCTGTACGGATCACCGATATTGGGTCTAGTATCTCTCAATGCAAAACTATCTGCGTGCTCTGGAATTCCATAGACATGATCGCTATTGGGAAAATAGATATCCATTCCGACTGACATGGGTCCATATGGTCGAGAGTCCACAAAGGTTGAGAAAGACTCAGCATAGGTCTTTACCTTAGATGCTTGCGACTCGGATGTTTGCTGATCTTCACCCTCAGCGGGTTGACTACCCTCACCAGCCACATCCGAAGCCTTTGTATCTGGTTCTTCAATAGGCTTTCCAGCCTCATCATAAGCTACAGCTTGTCTTGCTACTCGCGGAGCACCATAGAGGGGAGGTTGCACGGAGCCGTCGGTGTCCAACTCCTTGTGATCCTCAAATCTCATGAGTCCACGAGAATTCACTAGCGTAACAGTTTTTCCACTGGGATCGAATACTTCAGCTTGGAACGGGGAGGCTTGAATCACAAGCTTATAGTTCTTTGTATTATCTTGACTCTGAGGTGATCTTTCTAGCCCGAAGATGAAGGAACACTTATCACCTGATATGGTTTCAATGTCGAGTTTCTTGAATGACAAGGTAGGATTGAGGGTCTCTTTCGGCTCATATCTCGCTCTAGTTGCACCCATTTGGTCCATCTTCATGCGCAATGCACCTTTCTGAGTAAGTGAAAGCAACATTTGCAATCTGACTGTTGGATTGTTCTTATCGAATAATTCTCCAATCACATCCAGTTCATGTGTCTTAATAGTTGACATATCAAGGGTCCATTGTTGCTCGAATGGTTGATGGTTCCTGTTTCTTTGACAGAAACTAGACTGTTCACAGTTTTTGAACTTGGATTTGTCTACTCCCACTGAGGATTGTAACACTGAAGTTGCTATTATTACAAATAAATAAATTTTAGTTGCCATGGTGGAGTCCATGATGATCTGGTATTTGAGGATCGGATTGGCCTGATATTTTTGGTATTAATATACACTTGTTCTTGATGAATCGAGTGGTGTGACCAACATCAGAAGGACAATTGTAGTGAGAATGTTCGTTATCGATACAGATTATGACAGTTAAACTGTTTTGCTGATTACAACTCTTCGTAAAGTAAGTGACAAATTTAATGCAATAAATGATAAAGATTTATCGAATGGTTAATATTAGCAACGATATCACAACCTCATAAAATTAAAGTGGTCGGTGTTCGTTAGCTGTGTTGATTTTATTCCCCCGCACAACAACAGGGAGAAATCGGATGAGCCAAGCAAAAGCGAAGAACTCACATGTCAAATTCAGGATTGCCCACGAGCTCTTGTACAAACGAAAGAGAGAAATTTGATTATATTTCAGGCAGGTTGAATAATTTACTGATTGACGATTTAGAATTTTACGTCTAATTCTTGTGTTAGCAAGCACCTAAAAATGTTGGGAACATAGGAATTATCCCAAAAGTAACTGATCCGAGGGTGGAAACAATCAACTTCGATGATTCAACCGGAGTGATAAAAACTGTCTGTATTGAACATGCGGTAGACATTAATGGATGCGAGGTTGAGGTATCAATGAATGCTGGTGCTGATGTGTCGGTGACCGGCAAGAGGACGCCCCAATTGCTAGGACTGGGAACCTAGCTTAAGAGTACTAACAACAGCTAATGGCGAGGCTTTGCGTATTCTAGGCTATCCGGCTCTTGGATACAGGTTAGAATCGGCAATCATTTCAAAATTAGAGTTTTTGTATTGTATCGGGTTGCCAAAAATGGACTGTTGTATGATACTGGAACGGGACGAACTTTTGAGGGGGGGGGGGGGCGTCTCGAGGCCAACTTACGCCCATTGGCTTCCTAGTCTTCGCTAGGCAGCACAACTTTCACAATTCGCGCGCCTGAATTTATGCCTAAAATTCATCATATGCGGCCTAAATTTGCACGCACAACGTGCTCTACGGTCATGGCGCCGCGACTACCATCAAACAACCAAAACACACATGCGATCGACTTTCTTGTGGATAAAATATTCTCATGTCTAAACTGTCACCGCGGTAGGTATCAAATATATTCAAACTTGTATCAAACATATTAGACCTCTAAAATTCAAAATGACAAATAAGACCTCTCAGCCTTCCACAGGGTTGATCTATAAGCTTCGTGAGCTTGTCAAAAGTTTTGTCCACTCTCAAGACTATCAATCAGCTTCCTTTTGGTCGGAGAAAGTGCTATTTATGACAAATGATCCCAATGATGCTTATGAGCGGGCAAGATGCCTCTATAACCTGAAGGAATACCATAGAGCTGCTCATACTATTAAATCAAGAAACTTTCATGATACTGATCTCTCGTGTTTATACATAGCAGCCCAATGTCACTTCATGGAGAAGGATCTGAAGGAGGCTAGTCAATTATTGAACTCTCGACTTGTAGAAAGCTACTCTGCAAAGAACCATCAAGAATTCTCACTTGATTTAAGTACACCGACGACCTCGACTATTGGGCGACATAATACGAGGAATAGTTCAAATATTAGTCATCAGGGTAAAACCAAGCAAGAAAGAAAGAACAGCGTTCCAGAATCGACTAAGAATATCAATCGGTGGTTAGGTGCCATATATCTCCTTAAGGGTAAATTATATGAATGTCAAGATAACAGACAGTTGGCACAAACTTGCTTCAAACAGGCACTTGAGCATGATATCTTCTGCTTCGAGGCATTCTCTTCATTAACTCGGCATCACATGTTAACTATCGAAGAAGAGACGTCTCTATTGAAAGAGCTGAATATCGAGGAACAATTTAAATCAGACAAAGAGATGGGGCAATTTCTCGAATTATTCTATTCCTTGCAAGGTAAAAAATACCATAAGCCAACCAAGTCAGTGATACCACCTGAATTAGGATATCTCAACTCGAATGTAGATATTCAAACAGCCTTAGCCGAGAGGCAATATTTTAATTGTGATTATTATTCGGCCTACGAGTTATCATCAGCTATATTAGAAAAAGATGCTCATCATATTGAATGCCTGCCAGTATACATAGCATCTCTAATGGAGATTGACAAATCGACTCAATTATTTGACTTAGCTCACCAACTTGTAGACCTTTACCCAGAGAGTGCGGTCTCTTGGTTCGCAGTTGGCTGCTACTACCTTGTGATAAACAAAGTTGAGCCTGCTAGAAGGTATTTAAGCAAGGCAACCTCACTTGACAATGTATTTGGTCCTGCTTGGTTGGTATATGGACACTCATTTGCTGTTGAGCGAGAGCATGACCAGGCGATGGCCGCCTACTTCAGAGCTTATCATTTGATGAGAGGCTGTCATCTACCTTTACTGTTCATCGGAGTCGAATATGGCAGGGCAAATGACTGTAAACTGGCTGAAAAGTTTCTAGCACAAGCGAAAACTGTTGCACCTGAGGACCCATTCGTCCTGCATGAATATGGTGTTGTTCATTACCGGAATAAGAATTATAAGGAGGCTCTAGAGAGTTTCAGGGAAGCAGAAAAAATCCTCAAGCAGGTCAACACTAGTGCCTCTGCTAAATGGACGAATAGCGATAGATGTAAGAGGAAATGGGAACCTCTCTTGAACAATATCGGTCACACTCTTAGACAACTCGGCCGATACGATGAAGCTATCGACTATCACAACAAGGCTCTAACTCTTGTGCAAGAGAATGCAAGTACTTACTCAGCCTTGGGTTTTCTTTACTACCTCAAAGAAGAATGGGATCAAGCTTTAGAGCACTTAAACAATGCTCTCAGTATACAATATAACGATTCGATATCAACCTCTCTCTTGGAAAAGACTATACCCAGATATAACCAATCCCTTAAGGAAGAGCTAGCAAAACTGGATGAAGATTCAATGATCGAATGCTAGATTGAAACTCGGTGCTAGTAAATTAAAATCATGAACCCTTCAACAGTCCTTCATTTACCTCAATTACATGATTATAGCGACTAGATTAGTTTTAGATAAATTCATTTCAAGTCTTGTCTTGTGTTGTGTGGGTTTGATTCTCAGATTGAGTGGCGCGGTGCATTCGCAATAAGGTCGCACAGTGAAATAGAAAATTTTAATGGCAAACCAGGGTTTGCATTGACCGATACGTGTGTTTACCGGCCAGTTCCACCAGATTTCTCAGCGCACATCGTAAAAATATACGTGTTGCTCGCGCCTAAAAACTCTATTATTATTCTCATATTATATTTACTATTGTCTTCTCATTTGATGTAGATAATCAACTAGTTCTCCGAAATAAACTTTAGAATCACATAGAACTCAATTATCGAACAAAGAAAAATTTATACAGAAACCGACGATGTCAGCTACAAAAGGTCTCAGGAGTTCGACCGTTAGAAACAGGAAGCCGTTGACTATGAAGTCAAACGAGCAGTATTGCTTGGATTTCGGTCAAGATATAGCACCTACCAGATGTAACAAATGTGGAATGATCTATACAATAGGTGAGGATCAGGATGAGAAGCAGCATTTGAAATACTGTGCTGACTTCGACGAGGGGGTCAGGTGGGTTGTGAAACTAGAAAGACCAAAGAAGTATTTTGACGACGGTAGCCGCATACTTGTCATCACAAAAAATGAACCAAAGCCAATATATGATATGATAAATAAGCTACTCAAAATTTCTGAAAGCGAAATGAGCGCTGGAGAGGATGTTACCAAATTAGTCAACAAGGAGAACAGACTGTTTTTGATATATGTAACAAACACCAATCATATTGTTGGTTACATTTGTATGGAGATTGCAGAAAGTGCTCATGAACTAATCGATTATGAGGCCTCAAGACTTATGTGTGATCCAATTCCAGTTGATTGTGCCATATTATACCTGTGGGTTCACCCATCACACCGGAGAAAGCACATAGGCACTCACCTGGTGGATGTTGCACGTGCCAATATCAAGCCAAACAAGATAATATACAGATCAAAGGTAGCCGTTTGTGACCCAACCGAGATGGCCATCCCCTTTCTCAATGCATATCTTCACAACAGAAGACCCATCAGAGTTTATCAACCTTATTAGAGAAAACAAAACTCACTCATAGCAACACAATATTAGCGCTTTCAATAAATTCGATCTGGACACTCACCTCTCTCGCAGATATCTGGCGACAACAACGAACACATCAATGTCATAGCAAAAAATATACAATCTTTAATTTAGATCATTCATTCATTCTTGGTTTGATTAGTCACAAATGTGACAATTAGAATTGCTCTAGTTCGTCTTATTGCTTAATTGCTCCAGGCGATTGTAGGGTTGGTTGAGCTTGTTGTTGCTGCTGCTGTTGATTGAGCTGCTGATCCTTCTCCGCCAACTCCATCTCAATTTGATCTTCCAAACTGGACATAATCTGTGGACGAACTGCTGACACATGCTTTAGGGGTAGAGACGGGTAGCTAGAGTTGTTGAGTTGATTTATGACTGCCTGGTGGCCTTGCATGATAGGTGGCTGGCCACCAAGAGCCTGATTTCCGCTTAGCGGTTGTTGTTGTTGTTGTATATTTCCAAAAGTACTTTGCACTCCACCGGCATTCATTCCAATTTGACCGTAGGTCTGATTGCCCCCAGAGTTTTGAAATGAACGGAGAGTATTGGTGGACCTTCGGCTCAAGAGAGTCGAGGTTTGGTGTGGGTGGTGGTGCGAATGAAATTGGAGTGTATTGTTTCCGAATGAGGTTGGCGTTGATGACATCATCATACCACCGACTTGATTATGGTGGTGGTGCGAGTTATAGTTCGGTGGTCCACTGGAGTCCGTGCCACTAGATGTATTCAGAGCATTAGGACTTTGCACAAATGAACCGGAAACTGGATCATATAAGGTGGGTCTATGCAACCTCAAACTTCGAGTGTTGGCCATGGATTGATGTGTTCCGTGGAGAGACTGCTGTTGTGCCTCTAAGCTCAGAGGGGGTGGAGGTGGTGGTTGTTGATGTGGCGAGGGAGCCTGAGCAACCAAACCACCTGTCGCCTGGTCCGTGCCCATGGATGTATTGATGGTGCCAAAGTTGGACGCCATTGATGCCGGAACCCCATTGGTGCTGGCAAATTGAATTTGATATTTCTGCAACTGTAGCTGCTGCCTCTTGCTCAAAGTCATGAGTGCATTTGCAGTTGCATTGTCCATTTGATCAAATGCCAACTGACCAGTGAACTGACCAGGATGATAGTGGGACTGTTGCAGTTGTTGCATGAGTTGTTGCTGTTGAGGGTCGACAACTGGAGCACCGCTGGCAAATCGATACTCAGGCAAAGCAGGTGCCAATTGGGTGGTTGTTGCAAACTGGGGCGAGTCTCGTCGAATCGAAACCATGGCCATATTGAGATCGCTGTTGCTCTTTTCGCTGATGTTAGACTTGACATCTGCTTGCTGCTGCTGCTGCTCTATTGCACTGATCCAAAAGTCTGGTTTACCTCCGCCACCATTGATCGAGGTGTTGTTGTTGTTCTGGTCTCTTCTCCTAGCTAAAGTGCCAACTCTAGCCGCCACGGTGGAGGAAGAGTTTGTGGTTGCAAATCCGTTCAATTTTGGCGCCCCAGATCCGAGTTGAACCGAGCTCAAGGCTCCATTTGCCAGTGACTTTTGTTGATTCTTATTGTTATTATTATTCATACTTCCTTTCCTCGGCTTCCTACGCGAACCGCAAGCCAACTTGCTAACTAGAAGAGCTAATACAAATAGAATGGCCAACATGCAGATTGCTATGATTAACAAAATATTGTTGGCTGGAATTGGCATGTTGAATTTGTCCACAGGTGGGGGAAGTAGTGGAGAAAAGAATGAATGTATTTCCGAGTCCGGACTTTGACCCTTCTGGTTCACGGCTCGAACCTTGAAGTAATAGTTGTGTCCTGGTTCAAGTCCTTGAATGTACCAATTAGTTGTGGTATTCCCGTTAGCCTCGATGACATCCCACTTGTTGTCGGCAGTGTTCCTATCGGTGGTGTGCAATATTACATACCCTTTCAACTGACCATTAGGAGAGTCAGGCGGCATCCAATTCAACTCCAAATCGACACTTCTCAATGAGAGTGAATCATTCTTGGATGGTGGCAGTACTTGGATGGTGAAGTTTTTGGGTGCCGATGGTTCTAAATCGAAGGTTTTAGCCACAGTGTCCATACTGAATCCAGATTGAGTGTAGAGTTTTCTCATATCCGGTGTGTAGTAAGCAGTTTTAACGGCAAACGCATACTCAGTTGCCGGTTTCAGTCGTTGTATTATCAGTTTGCTATCTCTAGCATTTGTAACATTCAAGTAGTGATACTGAGGAGTGATACCTATCGTCTCGTTAGCACCACCACCTGCCGAAGCTAAAGCGGCTTGCATTTGACTATTTAGCAGGCTTGGATTTATGTAGTAGCGTATAATATTGACTCGATTTGAGTTGCGGAAGTTGATTGGTCTTTCGGGTTCCGTCCAGCTCAGCTGGATTGAATTATTGGATTTAGCCTCTGCCTTCACGCCCAAAGGCATGATTTCCCGATTGATTGAGTCTTGTAATCCCCGATTGGAGGCTTGATTCAAAGGCGGAGTTCTTACAATTGCAAACTGAGGCTTAAACTGCGACTTGGGACCGTTGGCGCCACTACCTGTCATCGCATCCCCATGCTGTCTAATCTCAAACTGGTACTCGGTGTCCGGTTGCATATTGTGGAATGTATATTCGCGCGAGGTGCCGTTAATTTTGATAACAGAAAAGGAGTGAGTTGCGTCAGGCATGGGCCCGTAGAAAATGTCGAAATAGTCAAAGTGGTAGCCATTACGTAAGCTCCATCTCAACCTAATGGTTGTGCTGTTCAGTGCACTACCAAGGAACCTAATCATTGGTACCTGATGCGCGACAGGTTGTTGGTACTTTTCTTGATCATTATTGGAGTTCAGATTTATATTTTGGTTTACTTGGCTATTGAGTTGCTGGCTCGACAATAGTGACTCCTGCGGCTGCACCTGGGAGGAAGTCAAGTCAGCGGGTGAGTTGGGTGGTTGCTGTTGTTGATAGTGATAGTAACCAACGGCAGGTGAGATCAATGTGATTGTGCAGGTAAATAGTAATAATAACATTAATTTGTTCGATGTCATCTTGGCAGCTAGTTTTGGTGCGTTTATATAAATTTCATTGGCTTGCCTGATTTGACGCATTTCGCTCGTCGTTGGGAGAATCTTTTATTTATGGTATATAGTATAGTATATATTTATGTTATATTATATACTTAGTAAATAGTAAATAAATCGTTCACAACTCTATTCCTCTTCATCTTGAGAATTGCTGAAAGTTGTTTGTAATATGGCCATCGATTATGAGAGACGGAAGAGAGTTTTTCTATCTACATAAAACCCAACTTTATTTCGTTACTTCTGTTCTTGTTGTTCATATCTTGTTTGTTTTATCTTTATTGACTAATATATAGACTTCCTACTTATTTCTGGTAGACGCTACTATGTACAACAATTATCCCTCTCTCGTCTCACCTGCAATTGTATAGCACTGGACTGTGGTTCAGTTGAATAGATTCACAATATACAATATAAACTCACCTCCCATTACGTAAGCGCAACCGGCCGACTCTATGTGTTTTCCGCGCTCCCTGTGTGCGTAATGTGAAATTTGTGAGCACCATTCACTTGTGTGTAGGTATATTTGCCTGTGCTATTTCAATGAGTGGATTGGAGTGGCACCGTCGCAAACTTGGCTGACCGATATAGTTGCTCTCGTTGAACTGTGCGAGTATCTGGGCGTATGTTGCTCGGATTCACGTACTACGTGCCTCATCGTCGGCGGTGGTGGTCGGTGGTCGATCAGACTGCTAATGTAGAGTCAACGGCAACTCGCTCGAAGACTAGCCGAGTGTTAGATGGTTATGTGCCGAAACTCAATGCTTCGCCTGCGCGTTTGCCTCGAACTCGGACCTCCGAACTTGCGGCCGCTAGTGGTGGCGACGCACAGGAAGCCGCTCTCGCGTTTGCTTTCGGGGCCGCCCTAATCATCAGCGCGCCTGCGCCAATCGCCCAAAACTGCCAAAATTGCCCCTGGTTCTCTCACATACTCACAGCCGGTACCAAATCGAGAGTGTCGCTACTCCCAGTTGGCTGCACGTTGAGTTTGGGTTTGAGGTTGAGCCAACAGCCAACTCGAGGTTGATGCCTCCGCAACAGCAACCACCAATAGCACTACCACCACGAACACCCGCGCAGTTGCCACACGATCGCCGCTAGGTATTGCGCGATGCCATAGTTGTGGCAATGGAGCCACCAGCGATTGAATCAGTCGGTGGTTTTCGAGTTCGCGCCTCAGAGTCCCTCGATGGTTGTTTGTGTTGTTAGTCCTAAGCTTAACTCAGCGCCAGGTTATTGTTATTGCCATTTCGCCACGAGCACGACGCGCGCCATCGATTGAAGTTGCAGCACCACTTCCGCTCTAGTTGAGTTCTGCCACCAGCAAGTAGAAAACTCTATTCAGATTCAAGGGGAAATTGGTGGCTCAGGCGCTAGCAACAATAACAACAAACCTTCCAGCAGCCTGATTGCCATATACACCAAAGAAGCGAGGATTTTGTACTGCTCTTACGTTCTAAAGGTAATTTCTCGAGCTGCAACTCGCGAGGTGCAAGCCTGATGAAATCGGAACGAGCAAAGTTCGAGTTACCTCTGCATTCGAGTCTCTCTCTCTCACAAACACGCTGGACCTCGATCCACGTAACGTCATCATCATCAACGACATCGCTGTCGCTGCGGCTAGCGAAACATAGATAGGCTGCAGGAGCGATTTAGATGCTCATTTGGATAGCGAGTTCCCGATTGTCGGTCGTGGTCGGCGACTCTGCCGCCGACCACGACGAGAGATTGATGAGAGAGCAGAGCGTCGGCGTTGCTCCCGTTCAAATCTGTGTTGTTCGTGAAAGGGAAACAGCTCGAAAGTTGTCCGTCGTCTGGTTCTAATCTCCCTGCCTGCAAGAGTAAGAGGAAGATGGTAGGCGGTGATGGCGAGAGCGATGTTCTCCTTGTTACGCGAGAAGAAAGTTTCATTTAGTAAACCCAGTTTGTGCCACTCGACTGGTCAAATTGTTTTCAGCTTCCAGTTGGCGGCGAGGACAAATGCAACAAATTTTATCGTTGGAATTTTAGCGATTTGCCGTCGTAGAGAGACGGAAGCAGAGTGACCATTCAAGTCGAATCATATATGCAAATAAAATGGCGCGCAAGAGATGCGTTGGAGTTGGTGGCAACGACGGCTGTGCCCTCATCGACTTCAGGACATGAGTTCATAGTCGACATTTGTGCTTTATTATTGCAAGTTGGCTCCTATTCGACTGCACAACGATATACACCACTGATATTAGAGTCAAGAGAGCAAATTTGCGCCATATGATTGCTGTTATATTGACCCTCGGACGTGCTATTGCAGTGACAACAGCGGCGTCTCCCTTTCCACAACAATGATAATAAACTAATTCCGACTCGCTAGTGCACTCGGTCGCTCAAAAATGCGCGCATCTCTCATTAGTCACACTCTTCTTGACTTCCCGATGCGACGGCGCCACAAGTTCTGACAAAATCGAGCCTTTGCCCTGACAATCTATCAGAAATTTACTAAACGAATCATTGATTCAATTTGTGGAGGATATTGGGCCGCGATCAGTCAGCAAGCCAACTGATTCGCTCGCAGTGACCAATATCCTTGTAAAAATTGTCAGAATATCTATTTGCGTTGGTCAAAACACAAACGTCATTTTCCTTGCTCCTCACTCAGAGCACTTGGAGCGGAAACTAGTGCGCCTCTATGTGGATGGATCCAAACAAGGGATCGATGAGAAACAGTAAGTTTCTAACGAGATGATCAATTATATAGATTGATATACTGGAAAATAAGAAATCAATCAGAACAGTAAATCTTTTGTTGTGTAATAATGGAACTTTATCCATTCAGTGGATTGATTCATCGGTCTATTTGTTTAGTTTCGGTTGAGCAAAAAGTTTTCGGATTTCATCTAAAAACTAGATGTTCGTTTCCTCGTTTGGTTTGTGGTTTACTTTTTCTTGTCTTCCTAGTTTCTTAATTTGTTGGTGCATCGAATAATAAGTTAACTTGCCATATTCTTACATATAAATACATTTATGTAACATTTGCCCTGTCTTCTTCTTCCTACCTAGCGATTCGTCAAAATTTTTGTCCGTGAAATCAATGGTTGTGCAAAATTAACTCGCGTTCGCAAAATTAACGTCCCACTGTGTATGGGTTAATTTTGGTTAGATCGTTCTGGCATTCGCTCATCCAACTTTGCCAATCAGGAATCATGTACTGTTTCATTAAACTTTCGAATTCGTCCAGACGACATCTGCCCTGAGCATCGGATTTGGTACACTTAACCAAGTTCAGCTCGATCGGTATGGCGGGTACTCGTGGCATGTAAAAAACACGCACAAACCAAACCTTGTCGACTGTATCCTGGTGTAACTCAATGGCAATGTTCGAGGCATAATCTGGTCTCGATCCAAATCTTTCCCATTCACCCAACATACCCAAAATAACGATCAAGGTTAAATCGTGGGCCGAGTAGTGGACAAACTTTTTGGTGTTAGCTGGGTCTTGGGTGTAGAGTTTCATATTCTGAACCATGTCGTTGATTAGCAAGCCAGATCTTAGACGTTTCGATGTGAGAGTTGATTGGTACGCAGTCAAAGCTTTATTACCGGCCTCTTGCATGCGATCGTAGATGGCCAATATCCTCGGGTCCATCTTGTCGGGGAAATAGCTACGTTCAACCTCAATTTGACTACTGCCCCAGAACCACTTGTAGAAGGCGTCAACATCAAAGTTGTAAGCTATCTTGATAACATCCGCCTCTAGCTTGTAATCCTTGTATAGATCTTGGACCAGCTTAGATTTTTCAATAATATTTGCGTACTCATCAGTCAGTGCTTTACAGACGGCACCCTCGGCCAGCATTCCGTCAATTTCAGTCGGAACACTTTGAATACTAGCTGGTTGCCAAATTTGCGACAAAACATCGTCACTCTTATCCCAAATCAACTCTTTAGCATCAGGACTCCTGGTTGAGTTGAGGCTTAAGAAACTTGACAAAAATACTTGGGCACTTTCAATGCATCTCAGCGATCCGGATGATCGACTAATCCTATTGTTTTTGTTTACAGAACCTTTCATAAAGAGATCATATCTTCCACGAATTATCTGGCCCAACAGATGGAGGCGGGCTTTCCCTCTATTCGTCAACTGACCGTACCCGTTGAAAGCCCAAAAGGGTTCTTTTGCAAGTTTGTCTTCAGATGGAAACTGAATGGGAGTTCTATCTCCATGTCTGTGCAGGAAAAGCACTTGGCGTAGGGTTGCTACGTTAGCTTGAACAATGTATCTAGAAGCCTTAGATTCCGGTAGCTCACTCACTAACATTTGATCAATAGAAACCTTGTCATCCTTGATGAGGTCTTTTTTCGAAGTCTCGTAGGCTGGACGGTCTAGTTTGCTGCAATTTTCATGCGAGTCCTTGGAAATACATTCGCCCGCAATCTTTGCCTTGTCCATATGGTTACTGTCCTCACTCTTCGGTTTGAATGTTGCCTCACGAGATTCTGTTGCGGATACAGAAATGGCCGAGTGGACTAACAAACAGGTGAGTAACTTGATTATCAACAGCATTCTCATTTGGTTTCGAGGTATATTATGCTTCGTTACAATATTGTATATTTCACTTTGTCTTTGGGGATCTAATCTAAATGAATCATACGCATTCGGGTTTCTAAACTGGCTAATGGATTATAAATAAATGAATAAATGCCAACTAATATGCCATGGCTTCTATTCTAGTGAAATGTGTGACAGGATATCGATTCAGATCGTTGAATTGTCATGACTTCCCCTCGTGCAAGTGACTTGTTGCGCTCCAGCTTCGAGGTGTTGGTCTAACCTTAGCCTAGGCTTACAAGGTTGTCTTTGTCATAAAATGACTGGGGAACGGTATTCTATCTGATACAAAAGCCTTACCAAGTTCATCGGCTGATGAAAGATAGCGAAATGGTCCCAAAATAGACGACGAAAGCATTGACAAGCAGCATCAAAACAACAAAACAACAACAACAAAACATTGCGCTCACACAAAATGGGCGCAATATCATGACTGCTGCATCGATATGCGCGCTATCTGAGAAAAAAAATCTGACATTCATATGGAATTTTGGCATCATCTGCGCCCATCTATAAGTCGTTGGGGTCAAAAGGATGAACGCGATCCGTGTAGAGGCATCATAGAGTTCCATCATAGAGATACTTGGACATGTATCACTCGCTTTTTGATTGCGACTCACATGTGACATGTCTCTTACGGAGACATGTGTTGTTTTGTGTGACCTAACCCTTGCCTATCAAGAGAAGACAACACGTCAGATAAGGCCACGTTTTTATAAGGCTTCACTCTGAGGGCGAGAGAAGAAAGTTGGATTGCTTTAGTCATGAAATCTGCTCTGCCTCTCCCATTGCAGATTTCCACTCGATAATTTCAAAGACAAAGCTCGATGACCACGACTCCGTGAGTTGCGCAGCAAATCGGGTGACTCTAGAGTCTAGACAAGTGGTCAGTCGGGCGCTTGTAGTTGAGACCATAGTTGTGCAGGCCGCAGAACTGATCTGAATCCGCAAAGTTCGTCAGGCGATTCTAGGATTCCGAGACACTTGACAAATTTTTAACTACAGCACACAGTCTGCGATGCAACAGTCGCAAAAATCTCCACTCTCGCTCATCGGCAAACATTCAAAATTCGCGGCCACCGAGGCCTACATTCGGCAAGCTAGCTGGCCGAAGAACGCTGCTTGAGTAGCTCTGCTGTTGAGTAACGCAAAGATTGAGTTCAACATGCGCCACAAATGTTCTGGCCCTAGAAGCAAGCAGTGGTTGTTGGGCCGGTAGATGTAGGTTTATGCTAGCGGAGGATGAGCTTTTACCGTGATAGTTGCTTGAGTGGTAGAAGCGTCGTTGAGTCTCACACAGATAAATTTTTATACGGAGAAATTTATGTATTACAGACACCGAAGTTGAAGCTGCAGTGACTCGGCTGCCGCCATCGCCGCTTCTGCTTACGTAGCTCGAATAGAAGTTTCGCAACATAGAAAACTTCAAACATCCCTCTCTCTCAGGATATTTCAATGCAATCATTCCGTATGGTAGCAAAGAATTTTGCTGTATAGCTAATATTGGTACCCATTTCTATCCTCATCATCATCATATAAAGAGAAACTCTATTTTTGACAGACGCTAAAATAAGGCGTTTAAATCTAAATAACAACAACAACAACAACATCTTTATTGCTGCTCAAATAATAATTCGCAGCTGAAACAATAATAACAACATAAGGATCAATCAATTGTTAAGCAACAAACACACAACTGAATCTGTCAAAAAGAAATATCACATATCCTAATAGCACACTTCCACCCAGCAAAAGTCGATCAATTTGTTAACTGTCAATACATTATATCATCCATAATAGATCGATATTTATTTGATTCTACTATCATTATCCTCCTTTGCACTAGCACCAATAATATCACAAAAAGATGGCACGAACACAAAAGATGAAGGTTGCCAATGAAAAGGCTTCGAAGAATGTTATGCTCAGGGGCAATGTGCCAAAAAGTTCCAAAAGCGCTGCCGACAAGTATCCAGTTGGCCCTTGGATTTTGGCCTTGTTCTTGTTCTTGGTTTGCGGATCAGCTATCTTCCAAATCGTTCAGATTGTTTGGAGTCAATACTAAATAATGAATGAATCACCAATGAACAATAAACTGCAACATTGATTATTAACTGTTACTTCGGGTATAACTTTTTAAGTATCCAAGCCTGGTATACTTATCTCCTCCATACTGCGATTTCTATCCGAGGTCATCTCCTCCATTCCAGTTAGCATACGAGGTCCACTCTGAAGATTGTATTTGTCTGTCATCTTGTCGCCCGGTCTATTTCTCGTCCAAAATTTGCAGGTATGATCATTGGAACCTGTTGTTAGGATATGTCCAAGAGGGTGCCAGTCAATAGTCCAAACTGGTTGGTCATGAGCTTGTTTTATGACACCAACATCCTCAGTGTTTCCAACATGCCAGAAGTGCACAAATCCATCAGCGCCTCCACTAGCGAGGAGTCCCTCATGGATAGGGTGCCATCTTAGACAGCAAGCTTCTCTTTTGTGACCTTTAAATACTTGTACTTCCTGGCTTAGGTTTCTGAGGTCGAATAATTTGATTGAAATATCTCTAGATGAGGTTAATAGCATGTTGCCATTTATTTTGTTCCATTTGACATCGGTGATAGCATTCTTGTGAGCGTGAATGGTGGCTAAACTCTTCTTTGTTCTTGCATCCCACAGTTTAACTGGCTGCTGATTATCCTTACTGCCAGAAATAAGAAGGGATTTGTTGGGGTGCCAATCGACAGCCTTCACGTCGGCACCATGGCCACGCAAGACCGCTTCCTCTATACAGGTGTAGAAGTCCCATAATCTAACCGTGCTATCGTCCGAGCAGGTGGCGAATTTCTTATCGGTGGGTGAAAAGCTGATACCTCTTACAGCCTCCTTATGTGCTTGGAACATCTTTACATTATTCATGTTCGATTGCCAATACTTGACATATCCATTGTGATCAGCTGTCACTAACCAGGACTCGGTATTAGTCCAAGACATGCATCTAATTTGGGAGTCATGGGCTTGTAGGATAGTTTCGAAGTTGAATGTCAACCCGTTCCACAGAGTGAGTTCGCCAGACGAAGCGCCGGTAATTAATCTCCTTCCCTCGGGTGTCCAAGCAAGACAAAAAATCGGACACCTCATCTTATTGGTGGATGTTCTTACAAATTTGGTTGTTACGCATTCCATGGGATTTTGTCTGGCCAAAGGTGGCAATATTGTGAGACTATAACCGATATCTGGTTGCACAAATGGTCGTCTCTTATGAACCCTTGATTGTAGGTACTTGACCATGGATGTATTATGATCTACAGTCTTCCTAGCGATGGCTTTCCTGAGCCTCTTTCCATCGAACTCGACCTGACCCTGACCGGCAAGAGACATACTGGAGCATTAATATGATGAGATTATTATTTTGAAATAGATTCTCTGCTGACTTGGTGAATATATTGAGATCGTTTAATGATAAATCATTCCAAACTTAAGAGGATAATCATCGAGTTTCCAAAAATTCAATGCAAACAGTGTGTCCAAATTCGTATCCCCATGTTGTCTTTGCGCGTGCACAGTGAAAACGAATGAAGTGTGTGCAAATTAAAAATCATGATTGGTTACTTGAAACCAACTGGCCAATTTCCAGTGGGATTCGGCGAGATTTTCTCTGTGCAGCGGGAGAGGCATGAAATGTTTACGTTTGGACTTCAGATGACAGAAGGTGATGTCGACAGGAATCACTCAAGAATATATTTTATATCGTGTATTTGATGATGGTTTTAGAAGCATTACCACACATATTCTTAATATCTGCATATTATGTCATTGCAAGAAAGAACACTCGTCATCAAAAACTTTGACCCCGAGAAGACAACACATGATCTAATAAAAGAATTATGCATACAAGGTGGCCCAGTCAAGAATGTTGTCGTGAGACCCGACCACGCTTTTGTTGAATTCGAACACAAAGAATCTGTTGGCTATGCTAAGGCTCTATTTGATGGAGTAGTCTTGTTTGGTAGGAAGCTCGTTATGGAACCAAAGCTAAAAAATGATCCATATTATTTTGAATATTCACAAAGACTTCTAGCTTATGTCGACTACGATCGAAGGTGTAGAGCTGAATCGGAGCAGCAGCTATTGATGCAACAACAACAAGTTAACCCATTTTCAAACTATCAGGTACCTCTCGTCCCTCAACAACCGATACTGATACCACCAACTAATATTCAGCATAACAATAACAATTCTTTCGGACCATCCACGTCGTCACGGAACAACCCGCCTTCATGGGGTCGCGATGACAACCTCAAGAGGTCTCATAGTTTCGGACACAATCGCAACAAACGTGGCAAATGGAATGATAGAAGAAGATAACAATATGACTTACACCTAATTGGTGTCGATTGATTTATTATAGCGTATCGGATATACCCGACTTCTTGGATTCTAATGCAAATAAACTCTACCACAAGATGACATGGCTTCATTTGATTTTGTTGAAAGTGTTCAACTTGTAGCAAATGCGAGGGTAAGCTACGAATCCTAATCTTTGGTAACTTTCACTAAAACCGTTATCCCCGTGCACTCGACGCGCTGTAACAATGATTTAGATAACTGGCATTTGATCAATTGAATTCGCCCATGTGCTTCGAACACATCGGTGAAAAGATTTTGCTCAGCTCGGTCAGATCAACATCGGCCTCAAACTATAACCATTCAGTTAGTCTAAAAGAGCCAAACCTCTGATACTACAAAAAGATTCAATTTGTTGTCTCAGAGGTACAATGGTCTCTATTACGTTACGATCTGATTTGGATGAACAAAAAAGTGTCATTGAATGTCGATAATGGAGCATATTTGCCTGGCAAAGAAAAGCTGATTGGGTAAAAAGTTGATGTTGCATTAGATCAGCCGACTGATGCTAGTCAACTAGAGATGTTTGGCGAGCTATCATCATGATGCTGTTTTAGTTTTAGTAATGCAAGGAACGAGCATAACAAGGTTATAGAGACTCCTACAAATCTAGGGCCGCGGTCAAAGATCCAATCTAACACTCTTCACAGATCCGTCGATTATAGCCCCTGTATTAGCACATCTCTTCTTTTTTCCCTTCTCTTTCCTAAATTTCTTGCCTTTGACATTGGGACCCCAAGATTCACGCTCTTCGGGTTGATAGTACTTTCTAGTGGGATCAACAACTATACGCTTGTAAGTCTGCTTTTTTGGCTTATTTTGGAATTGCCTGTCTTGATCTTCGTTGGTGTGATTGTTGCTGTTCGTGCTTTTATCGTCAAACCTGATATGTTTGTTCACATTAGGTTGATTTCGATCGATGTCACCGTTAGAGCTATGTTTCCTCTTTCTTCCCATCTTGCTTCCAATATTGTATGTACTTTTGTGAGGATCCCTGCAGAGATTCTAGAATTTAATACATAGGAAGAATCAATTACATCCTTAGCTGCAGAGAGAAATTAATTAGCGATATACAGTCTGCCCAAAATCTAACCAGCCAAAAGTCCGCTTTTGTGACTGTAGTGCAACGATGCGAGTACTGGAGAAACACGACCATACGAAATTTTGCCCGTCGATTTTGGACTTGAATGATGCGTGTTCGCTCAGACAAGACCACGTGGTTTACACCTGCAGAACCAAAACAAACCCGCACCGAGTTTTTAAACTTTTCTCTAACGTTTTCATCAATTTAATAATATTAAAAATTACCTGATTTCAGGACACAAGATCTAAACAAGATGGGTCTCAAGCCCAAACATTCCAAGCAACTAAAGAAGAACAAGGCAAAAAGGCAGCAAGAGAGCAAACGCAATGAGTCTGATATCGACTTCGATACGTCGGCCTATGTAGTATACAATCGGCTTGATATGACTTACCCTTGTCTGAGTTTCGATGTAGTTCCGGAGGAAAGAGAGGATATCAAAATAAATTTTCCATTTTCGGTCAAGCTGATTGCGGGTGCCCAAACACCTGCCAATGTGGAGAACAACTACATCTATGTGATCAAAGCTGATAATATCAAAGCTCTGAAACAAGAGAATGATGAAGAAAACGATGAGGATGATGAGAATGAGGACGACGATGAAGATCCCAGCAACTTACCCAAACTTTCATCTCTTCGCGTCTCGCACAAAGGCTGTGTAAACAGACTACGCCTCAAGAGGGTGAATGGCAAGATGCTTACAGGCACCTGGTCTGACAAGGGCAAAGTTCATATATACGATCTCACAACAACTACACGTGCCGTGGATGATCTCAAGTCGATAAACACTTATGTGGCGCAAAAGATAGACCCAAAGCCAATTTTCACTTTCGGTGGTCATCTAAGTGAAGGGTATGCGATAGACTGGTCTCCATTTACTCTTGGCTCTCTAGCTACAGGTGATTGCAAAAAGAACATTCACATATGGACCATGAGAAACCAGGCAGACTGGATGGTCAATCAAATACCATTGGTCGGCCATGAGGAATCTGTTGAAGATATCCGATGGAGTCCCGAGGATGCCGATGTACTTGCATCATGTTCTGTAGATAAGTCCGTTCGCGTTTGGGATCTCCGATTGGGTGCCGAGCAGAGATGTGTAGCTTATGTGACCAACGGTCACAAATCTGACGTTAACGTTATTGATTGGAATCGACGAAACAAAGACTTGCTTGTGTCAGGTGGTGACGATGGAGTCGTGAAGGTTTGGGATATAAGATTTTTGAAGCGTGATAAGGACAATTGTTCGCCCGTTTCTCAGTTTAGCTATCACAAGGGCCCTATAACTTCCGTCCAATGGAATCCTAACGACGAGACCTCCCTAGCGGTGGCATCCGAGGACGATCGCTTGACTCTGTGGGATATTTCTGCCGAGAATGACGACAATCCTCCGCCTGAACAGGAAGTGATGGAGGTTGATGGTAAGAAAGAATCTGACTCGTCTTCATCAAGCGATGAAGAGGAATCCGATGACGACGAGGAAATTGAAGAAAATGATGAAGACAAGGACGACAATATGCAAGACGACGAAGAGAAACTTGATGAAGACGGTGTTGAATACGGAGACCTAAATTTCAAGGAGATCCCTGAGCAAATGTTATTTTTGCACCAGGGGCAGGCAGAAATTAAAGAACTCCATTGGCACCCTCAATTTGATGGTCTTCTGATAAGCACGGCTGCGAATGGAATAAATATTTTCAAGACAATCAGTGCTTGATTGATTCAATATCAAGAGAATGTGTTTTAATTATATGTCAAGCTGTTTATTGATTTGTTGATCATCTTACTTCAGGCTCAAATCGATCTCAAGCTTGTGTCCGCAACTTGGGCATGGTGTCTCGAAATGGGTGTTTACAGTTATAACTGGGCCCTTTGTTGGTGCCTTGACTACCGTGGCAGGTGCTTGGGCTGGGCTCGAGTTGTGAGTCGGTGTCGAATTACTGTTGTTATTGTTTGCATGTTCATTGTTGGAATAATTATTCTTGACTGGCGAAGTCTGGATTGCCGTCTTTGGTGTCACTTTTGCAACAGCAACTGGAGAGGGTTTAGGAACTGGTGCCGACTTTTGGGCTACTGGTGTCGCCTTGGCTGCTGGTGTTGCTTTCGCTGACGCTTGTTTAGCTGCCTGCGCTGGTTTTGCGGCAGCCACTGGGGTTGCTTTCAATGTTGGTGTTGGTTTCTTTTTTGCCGGCTCGTCGTCAGAGCTAGATGAATCCGAGCTCGATGAATCAGAGCTAGATTTTGCGGCTTTCTTAGATGGTTTAGGTCTCTTCTGGGCCGCCGACACGGGTGTTGCTGCGGCTGGTGGAGCTGCTGCAGGTGTAGTCAACATCTTCTTTGGTTGTACAGTCTCCTCATCCGACGAGCTGGATGAGTCCGAGGAGCTAGAGTCCTTCTTGTTTGCAACAACTTTTGCTTTAGCCATTGTTATTTAGTGAGATTGGTTGGTGCTACAGATAGTTTAATATTATACAAATTGAACAGATTGTTCAATAGTTGACTTCGATTCTATTGATTAGTTGGAATTATAAACAGTTTGTAATTAATGTTGCTAGAACCTAGACAATGACTCGAATGATCGGAATTATTAGAATTTAGGCAAGCATGTAGTCTTTGAGCCGATGCTGCAGGTTGGAATTTGCAACGTGATGAAAATTCGCTGCACGTTGTGCATAGTGGTACCATGCGGCAGTGTGTTTGTACGCAGTTTCAACCTACGCATGCGCTTCATTGCACGCGGGGCTTTGGCACCAAGTTCAAAAAAGTGGAAAATTTTTGCATAAAACCTCTCCAGGGAAGAGTAGAGATGCACACAACCTGTGAAATAAACAAAAGGACTTCAAGTCGTCGGCTAAACTCGACAGAAACGTTCAAGGCAGCGGTGTTAGTTTTTATCACCTCAAAGTTATTATTATATTGATAATATCTCGATAAACTCCATAAGATTCTTTCAAAGACTGGAGGGTCATGAGTATAATCATTGCCATCTATGTAAAACTAATGTGAGACACATAACTTATCCACAAAATCCTATACCCTAAAAGGGATTTATACTGTAACTAAATGGTGACAGAATTTATATTTGTGATTGTTGCACTATTGCTGGTCATTGGACTTGTATGTCTAGGTAAGTTTTTTATTCAATTTTACTGAAGATTACGAATCTATATCAACACAAGTTGAGACTTGATTAGATGCTTAAGTAATTAGAATGAATGCTAACCTTCGATTCTTACTCCTTCCTTTCTCATGAAATCTCATCACAAATATTAACATCCATAGGCTGGCTCCTGGTGTGGAAATTTTTCTTAGCAAGATTCAAGTTTGTTAAAGAATTATTGAGTATATCAAATCCGCCCAGCAAGACAAAAGTTTGATTATTATTATTATTCTTATATTGACTGGCAATTGATTTATTAATTAACTAAAAATTAGGCCCACCACTACTGTTGTTGGCCTCTAGAAGCAGCCTACTCAATGCTTGAATATATTCCTGCGCCGATTTCAGTGTCTCTATTTTAGTCATCTTAGTATCGTCCTTTGCTACTGGCAAGTGTTTCCTCAATCTATCAAGCGCCTCATTCAAATTATGCATCCTATTTCTTTCCCTATCATTGGCCTTGACACGACGTATCCTTTTGATGATGATCTTTTCAGGATTACCGGTAGTCGTCTTGCTATTCCCTACTAGGGTACCACTTGTTGCACTATTGATTGATTTGTCCGTGAGAGTCGTTGTGTCACTGCTATTGCAACTAGCGATAGACGAGGCTGAAGACGTCAACTTGACACACTTTCTGCTATTATTCCTAACACTGCTACTCGTTTTTCTACTCCTGCTGCCTGTGGCTGTCGACTTCCTTACTTTGGAGCTAGATTGAGCTTCCTGTTCGTGGGGGAGACTCAAAAGACAATTGTTGGAGGTAGTCGCATTGCTCGTAATTGATTGAGTGGGCGACAATGACAAGGCAATAGAGTTGACTGATTGGGGTGAGTCCGATAGACAACTGGGTGATTGGGCAAAAAATACATCGCCAGCCTCTCTTTTAATCTCCATTGGCGATATCAGAGAAATTTGACCGCTTTGCTCGATACTTGTGGTGGTACTGACACTAGGCACTCCCTGTGGGTTATGATAACTTTGAGGCGACCAACAATCTGACGGCACATAGGTTTCTGAGGAGCTACCTGTTGATTGCAGTTGCTGCGGCTGTTGATGTTGTTGTACGACAATACCATTGAGTTGTTGTCTAAACCCAAAGGTCTGATCACTAGGGTTGTTTTGCTGTTGCTGCGGTTGACCGCTACTACTACTATGGACCAGAGTAAGATGGTCGCTATGTACCTGCTGATGGTTATCTAAGGACATGAGGATGGTGGTTGGCGGGCATTGGCTGGTATCAACCATCAACTGGTGGTTGTAGGCTGGTAGTTGTTGATGTTGCGGCTGCCAGACTTGACGTTCCTGATGCATATGTTGTTGTTGTCGATTGCAATTCTCCTGCTCGCTTTCAATCATAGTGGTTGAACTAACGCCTGAGCTGCCAGCTTCCGGTGGCTGATTAGCTTGAGAATCTTGATAGACTGGTGACTGGCTAAATTGGCTACCATCAAGTTGGTGTTGATGGTGGAGGAGTTGATGCTGGTGGTATTCGTGAGGGAGTTGGTAATATTGAGCACTCATCTTGACGGTTTATTAATTGGTTCAATACAACTTGTTGCTTACTTGCTTGCTTCGCTGACTGCGTTCCAGTATGATCCCATCGATATTGTAATGGAGCAAAGTTTACCTTCCTCGATGCAAACCATTTGAGATCTGAGGTGCGATGTGATGCAAGTTGAAACATTTAAACTCTCGCTTCGAAATCTGAGTTTGCATCCAACCAACTTCTCTCTCTACTCAAACTCTGCTAAATGTGACGAAATTTCGGTGCACTACTGTTTTACATACTATTATACCTAAGTCGTTGTTCTCGTCGTCGTGGATTTGCATGCGTCGCACTACCATTACGCGAGGCCCATAAACCACCAGTTGATTCACGAGGCCATCGCTGTTAGATCGGCCGGCAAAGAGGATGCGCAAGTTGACGGCGCAATCGATTTGGTTCATTCTCTTGGCCCGTTCGCCGGTTTTCCTTGGTTGGGGGTCGCCACGTTCCCTCTCCCCTCGTGTCAGAGTAAAACCATTTGGTTCACTATGGAAACGGAGGTATTCTTAGAATGGTGCTCGCGCGGAACGGTAATGGATGCGCGCGTAGCGCTCGATCGCCTGTCGCGGCGCAACTCGCAGCAGGTAAACTATGGCGCCCCAGGTGAGTGGTGGCAAAGGAAAGAATTGAACTAGTGCACTGGTTGCTCATGTCAGGATCTTTGTTTTGTCCGTCGTTTGCGGCGCCATTCTGGCTGGCACTTTTTTTCCAGAACCAAGCAACTCGTCCAATGGAAATAGATATTTAGGTTGGTGCACAAAGGCAACCTGCGAGGTGGAGGCAGTTTTTCAATCAATAGGCGCGAGTTCTCCCTTCTTTTAGAGACTGTTTGCAGTTCATTGCATCCGAACCCGATGCCGACACCAGAGAGAGCAAGGAGCGGATCGTCAACTCGCGAGGTAGCTGGCCGTGCTTCCAAAGTTTCCATTGACTTCTATGTGCTCCCGATTTGAGTGCACCCAATCGTGATGATCTAGCCCTAGTCTGTGCCGGTGACTTTGCTGTCTAAAAAGGTCGCAAGCAGTGGCTCGAATGTCGTCAACTAGTGGGCGTCGAAGTCGCGGTCGACGTAGTCATCCTGCTTGGTCCCTTTCATCTTTGAGGTGTTAATGTTTTGCCTCCTCCTCATCATCACCCTGCTCCCTTTCCCTGTATGCGTTAAAAAGTCGCCAATGTTTATATTTGGCGAGTCATTGGGGTGAAGAAAGAGAAAGAGAGTGAGAGAGGAAATAGAAAGATTTTCGATTCAGGTAAAAAAGAGAACGGCACCAGAGTAGAGTGAAACCCAAAATTCATCGAGCGTAACACTAGCGCCAGATCGGGCAACTCAATCGGCTCGATGATGGGGAAAATTTTATGAACTGAGCTGGCGATTATTTCTACTTTGCATCTTAGATTCCAGACTCCGCATATTGATACCTTCTCTCTCGTCTTTGTCTGAGGAGAAATGTATCTAGTGCTAGGAGCAACTTGTTGATACTAGCGACTCTGTGTGTACCGCCAACTGGGGTGTAGGTGCGGGAGCTTATGCACTAGCCTAGGGAGCAAAACGGCAAAAAATCCATCGATATAAGAGGTAAGCAAGAATACTTGTTGCTTTCAATACGTTACTCTATCCATTGGCGCCCGATTATCTGGAGCATGAAGAGACCAACAATCGGATTTCTCCTCCTGATGATTTCAAATCTCTCGTTTTGGTTCTCTTATCAACTCGCTACGCGCTAGAGGCGAGAATCGGTAGCCGTGATCATGATGATTCTTTTGGTTGCTACTGAATGGAGCGCTTTGGCCATATCCGCCTCCATTTATTCAGGAATCGATCATATCGATTAGCGATCGCTGCTTTTTTCATCTATTCGGAGGTTGAAGGCACATACTCTGAAACAGAGGGCCCAAGAACATGAACTCAATGGAGAATCGAGAATCTTGAGCTAAATTATGTCCACCTATTTCCACAGAGAAACAAGCGCATCTCGAAGTAAGAGAGCAAAATGCGATTAGAATCTTTCGTGGTTATATGTACAATATTTAGCTAGTGTAAGGGGAGCGAGCGAAATTGCAGCAAATCCTCAGGTGGGTGACAACCAGCGCACGCATGATTCATCTTGCATGCAAATGGTGGTTGACGCAACTGCATTGTAAGCGTATGCAGCTAATGAACTGGACACCGGCTTAGTCTGTGGCGATGTAATCGATGGATGGAATTGGTCATCGTCAGAGATAGACGATAGACTTGGAAGCGTGGAATGGGCAAGAAGATTGACTGACCCAATTCTCTCTATTTTTGAAAGTTTTTCTCCTTCTCTTCTGATACAACAACAACGAAGACGACGACGACGACGACGTCATTTCTTACTCTCCTCTCTACTCGTGCTACTCGAGAATTGGATTTAGAGTCCAAGGCAAAAGGCAAACGCCCACGCTGCTGTCACTATTGCCTCCGCTTACCTCGATGACAACGCTAAAAACGGAAATTGGGAGGGTGAAAAATCAGCGCATTGTTAAAGTTTTGATTGTAGATTTAGATTAGATTCGCAGCGCTGCAATCATATCATCTATAACAAATCACTAGAGAGGGGGAGAGAGAGAGAGATTGATTCAAATGAGTATGGAAACAAATTTTAAAGGAGAAGCGTTGCGTCAAAGTCGACGTCATCATGATTCTGACCGCGGGAATTGAAATAAAGGTAAGTAAATAACATGACAAAATTGAAATGGCCACACCGCAATCTACATGTCCAATGCTACGGATTAAACAGAAAATAGACACTTCCAATTGCGAGTTGTTTTCCTTTAAACTTTCCTTTCCCCCTCTCTTTTTCTCGTTCCTTATTTCCGATTTAGGAGCCACTTAACAGCATAGAGCGCAGACAGTCATACAAGACAAACAGAGAAAAGGAACCGGAAGACATAAGTTGTCCATCTCCAACGAATAGCAGCCGCGACGTGCAACGACTTGTCCTCCCACAATCTTGCATTAGAACATCCTGTTGATTCATCTTACCTGACCAACCCACTGACTGGATGACTGACTCATCTCATCAGCTCGTTCAACTCGCTGAGCGTCGCAGTCGAACTTCCGGCCGAGCGTTTGAATTGACGTGCTCATATCAATCTTATGGCCAATGTTTCGTTTTTGTTCCGCTGCAGTTAGTTTCGCTTGCTCACTTGGTGAAGTCGCGTTGAGTGGGTGGAGAAAAGTCGGCCTGTTAAGTTTGCGGTCTGTCCAGGTATTTGAAGGGAGCAAAAGCGACGGGCAAACCCAAAGGAGCGCAACCAAAGTGAGCAAATTGGACCAAATTGGGCGGAAAGAAGGCGACGCTCTTTTGCTATGATTTGCTCTGCTTCAAATTCTAGTGGTCAAACTAAATGTAGCTAATGAGACGATGGCGATAACGAAAGGGACGGATAGTTCACAAAAGTTTTCCCTTCTCTTGCGCAGAATTTTACCTTTTGAGATAATCAAAACTCATAAGCGTGATGATAATTATGAAGCGAAATGGAATGGAATCACCAGAGAGATTGTCTCTTTTTGAATCTTGCTTGGCCGTCGTTGTCCTTCAAGGTGAATGAAGCGAGACAAAATCTCTTTTGGCCGCCTTCACTTCAATTCTCACTGCCATTTTCCATATTGTTCACTTCTAAAATTCATTGTGTCCACCTACGCGAAATGATCAAATTATATCCTCGATCTCAACTTTTTACAATCGCCGGTCGATATGATTAGCAAATGGTCAGTTGGTTCTGCTTGAGTAGATACCGAGATTCAAGTAACTCCAGCGACATGGGCGACCATTATTCTTCTTCTTGCTTCCAAAGGTCAGATTTGGTTTATTCAGCAACTTGTTGACTGTTTGGACGCTATTTATGTTGCTAAATCTAGGAGCAGGATGACTTGAATCTAGCTGATCCCCAGGATGAAATGGTGAAAAAATCTAGAAAAGGAGTGGGATTCGGGGGTAGTGTTGTCACATACGCGATACTCGTCCCTTGCACCCAAACCAAATGCTGTTATAGACCTGCGTAGATGCTTTATAATGCTGGTGTTTTGCACTGTCATTCATGAAAATCGGTATAATATGAAATTCAAATTTCCCCTTGGTGCAAATTAACATTAAACATTCCGGCTAATATTTCCCATGAGCCACAAGTTTTTAGATTCAAGCTTTTTGTCGAGACGATCTCGAATCCAACCGATCTTCCAACAACTATTTGGCCCCTAGATTGCAATGGAACAACTATCTCGATATACGGTCGGAAAACTAGCAGATTAGCTTGCAATTTTAGTTCGATGTTTTCCAAGTCCTAACCTCGGTTCAGCGGTGGAGGAGCTCAAATCGATCGCCGTATTAGTGAGAAGGTAAATCTGAGTAAATTGATTGTGTTCAGTAAGTCGCCCACGCATTTGAGTAAATTACATTAAATTGAGAGGCATTCAGATCTCGAGTCAAATTGATTTTTATTATTATCTTCGATAAACTGGATAGAGAGAATAGTGCAAAGCTTCGCGCGACACAAACGAAAAGGGAATTGTCGTCGTTGCCGATTGATGGAAATAGTCAGGAACCTAGCTAAGCGGATAAAACGTTGGAAAGAGATCAAGAAGAAGGAGACACTCGAATGATGCGATCCGTTGCAATTGTACGGCCATATCATCAATCCCGTTGGGTTTATTGGTTCTCATTCCATCAAGATTATGATTACCCTGCGCTCGGCGCTTGAGTAAACTTTTCTTCTCTCTCTCGCTATTTTTCTCAACGGCTCAAGTTGACATTGAACCCCGTGGTTCAAGGTTACCTGTGCGCGTAATTTGATCACGAGCGGCATTAGTGAGTGGAGTAAAGCCGAGCAGGTAAGATCAACAAGTTGTTGCCACTGCTCCCTCTCACCCTCGCGCATCGTTTGCTCGTTTTTCACCCGCCATTCTTTGGGTTGTTGAGTCGAGGGGCGACATGATACGTAATGTTGATTTTAGCTCTCAACGATCATTAGCGTCATCGCTTCACTCTGGTCGACATCAACGTCGTCGTCGACGTCGCCGTTGCCACCCAAATCCTCGAGGTCTCAAGTCTCGAGCGCGACATTTCAAGTTACTCTATGCAAATTTGGCCCCACTTTTCACTGGCCTTCTCTCTCTCCCTCTCTCCTTTAGAATTATCAGGCCAACTATTGAGCTAATTCGGCTTAATCTTTGCTGAACGTGATAATCGTCAAGTTTCTTCGGTTCGGTTCGGTTCGGTTCGTCTCGTCTCGTCTCATGGGTTTCGCATTTCATCGTCTCGTTCACGTCGTCGATTTGCTCGTCCAATCATTTTAAGCTTTCGACTTTGCAAGAATCTCCAATTGAACAAAGGCAAAATCAGAACCAGCATTAGGATCCTTCTTGATCTCGAGTGGTGTCGTCATTATGGCGAAGTTGGTGTAGCAGCAGAATCCATTTATTGTCCTGAATGTCGCTAGTATTTTGCAAAACAGTAGCACAAAGGATGACGTTCATTTTATCACGCACATTAGCCAGCTCAACAGGTAAGTTTTTCGGTGCTCCACTATTTTGTTGCTTTCATTGGTCACGTTGTTTGGCCCTCCGATCATGTGAACGCAAAACTGCCTCCAACGTTGTGAATTCTAAATCGAAAAGAGAGCCGATAAGGTCTTCGTCGGTTGACCTGGAAGGTAAATTGAAGGACTTCTAAAATGCAATGAAGAGGGAGAAGGAGGGAACTTTGGTTTGGAGTTCAAAAGGTTCCCTTTGGTTCGGTGGGTTCTTTTTGTCTAAACTAGATGATGCTTTATCATACAAAAAAATTGCGTCACAGGAAATCGGTGGACTCCCTCCTTTCTAACCTGGGAGCAGGAAAAGAGTTTTTTTAGTTTCCCTCTGCCGTCAATATTTGACATCGACATCAATCAAGATACACTCTTGGCACCGTCTCATGAAAACGCTTGTACGCAAGCAGAAAGTTCAAACTTCATTCTGTAACTAAAACTAAACTCATAACTTGTATCCCTGAACCTCGAACAATTTTGAACTGAAAGATTTGGATGATTTAGATGAGCAATCGCTGATATGAGCAATCAACTGGTAGTGGAGGTGGTGGGAGTGCGAATGCGAGTCGATTTGACGTAACTTAACCCAAATAAACGTGCGCCCGATTTGTCCTCGTGGTTCAGATTCTACGCTCGCGTCTAAAGTTCTATTCATTGGAACTCGCTCAGTGGTTGTACAAATCAGGCAGGAAGCAACTGGTGGGTGCCTCGACTACGCGACTGTGGCAATTTCCACGGGGCCACACGCAGTCTATGCACTGTAGATTTGTTGCGACTATGGGAAGCTTAGAACTCTTATTTTTTATTTTATTTTTTTTATTCTCCTTGCTCTTTACTTCTGCCTCGCAAAATCGTCAATCGAACCGAATGACGTGTAGTCTCTAGTGTCGTGAAATTTAATTTGCCTCTCTAGTGGTGGTGGTGGCAGCAGCAAGCGCGTCGACGCGTCATGTCCGTTCCACGTGCAGCAATAGTGATGCCTGGCAAGTTTAGCCTAAAGAGAGAGAGAGAAAACCTCGAGTGACTCAAACTGAACTGGGGAATTAGATCAATCAAACCAACTGGCGGAGTTGGTTTGCCCAGAAGTGGAGCGCCAAAAGAGCAACCAAGGCATTGGAGTGGGAGGAGGCCAATTTGATGATTATGATGATAGACGTTGCCTTGTCCCTTTCCTCTTGGGCAAAGCTCATCTAAACTCAACTCTAGAAAGTCTCTTCAAGTGGGAGGAAGCGCAAACTTTTCAAGGACTTTGACCAGTGTGAGATGGATCTTAGTTGGCGGGCTGGAGATCACACGCCTGATGCATTGTTATGCACCAGGCGCCAGATACAAGGCAAAATTGACATAATGAAAGTGGACACAGAAACTTGCTTCGCAAATTGAGAGATTCTAAGTGGAAATTAGAATGGCCATTCGGCTTTCCTTGAGGCACCGAGGCACCGAGCGGCGCATTGGCAAATAACAAACAAAAATACAATTGGAACCAAAGCCTCGGTGAGCTTCAGAGGCCGACAATGACGACTTCTTTCCTTTACTTTTTCAAGGCTCTAACTGGACATTGATTTTTGTATTGATTTCGATGCCAGTGTCCTGTGCACGTCAATTTGGATGTTCGAAAGTTCGAGGAGATAAACGACGATAACGACTAGTGAGCAGTCGCAGCAGCAGCAGTAGCAGTCGCAAAGTTCTATTACTTTTCCTGGAGAAATCTATTATCTTGCGCGAGTTTGTGGCGCGCAAAATGCGTTGTGTGTCCAATGGACACTGTCCATCGAAGGCGACACAGCAGACGGGAGGCATTCAAAGTTGTAAAGAGAAGACGCAACGGAATCTTAAGGGCTAGATATAAAGAGACATAGAAATCGATGGACAATTCGAAGACAAACGAATAAATGATAGAGTCGATTTAATTCAATTTGTATTTGGTGGTTTGCTGCTCACGCGCATATTTGGTCTTGTTTGTTTCTCAGTTTCTCATTCTCTCGCTTACTTTGCCTTGCTCTTGGTCTCATTTCCCTCAGTGGCGCGCATAAATCACACATGACTGACCGCGCGCTTTGAGT
This sequence comes from Aculops lycopersici, assembly GCA_015350385.1. Lineage (NCBI taxonomy): Eukaryota > Metazoa > Arthropoda > Arachnida > Trombidiformes > Eriophyidae > Aculops > Aculops lycopersici. Next base: position 887,089 of record WNKI01000005.1, on the reverse strand, counting down.
TTTTTGGTCATCGCTTTGCCGCTCGCGCAGCGGCAACTTGTTGCTTCATGCGTTCTGAAATCCAAATTCTGAATTTTGCGTTAGCGAGCGAGCGAGCGAGCTGCTCACTAAAGTGGTCAACACAAAAAGCAATGGAGTAGCCTCATTGAAAAGTTCCATTTTACTTCCGGCTCGCGGTGGCCATTTGAAACTAATACGCGGGACTAAAAATGCGCCTCACGCAATGCGTCAAGTGCCAGCGAGTCCGAATCACTGGAGTGGCAAGCGACAAGATCCAGGTTAAATGGTTGAGTGGCCACTTCACTATTATTCCCCCCCCCCCTTTTTCGAATAGCGCAATGCAACGACAAAAACTAAACTGGTCAACTTCGACTGCCAATTAATTCAAGCGCAAAAATGTCCCAAGTGGCGAGCCGGCGACTCGAGGGGATGACGACAAAAGCCGCGAGCTCTAGTGCCAATTGCGAAATGCTATTCCAACTTTCCAATCCAACGCGCGCAATTCAATGGTTGAGATGAATGACGACGGTAACCAGAATCCTAAGTCCAAATTTCCAACTTGAAACACGTGAAAGTGACGCGAAAGTGTCGGGCAAAATTGGAGATTGCAAATCTTGAGAGATTGGAAAATTTAATGGCGCAACCAGAGAACAAGAGTTCGCAAATCCATCTCAAAGTTAAATCTGAATCGACTGGTGCTTCGACATGAGAGAAATGTTTAGCCATCTTTCGTGTGGACAAATCGATCGAGATTCTCGATGGCGATTCGCGATTGAAAGTTTCCTCTGTCTCTTCTTAGGCGCTAGTTCGAACTTCGAGGCAAAAGCATGCAAGGAGATTTTGTCAACTGGTGGTGGTCGTTCATGGCCAATATTACTATCACTATTACGCTCATCCTCTACGTCAGATTTTCAAGACGAAAGTTAGCAAGAGCAAAGTGAAAGTCGGCGAGCTTTGCTTTAAACTCCGCGCATTAAATCCAAGCAAATTTCCATGCCCACTCTTTACCTGGCCAAGTGGTTGCTGCTGCCGCCGCCGCCGGCAAGAAAACTCACCACAGCGACAACTGAGTACGATATGGCACCAATGGCGCAACTCGATAGAGCGAGAAAACATAGAGTGATCGAGGGAAAGAGCAAACAGAGAATCTACCTTGGAACGGGAACGCAACTCGAAGTGCTGCGAGCGACAAGCGGACACACAGAAAAGACCAGTGGCAGACAAGCGAACGAGCGGAGAGTTTACCTGTTGCTCTCATTATTATTTCCATTCACTTTTGCTCTCAGGTAGACTACCACGACGATTACTTGCGCTGCTGCCAACTACCCCAAACTACGCCGAAAACCGGTGAGTTTTTGCCACCAACCAACCGGTCGATTCAAACGTTTGCCTTCTTTTCCATCTCAAACAACCGAGCAAACACCAGCGGCGCTCACTGGTGTAATTCTAATGAAAATTGATGGCTTGTGCACCGGCGAGCACGAGCACAACGCGCCGTTGGATGGAATGGAATCGCCGCGTGCATCAGGTAACACCAACTGGTGGTTGTTGGCACTGGGGTTCCCTAGATTTGCGTCTCCTTTCTATCGGCACAAGTTGGCTTGCGTTGCGTCAGTTAATGTGCCGAACCAGCGACAATTTCCACGCCAGCCACCGGCAAACTAACCAGTGCACTATGGCCGCTAGTTTTGCCGTTGCTCCTATCGATTCGTCACGAAGTGCACCCGTCGCTTTGCTTCGCCGCGAGCGACTTGCCATAGAATTGTGTTCCAGTCTTTGTCGTCGTCATTTCCCTCCCTACTTAGTTTTTCCTATGAAAGGAGAGTGAAATAAATGCGTCAACTTGCCGCTGGTTTTTTTCTCAGGTAGACAGTGGTGGTGGTTGCGTCGCGCTTTAGCAGAGACTCGACGCGATGGAATTAAAAAGCCGCCAGCAAAACCATACTATTCAAGCCGAGGGTTCAGTTCGCCATTCTCTCGGTGGATGTCACGTTGCACTAAAACTAGGCGCCCCATCGACTGCAGCCAACAAAACGAAGGAAAGGGAAACGTCGACTTGAACCAAGAAGAAGAAGAAGAAGAAGACTAGAAGGTTAAGGTGCTTCATCTCATTATTTTTTTCCGTCCGATGGGCACCTTTAAGTCTCGAGTTGGTTTCTCTCTCTCTCACTTTGGGTTGGCCACCTTAAAGGGAAGCTCCGTGGAGCCGTGGGCCGAAATCCTCTCGCCTCGTTGGTCTCTCGTCGCTGGCTTCACTTTTCTCTTTTCCTCTCTGCTCCCAGTTTCCAATTTCGATTTCAGTTTCAATTTTGTCGACTCAAAGTTCGACCAGAATGAGAGAGAAAGCTTGTTAGTCGTACCTGTGTCAGCAGCGAATGGTGGTTGTGGTGCGGCGAGTAATAATATTGAATTCAGGTTACGGGATCTGCGCTCCAGTCGCCACATCGACCAGTTGATTGGGCGACAGCAACAGTTGGTTGTTGTTGTTACCGGCGTGGTTATTGTTATGGTAGCAGGTAAACCCTCCCTTCCCTATCAAAACAACCCGGAGTCCAACGGATTGTACTGGCTTCCCATCGATCTATTGTGTGGCTTCGCTCGCTCTCAACTTTTCCCACCACAAACAAAATTTCCTCAGTTAGCTGGAAGTTTTAACTTGACAACCAAAGTTCCGCTCTCTCTCTCTCCCTGGTTATCATTGAGCCGCACAATTAGCACCACTTACCCGATTAGTGAGGCGAACAATTTGTTATGCGATTACCTCTTTTGCTCCTGAGTTTGGACCTTAACTCGTTTATTTTCACCTTTCATCATTGGAAAAGAGGGAAGATTTTCTCTCTTTGCCACAAGCATTGAGCTAAACACTGAAGAGCGAGCGAGCTGATGATTAGTTGTGCCGGAAACGAAAATGGAAATGGAACTCGAGCTAATGTGTTGACGTTTGCCGTAATGCGGTTATTAATGATTCTATTCCATAGATTCCGTTTCTAGTTGAGTTGGTGGAAATATGAATGCGAGTTATCGAAGTGGCGAGCAACAAGTTGTAGTAAGCTTCAGCCTGGTAAAAGTTACGAGAAAAAATCAAAGTAGAGCGATATATCTAGAAGCGAGTGACGACATGCTGAGGTTAGCCTCCAGAGGGAAATCGAGACAAGGCAGGACAAGAATGCTATTGATATCAAACATTTCGAATCGATGCGAAAATTTGCAAAGTGCAAGAGTCAGATCGTCGTCACTACTGATAGTCACCTTTTCTCTCTGGCTCATTTCGGTCATAAGACGCTCACGCTGTCGCTGCTATTTTGTACGTGACCACTGGTCCCACAAAAATCCACAGGTAGTTTTCTGCGTGATCTACTTTCGCCGCTTGCGCGCGTTTCTCACCTTTGCACGTGTAGTTCTATGAGCCACTTTGTTAACTTGTGAGCAAGCCACTGGTAACTTGGTTGCAATGATAAATTCTTGCTCTCGTTTGAAACTTCAAACGAGAGCAAGAATCTAAAGAATAGGAAATACAATGGCGCATGCGATGCAAAACAATGCAAGCTGATTGACACACCAAGACTCGACTACAACTTGGAGGCGTTTGCCTCTCGCTTGCTTGTTGCTCGAATCAATGGGACAAAACTCAACTGGACGCCGCCTACTAAACCTACAGCTCATTCTCTATTCTTATCGAAGGATGGATTTTTCGTCTTTGTCAAACAAATAAAAATCAGACAAAAATCAATGCAGTCAAGTTGTCGAATGAATGTTCACACTATGATTTCATTTGTATGTATCTGTCTTTCTCTTTCTATTGTACACGCGACAAATACAACAAGAGAGAAAGAAAGCAACTTTTTCCATTTAACTACATTTGGTCAGCAATAATTTACAACACTCTCTACCTTTTCCTTCTCTTGTCATTTTCATGTAGCTACCTGAATTTCTTCCCTAATGTCCAGTCTGAATTGAAACCAGAATCGAACATAAGATAACTTGCTCATCATCTCGCTCGTTTTCGACGGCTAATTATGCTAATATTTTTTTGTCCATTTCAGTCTCGCCAACGTCACACGTCCGCGCAATTTGCATGCAAAATCAGGTAACCAGAAGCGAACTAGATCAAATTATCGACTCCAACTGAGCCGATGATTTGTGACAAACTTTTGTGTGCTTCTCTCTTCCATCTTTGAAAGATTTCTTGTTGAGTTAGTCAATATTTTTGGATTTCAAATTAGAATGGACCACCTCCCTCGAATGAGCCGTTACAAACAGGAAGCGGTGCGTTTCTTTTAAAACATGTACGTGCTTGGAAATGGTGGAATATATTTGATCGAGTGAGAAAAATGTTGCAGCAAATATTGAATTGTTGTTTTCGTTCACACAGGAATTAGTGCGTGATTTCACCTGCAAAAATCAGAATAACTGGCGCACTAATTTGTGAAATACTTTTGGTTTATTCTAACACTAGTTCAACTTTTTTATTTATGATTAAGCATTTGGATTTGTAGTGAGAGTAGGATGCCGATGAGGCGCGAGAAGGTTTCATTGTTGCATAGAAAATTATCATAGAATTTATCCAACAATACCACCGCCAGCTCCGCCCACCTTCTTGGCGCCCATGGCGGCGCCCGCCGCCGCCGCCTTCTTGAAACCTGCGGCTCCCTTGGCGGCCGACTTGAAGCCACCTGCTGCCTTGCCGGCCGCAGCGAATCCCTTGGCTCCTCCCGCAGCCTTCTTGCCGAATCCAGCGGCGCCACCGGCAGCGGCGAAGCCCTTCTTTGCGGCAAATCCCTTCTTGGCCCCACCCATGGCACCAAAAGCACCCGCCTTTCCGTACTTGAATCCGGTGCTCAAACCGAAGGCCTTCACTTTGGCGGAAGTCGTCGAGTATCCAGCTCCAAATTTGGCAAACTTTCCTCCCTTCTTGCCAAACTTTTTGGCGTATCCCGCTGCAGCTGCCCCGCCCTTCGCTGCGGCGCCCTTCTTGAATCCCGCAGCGCCTCCAGCAAACGCCTTTGCGCCGCCCTTAGCTCCCTTGGTCGCGGCCTTGAATCCCGCGGCACCGGCGCCGGCGGTCTTGAAGCCGGCGGCTCCAGCCGCGGCCTTGCCGCCCTTCGCCACAATGGCACCACCTGCACCGGCGCCCTTGGCCGCCGACTCGGCCACTGACATGGAATCTTGTTCATCTTCCTCATGGGCTTCAATTGGCTTACAGCAGCTTATTAAGAGAAGGCCTACGAGCAAAGCAATAGTTGCCATCTTGACAACCTGAGGTCTTGGCATGGAACTTGGTGTGAAAATCATCTTGCTGGCCACTTGAGTTTCTGGTTATAATTTGGATTGATCAATTGTTTGGTCGGATCGTTCGTAACTAATTGATTTGTTTGTCGTTATTTGTTTGTATTGCGAACAAAGTCTTTCTTTCTTTTGTTTTGAATGTTTAGACTTGGGAGCCAAATGGCTAACTGAATGACCAACAAAAATCGGCTCGCGTTTTTATTGACTTTTACTGAGCTTGTAAAATTCGATTGAGAGCAAGGAAAAACTTTCTCTCCCTCTTGAACAATCAGTCGCATAGATTCAGAACCACCTGTTGCGGCCTGGGATTCGCTGAAGCGCAACCTAATATCGTAGTCCAGAAATCAACACGTGAAACAAATTTTCTCCCCAGAATACTCTGTCTGTATATTGAAAACTCTTTCTCTTTATCCTTTCATCTTGCACGCACTCCAACTCTATCGCCGTCTCCTTCGTTATGAATCGTTGACCACGCGATAATTTGACCGAGAGGGTAGAAAATTGTGGATTTTTCCAATTAATATGTCGAGATAAAGATTTGCAAAGTTAGTTGGAAGGGCGCAGCTCAAGCAGTAGCGGCGGTGGCATTAGTATTGGTAGTGGTAGCGACAGTGTCAGCTCTCTCCTTAGCCTTCCGGTATTTGTTATTATTTGTTACCTTAACTCAAGCGTCCACTTCCGCTTTGCTCAGCGGTAGCCACTTGAGCCGCCGGTGCCGCCCACTAGCAAGCACGCAAGCAAATCGCTTGCTTCTAACCTTGAAAGCTGAGTCGAGCCTCAGGTAGCGTGAATGCGAGTGACACTTGCAAAGCGACTACAGCTTGCCACCATCAGAAAGCACAGCAACAAGTGGTGACTTTAGCTCACGGTATCAGCGGACACCTGTTGCCGCTAACAGTCAATTCAATTGCTTGTGGACAGAGTTTAGTTTATTTCTGGTCTTCTAGTATATAAGTAGGGAGTTAGTCGCAGTGGCCAAGTGGCGAGTATCATGAAATACGCTAGACAAGCCAAAAGTTCAAGTGAAAAATTTAAAAAAATAATAATAGAATGAGAAGGTAGAGGCCTCGATTTTATCAGAGCGATGGGTTTTCGTCTCATCATAACGCTTTACGCATTTTTTGGAATCGTCGCGTTTTATTCCTTACATTACATTTCCATGATTAGCGCTGATGTTCAATTCGTTGTAAATGCAAACACATTTACTATGAACAGGTAAATTCTTATTAGAGAGCACCTACATTGTAATTAAGGATATGTTTACGATACTTACATTTCCATTCCGCCGTGCAACTATTTTGACGATTGTGTAATTAATCAAGCTTCCATGTTATGCTCAACTACGATACGAGCAACAATATACCTGATGGACGATGTAAAGACATGACTCGTCAGCTCAAGCGTGCAAATTTTAGCATCTCGTAAAAACTACCATCGAGCGGAATATTTGATGGGAATCAGCTAGGGAGCAACAAGTGGCCAAAGAGTTTGTCTTTGTAATGACAAAGACAAACTGGTAATGATGTATGTATTGTATGTTGACACAGTGATTGGAGTCCAACTGATTTGGTCATTGAAACTATCACGGTTATAATCTAGGGGAGAGTCTAAATCAATCGACGAATTACTATCGGTTGGTTGGCCAATCGATGATCGATACTTATGATATCGAGTCGCCTGAGATGAGGATTGTGTATGTTACAGATGCAAGATTTTTTCTGGCTAACTGGAGACAACTATTCCTTCTAACCATGAGCATCCAATTGTCAGCAAACACAAGCACTAATCTAAGTGGTTCATGATACGAAATGGGTTTTGCTGCTGTGTTCTAATTCACTTAGTATATGAATTTATTGTTTTTTGGCTCGCATCCAACCTTTTCTCTTTCAATTTAACGATCATGTTGATGCAATCAAAACTGGAGCAAAAATTTCCATGAACATATTCTGATATCCATATTTTTTTTCTTCTCAATAGCCCTACTAATCATCAAGTGTGAAGACTTGTTGATTGTTCGCTAGCTATATCACTCCAGACTTAATGTTATTAGTACCACCTGCGTCTCGAGCAAAAGTCTCCGTGGGCTTAGCAGTTCAAATTTCAGTGTTTTGTTTCAATCTCAAATATCTAGTGGAATTTTTTCTTCCCATCTCTTTCTCGTAAACACTACTATTGAATCTAATTCAATGGAATGGAGGTAAAAATACAGAATACCAACTGGTGGCCAAAAAGGTTGAGCTGGCAAGAAAAAAACCAACTTCGACAGTCAGTATATAAAGCGAACAAGTCGGCCAAATTAAACCATCAATTCAACAGAAGCCTCTTCTCGAACAACAACAACGATCAAGCAAAAAAACCAAACAACTTCACCTCAAAACCACGTCTACCCAAAGAAAGCAAAACTAAGGTCTAAAAATGATGTCAAACAAGCAACTCGTGATTGTGGCCTTGATGCTCGTCGCTAGCGTCTGCCTGGCTTCGGCACAAGGCTCCGGAACAACTAGTATGGTTATTCAGTTGATAAATGCCCAGATCAAGGGTCTCCTCGGAGTGGTGGCAAACACTGCCGCCTCAACAGCTAGCCAAGTCGGCATGATAATTAATTCGATCTGCGCTTTGGCCTCAGGCACATCGGCCATCACTAGCGCTCAGCTCGATCAGCTCAACGCTGCAGCAAATGCCCTGATTACTGCAAGCAAGAATCTTGCCAGTGTGGCTGGCGGGATAATTCAATCACTCTGAGTCGATTTTAGTTGAAATCATGAGCAGTGACTAGCCCTGGTTTGATTTTGAATAAACTAATTGGGATTAGTTACAAAACAACGTGAATCGGGTGGAATTTGAATCGGAAGTTGGCTCAAATTCACCTTAGCCGCTTATTAACGCAAGCTTAAGTTACAAGTGGAACATAAACCGCTCGCGTGTCTCGTTGTGGAGCAGGAAAAGGATAATACTAACAATAAAGCCCAGGTTCATGCCAAATCATTACATCCAATCTATGCTTTCTTCAAACTTTCTTGCCTACAATCTAGTCGACTCAAATTCTTTAATTTCACAGTGACTCTCTTGGCTCTCGATCATGTAGACTTGTCGCTCTAGTCTATAACCGACTCAAGAGTTACAACGAACTAAAGTTGAGATAAAGTTGACGCTAAATTAGGAGGAACTTTCTAATCGTGCAGCGTAGAGTCTTTTTCTGACATGTTATAGTTTCTATAATCTTGCAAGGGGTTGCACCTGTCGCGCCTCTACCTCTTCTCTGGCCACGACGATCCCAGATCTAGATAAATTTCACCTCTTTCATCCATCTTATCACTCACCCATCGAAAGCTTGCCACTTGCCCGGCTTTTACCACTTAAAAGCCTAATCATTGAGACCTATCCTTTTGCAGTTGTCTTGACTTTAATGAGCTACTTAGAAGATGGAGCTTAATCCTCCTTCTCTGTACTGCTGAATAGCAGTTGGACCAAGTCGTCAATAATAGATCAGTGGAACATAATAGAGGCTGCTTTCATTGCATTATGATAGCTTTTGCTTTCTTCCAAGACCAAGAAGTTCACGTCGTCATTCGCAGACAAATCGATTCTCATTGTTGATTTTGTTTTGTGTCTCTACCATTTCAGACTCAAATCACTTGTAGCGCCACGAGCCGGAAAAACTGGTGGATCTTTGAGATTCAGCTGGAACCCGAAACGATCATTCTATTATTTGCACAAAGCTAGCGCACCCAAATGTCCAAGGAATCTCAAGTGGTTGCCGATTCATGAGGCCGAATTCGGACACCAAACTCTGCACTGTAGTTCGAATCAACTAAATGATGTTCTTTTATTACAGTAAGATATATAAATCAACACACAAACTCGCTCATAAACTACAGCTCATCTTTTTACAGCACTCGCAGTATTTGCACAAGTCCGCCTTGTGCCGGCGATTGTCGTTTGCGCTCGACTTTTTACCTGAATCACGATTGCGAGTGGGATCATTAAGAGGTCACGCCGTAAACTCGAACTGGAAACTAGCTGTCAACACATTAGGCGACAACAATAGCAGCATTAGCAGTAACGGCAACGACAACGACAACAAACTAACTGATGCCTGTAAATTTCTCTTCAGGTTAGAGAGAGGGGAATTGATCTCTTTCACCCAGAACTCATTAGCTTCTTTGACTTTGCTATTTGGATGTGGTGGATACCAGAGAAGCAAGTGTGAAACAGCAACGACAACTGACCATTTGCTGTGTGTCTTATAGTTTATTTTGACCGGTATAAATAAATCATTTATCATCAATCGGAGATGTTAGTTAGCCTTCTGAAATGTTTCATCTCTCAAGTGGCAAACTGAACTCAAGATTCCAATCTAAACCATTGGAGGGAAGAGGAAGCTGAGCATCCCAGGTAGAGTATTTCCGTTGGATTGATTTTCCATTTCGTTACCAAGTGGAGGTTACACTGGAAAAAAGAGAGAAAAATGGAGCGGGTTTCGGGGGTCGACTTCTCTGTTACCAGATCGTCGCCCCTTCTACCAGCCCCATTGACCGTTCTTGTGTAATGAAAGGGGTTTCTCAAAACAACCGTATCGTGCTGGCAGACAACCTTGATAGAGCATGAGCGAGGGATGCCCCAGAAGAGGAGATTATCGAGTGGATGTTGCGTCGGAAAAAAGAGAGAAAAACCGGAGCGGGTTTCGGGGGTCGACTTCTCTGTTACCAGATCGTCGCCCCTTCTACCAGCCCCATTGACCGTTCTTGTGTAATGAAAGGGGTTTCTCAAAACAACCGTATCGTGCTGGCAGACAACCTTGATAGAGCATGAGCGAGGGATGCCCCAGAAGAGGAGATTATCGAGTGGATGTTGCGTCGGAAAAAAGAGAGAAAAACCGGAGCGGGTTTCGGGGGTCGACTTCTCTGTTAACAGATCGTCGCCCCTTCCACCCGCTCCATTGGCCGTCTTTGTGTAACGAAAGCGGTTTCTCGAAAAAACCGTATAGCGTTGGCAGACAACCTCGATAGAGCATGAATGATAATTGCTCGATCACCGGTTGCAAGACACACTATTACATGTAAAACGAAAAAAAGATCGATAAAAAAGGAGTGGGTTCAGAAGGTCGCTTCCTCGTTGAGGCGAGGCCGCCCTCTGCCCCCAAACCAATTGTTGAATTTGTCATTTTCGGACCAGATTCGTCATTGGATATATTCCTAATGTGCTGTGACTTATTTGGTGCATTATTCCAGTTGATGAGGCGGCTCAATGCTGACCTGAACTCTAGTAAACACTTCACCTCTTTTCATTCATCTCAAGATTACTTATCATTCTAGATTTGATCAAAAACTTTCCAAAAACCTTCTCCTAGCAACACCAACAATGATACAGAGGTTGCACGTCATCATCGCACATTATTCCAAATCAACACCAGGTCTAGGAGCAATGAGTCGGCTCGTCTGGCCACCAAACCAGATAAAGGTTGGCTGATAAGAGGGCAGATGACACGATGAAGCTGCTCATTGACTAACCTCCAAGTTTTGAGGCTAAAACATGACAGGTGATCCGATCATTCACCCCATGCATTGAGCTCAATTCAACATCACACCTAATGTTTATCTGGGTTTGTTTTGTCTCTATGGTAGTCTCATGACTCTTTGTTGGCATTCAGATGTTGAATTAACCTAATGATCCAAACCTTTTGGCTGTCGTCATGATAGCTAGTGTCCCAAACGTGGCGTGTGGTCATCATCCTTTGTCACAACAGGGTAGCGATTGTTGTATATTTTATGTTTCGCTATTTCTTGTCCTTAAAATTAGCGGTTCGACGCGAACCAAGCATAATATGGAAGCCTAACAACAAATTAACTTGAGAAGGATAATGCCCATCGCGCTAGCCTCAGCGTCCTGACTACACGTGGCACTTCAAATAATACATCACCAAGACCAAGAATATCAGCAACAAGTGAATTGATAAGAGTTAACAGGATGTCGCCTTCAATTGTGATCAAATTAAATAACCTATTCCTCTACAGCTCAATGGGATGCGTGGTACCGTAAGTATATTGAACAGAGACAAGATTACTAAAATTCTGGAGGAAACAACTGCACCCGTAAAATATATTAACTCTCTTTCTATTTATCCATCTAAACCCTAAAAAGTTATCTGAGCACATATTTTGTCCACTATACCAACTCTAGTTCAGCTGATCTGGGAAAAGTTATGATAATTGCTTCAATTTTGGGAGTGATATGCAACCTAGTGTCCTGCTCCATGGCAGACCGGTACCGCGCTCATCACCTTGTCCACACTGTGTCCCTATTGATCGCGTTCGCGGCTTTCGTTTCCATGTTTGTGCCAATCTTTTCGGATATGATTTACGATTCCCAAGCGAATCATCTGGCTCCTATGGATCCAAGAATCGCAGTGGCCGATTTGTCGGCGAGTTTCGACGATGCAAAAAGTTTACCCTCAACTAACATGAGGACAGAGGCGACAACATCAACAGCAAACCAGACCGCCGAGACCACAGAGACACGAGCGCCGGCTTTTGAGCGTTTAAACGAAAACAGTTTCAGTGTCGACCTTCCAACTCCAGAACAACGTTTACCTGACAATACCTGGTTCTATTGGATTAGTGCGGCTATAATCATTGGTGAGATCGCCGCCGCACTTTGCATGAATCTCAGTGATTCGATGAGTGCCAACATTGCCCTTAAGTGTGGACGTCCCTTTGGAGTGATCAAATTTTGGGGTGCCATCGGCTTGGTGACCTCAGCTCTTGTCTTGAGTTACATCAATACCATCCAATGGGTGCCCTTCTTAGCACCGGCCTTTGGACTCTACACTATACTAGCTCTAATCAACATACTAATTGTGGTGTTTTGGCCCGACAAGAGACCTTTCGATTTGGCTGCCCAATCGACTGTCGATCAAACAAGCGAGTGTTGCATTAAAGATCTTGAATCCACAGGTGGCTCGATGGTCAAGAAACAGAAACTCCAGGCTGAAGAAAGCTCTACTAATAAATTAGAATTCAAGCTGGGAAACAAGTTCTCTCCTCTGAATAAATTCAAGCCAACTAGCATACAAGACGAACTAAGTATGTCGAATATTATTAGTGATAGAACGAGTGTTAGATTAACCAGCAAGTTGCACCCAATAGCAGTGGTGAGATTTGCCCGAGCCTCCTCATTCGACACCAGAGAGGAGGATATCTATAGAAATATAAGACGATGCTCTCTAGCTCCACTGGGCGAGCAGCACGTGGTCAAACAATTTGAGCTTAATAAAGCAAGTGGAAAGCATTTCAAGTTTGTAACTCATATTGAGACAAAAGGTGAGAGCAAAGTCAACGGATTGATTGACTATAATCTACAGGAACAGGACACTAGTAGCTACCTAAGTTTTGACAGTGGTGAGAGCCCAAAGTCTAGCACTAGCGACCAAGATGAGAGGGGTATCTCATTCAAGGTTCACTTAAAGATCATTCAGATGATTGTATTGAGAGACAAATTGGTTTTGAGATTCCTCTTCCTATTTATGGTCAATGGATTCACCTTAAACATGAACTGGCTCTACCTATTCCCTTATCTAAGATCATTGGATGAGGTCAAGTTTAGATCGCTATCTGCGTATATTCTGATTGGATGTAATCTAAGCGAAACTTTATTCTATTACATCTCACCAAACTTTACTCGCAAGTTCAGGGCGGGTATCAATCTGAGCATCATACTATTTATCTATACTTTCAGATATTCCCTGTACCTTTTGTTTGCCCTGGAAAATACACCTGTACCATTGGAGCTAATTATTGTTGTTGAATTACTGCAAGCCCTCAACTTTAGCTGGTTCGTCTGTGTCCTAAACGAAACTTCACTAACATTTGCTCTGGGAGCCAAAAACCATGTGCCAGATCTCATCAGGTCGGGACTCATCGACGACTCGAAGGAGATGATCGAAAAGGTTAACAACGGTGTGAAGGTTACCATGCTATGTATTGCATCTTGTTGTAGCGAAGGATTTGGCGTTGCTTTGGGGTCGCTGTGTGGCGGTTGGCTAGTCGATCAATATGGATACGCTACTCTCTGGATCGTGTCCGCAAGTATCGCCTTCTCAATAGCTGTATTGAATCTAATCATTGAGTTGTACCCGTCGAATGCCATGACAAACACTGAAACAACCCGAGGAAACTGTTCCTCTCCAAATCTACCAGTGAAAGTTGTATAGACTAAAATTATGATCTAGAGGATAAATTTGAGTTTACTTACACGCCATCATCAATCAATGAAAGAGCTATGGACGACTTGTTGTCTGGAGCTTTGAGAGAAAATCCCATTTAAGCAGACACAAATGAATGCTCCCATTTGCAATTGTGCTTTGCAACAATTGCTCGAGTAAATCTAAATCCGGCATACGACGTGACTGTGTTATATAGTGATCTCAAAATGTGAACACAGGATCAGGCTATCGATAATAAAATTTCTATCAATCATTAACTATCAAGTCCGGATCCGAATTACAAAGATAAGCTAACATCTGATAACCGGAAGTAGGTTGCCTCGCTTGTCCTGAATGTTGAGAGACGAGTGTTTATCTCTAAACCTTCTATGTTGTGGAATAATTGAAACAGTTCTCTTTGGGGCAAACTTATTACTGTGATAGTGAATTGAAGAAGCTAACATAGCAAATAGAGAGATTGCAAAATTAGAGGTCACTTGTTTCCATTCCTATGTAACAATGAAAGTATTATGATGATTTATTATGTCTACAGAAAATCCCAGAAAAGAGACAGACAAATGGATCAATTTTGATCCATCGAAACCATATACCTTTAGCAAATATGGCTAGGGCTAAGCTTTTGATTGCACGATGTGAGTTGCCTCGTCGGAGCTGCTCATCAGGGTCATAGTTCTGTCTCTTAGCAACCACCTGTTGTCTGATTATTGGTTAGCAAGCCAATAAAACTAAAGAGAAAATTGAAGAGAAGGGGAGAGAGACTTTGAGTATAAAAAGCCATCGATTTCGTCCCGACTAACCATCATAAAGGTTTTTGTCAAGTTCATGAAAGTAAATCGACGAGTCAAATCAGGAAGATTCACTTAATTTAGCGAAAATGTTGTCCCATAAGAAGATATCGACCGTCATTCTGCTGGTTGCGATCAGCGTTTGCCTCGCCTATGCGCAGCCACTCATCAACCCTGATCCAAACTCCAGTGGATCCACTAAGTTAGTTCCCAATATATTGGCTCAGGTGGAAGATGCCGCGGAAACCGTTCTGAAAAGTGTAGATTCCTTAGTCAAATCGATCGACTTGCCAAACGGAGCATTAAGCCGATTAACCGGCGATATCCGAGCCTCGCTGGTGCCTGAGGAGAAATCGCAGGTTGGCCAGGACGTTGCAGATAATGATTCCTGATTTACAGTCGGACATCTTTAATCCATTCAGACAACTCTTTAGCGTATTTAACGATGCCATAACTTGATATAATTTTGAATGAATTGTAAGGGGAGTGGTGAAGTAAAGGGTTGAGGGACTATGGAATATGGATGGAGTCGAGGGCCAGTGCGTGGTCTCCCGCGCATTAGCACCACTATGTCAAGATGTGAAGTGAACTAAAATCGAAGAGGAATCCGTACGGTACTATGAATAAAAAACAAGATTTAAATCATCAACATAACCGACTCCAAAGACAACAACTTAATCACTACACGTGTAGTCATCTCCAACTTCTGCAATCAGCAGGTAGCCTGACTGATCAATTAGCATCTCTACTATTTATGCTACTTATTCAGGTGAATTCTTTCTCCTAAAGAGTTTCCTTAGGAAGAAGTATTGTTTGGTCCTTCTTACCTTCTAAGCTCTAGTGATTAGGATTAGTGCCAATCCAATGGAGACTTGTGCTACATTTGTATCTACCACGAGTAAACTAACTCTGGATCGCTATGTTCATAATGGCCATTTTCCTCTCACTGGCCTTCCTTTTATTGATTTTAATAATCTATTTGATAGAACAGTTGGCAATTAGTCATCCTCGAGCACTACATTTCAATGTTGATGTGATTTGGTCAACTAATAAGTGAAGATATAGGATTGTAATTGGTGATAAGGGAGAATAATATTGAGTGGATGTTGCGTCGGAAAAAGAGATAAAAACCGGAGCGGGTTTCGGGGGTCAACTTCTCTCTGTCTCCAGAGCGTCGTCCCTTCCACCCAAACCAGTTGACCGAATCGGTAGAAGAGTTGGATTCAATCATCTAACCTCTCGCGTCAGGAGCTAGCATCGGTAGTTGATCCGAGAGTTGTAGTAAGAATGTGAACGTGTAGCATCAATTATTGGCGAATCTCTCTGCTTTGTCTCGTGTTTTTAGTAACTTTATTGAATCTCATCCATCGAATGTCAGCCTCCTCGAACGAAATGATAAAAACGAAACCATCATGAGGATTTGTTCGACCATAAATAGTCTCAGCTTCTTATTTATCACGAGATAACTCTAATTTGATTGCCAATCTTTGGAAGGTGCCAAAATTCCTCTACTGAACTCAACACTTCGGCCCAATAGTATTCGGCCAACCTCCTGCCTGGCTCCTCAATCAACACGTGCACAAAAAAGGCCACCACCAAGACCACAACTAAGTTACTCGAGTATAGGACAAACAAGTACAAGTCTGTCACTGATTGGGTATCTTGGGAGATTTGATGAAACGCGGGAATGGTTTCGAATTGCACAACAGTGACGCATAGAATCATTCGAGCAACCGGCTTCCAGAGCGGAAAGTTGAGCAATTTGACCAGCCAGCCTGGGCCGAAACCTGTTGCACACAAGAAGGTTGGCAAAATTCCGACTAAAGTGCTAATCAGAAAAGCTATCGGCATGAATGCGGCAACCATAAAGCGAGCTTCCCAAACACTCAAGGTTAATCTTCGCGCAATATATGGTGAAAGCAAGTAAACGACAGACAACATCTTGAATAGTTTGCCTGTCCAATGCTCCATATTGTAGGGCAGATTTAAAGTCTTATCCGATTTGTCGCTCTTTGCCGCCGCCCTTCGACGCTTTTGCTCATATTTGAATAAAATGTGTCCAAATAATAGGCCAATAAGATATGTGTTGATTCTATGCCAAGATGAAGTGTATATAGGCATTAGATGTTCTAATGATAATTGGAATGCATCTGGCTGGTAGCCGGCAATCGGTCGCAAATCAACTCCCTCGTTCATTCGATAGGCAGCTATAGCTGAGAATAAGCCTAAAAATCCTGCAGTGAATAGGATAAATTTGCGGCCAAAGTTTTCGTTATATCGCAATAGGCACAGGAATATTGGTGTCACTAATAGGAATTGAAAATCACTTGCTAGGTGCCAACCAACTGGCATGCAGATTTCCGTGGGTCTAACAAAATTTTTAGTCATCAGTAAAGTGTCCCACCAAGACTCATGCTCGCAAAGTGCCCGACTGCTATAGTGAACCGGGGCATTGTTGGTTCCATAATCCCAGTACGGTCCAGAGAAGAGAAATTTGCCGATGTATTTTGCATAGCCCACGGCAAATCCATAGACAATAATAAATCTCAAATATCTAATTACAATTAAGTCCAACCATTTGAATGGATTGTGCATGAAAGGTTTACGTTCCTCCCTCTTGAACAACGAGTATCCTGTTAGAAGGCCTGTAATTGCCATGAAAAAACTTGTCATGAATCCGGTGTGAACGTGAAGTAGCACGTATAAAGGAGATGTTTTGTGGTATAAATCTTTATGATTATCCCAAGTTGAGTTTGCAAATAACAGCGAGTGAGTTGCCGTTAGAGTGGGTAGCATAAAAAGTGCCTTTGTTCCATCAATATTGTCCAAACTAACCGAGTAGCTGCCACTTGATGCCTTTGTGCGACTCGATAGGTCAAACACTCTCTTGAGATTTTCCACTATGCTCACCTGTATCCATTTCTTACATCTTTCCATATTCTTTGCCTTATCAATGCCATGCTTTCGCTTTGCTAACTCCAATCTTAAGGTACAGATCAATATAAAGCCAAGCCAAGCTAGTAACAAGGCCACAAAAATCGTTGTTCCCGGCGAGTAAAACAACCAATTTGATCTTAGGGGCGAATCTTCGTCAGGTAAACAATATAATTCCATGATTTCTGTGCTATTCTTGTCGACCTCTCGTTCATTGAATTCAATCAATGGTTTGATTAACTTGAATTTATCCTCGTAGTCTGCAGAGTCGCAGCTTTCCGGTAGACAAACACCAATCTTGTTAAACTTATCCTCATTAACTGGCCAGTCGAGTTGACGCGTAAGAGCCCAACAATATCTCGTCTTTAACTTACCAAATTTTGGCGATATTATGGCCAAATTTAAACATTCCGCATAATGGCCTGGCCAAAAGGAATGGCCCATTAGCCGACCAGGTTCGATGCGGCCATATGTATCCAAAAGTCGAAACAAATTAATATCCCTAGACTCGAACTTCTCCTCTAACAATGTGGCTAGTCGCTTGTTCAAGTCGCGCAGATGATTCAAACACAATTCTTGATTCACTTGTGGACCAGCTGATCTAATTAAAGAATTCGGTTCTTTATATTGGTGAATGTAGTAGTCGGACGTGAAGGCGATTTTGAATGTTGCCAATAAGGCTACGTAATTTGCTTGAGATATTGAGGATCCATTGGGTAAATTTGAGTAGTCAGAGAAGAAAACGGGACAAGCATTTTGTTGAAGTGACTCGAATACATCTGACTCTGGTTTAGTTTGTTGACTCGACGATTTAGATAAACCAGATGATAGTAGAAGGAGAGTGATTGCAATAACCGGAAGTTCCATATTGCCTCAAACACTTGTTGACTCGCTCTAACATGATGACAATACTCACTCAATCGTTGGAGATTCCAATCACTCAAAAGGCTTTCAAGAGAAAGAGTAAAGTTGAGTTGAGTCGTGTCGTGTCGTGTCTTGCAAGATGACATTCAACACCTGAAACGCGCGTTATTTCCTTCTAGCAGAACTCAACAAGTTGGCAGTTCCTTCAAATTGAATCGAATTAAACTGATTGATTTATTAGCTGACATTTCAGTGAGATCCTTGGCTTCATGGCGTTTCTTCATTTTCCACGCAAAATTCCACCAGGTGGATCAAATGGCTGAATGCTCTCGAGATTTTCCTGTTGGAAGGGACTTTGTCTTTGCCCATTACTTGGCGATAATTCTTGTGCTGATTCGGCTAAAACTGTGCCAAAACTCATGGAACATAAGAGTCCAGCCACAAGAGCGAAGATGAAAACTTTGATTGACTTCATGTCGATATCCTGAGCTTTGAGTTTGGAGAATAGATGTGTCAGTCGCCCAAGAGGGCAATCGCTTTTATACCTTTCTCATGGTAGACTAATCCTCCTTTGACCCACTGACTACCCGCTTTGGATGCTTGGGTCGACAACCTGTTGCTTGAATCATATCATAAACTATTAACAGCGGGCAAATATTTATATGATAAATCCGATCCAGGGACATAACATCACAGCCTAGGCTAGTTATATTAGCGAAATTGAACCAGACCCGCCGAACTCATTACAGATTGTCGTAGGATTAACTGAATGATAATAAACTGAAGACTGAGTCAAAACCAACGACGAGCAGCGAGAAAATAAACAAATTGAATGACAACGAGATCGCCTGTCTTCCACTGTAGATATAAGTCACCATCATCATCGTTGTTGTAATTATATAAATGCCAAAGCGGGAGGCCAAGGATTTATTGTCAAGCAGCAAGCGATCAAGTTGTTCACGATGCAGAAAACTCACCTTGCTCTCCAGCGAGCGTTGCAACTGGGATCTATGCTCGTGGAGCTGCCGGCGAGCCGATCATTGGAGAGTCACTTCCAGAGGTATAGTGAAGTGTGGTGTGTAAGTGAGACTCCGAAGCTAGCATATCGCTAGCCGGCCTTGCGATATGCCAGCCGCGTAAATGAATAGCTAGCTAGCTAGCTAGCCAGATTATGCTCGCACCTGGCCCGAGAGCGTAAAAGCTTCTGTTACAGCCTCAGCTTTGTCCGCGACAACAGCGACCCATCTGTCGCTTGTGTGTTCCAGTTGCTGGGTGAGTGATATGAATTCAAGCCTCGAGGGCTCGTAAAATTTCCTTTCGAGATGACGTCCGCTTGAATGCCGTCATCCTTCGCGCCATTCACCTAGCGAATCAAGCGGCGACAACAGTTCATTGTGCCAGTCCTTCGCCGTCACCACTCGTCGTTTCACTCCCTTCTCTAGCTACCTGAGCCACAATCGAGTTTCTGTGTCCTTGCGACTTTCATTTCAGCCAAGTCGCCGCTGGCAACACCACGGATCTACCTTGAAAAATGCATCACCTAGGCGAACAGGAGGCGGCTCATCAGTAGTGTTTCCAAGTCACTCCCCCTAAGCGCGCCAACCGATCAGCGCCGGCCGCCGGCTCTGCCAGGGGGGCCGCAGTTCGAGCCAGATCGCGAGTGAAGCCGTGAGTCCAACTTGTAACACAATGAACTTGCGGTTGAGGGTAGACTAAGCGGCTGAAGATAAGAGGAGAGCGAGTAGGAATAAAAAAGCGTTAGTTTGAGCCGAAGAGAGGATCGAGAGAAAGGTAGTGAGGAGTACGCACATCTCCATCGCCCATTAGTTAGTGCCGTTGCTGCTATAGCTCCTCCTTTTATCCTTCGTAGTTTCTTGTCTCCATTTAGCTGTCGCATCTAACGTTGAGCAAGTCCCTAGGAGAATCAGCGCACAAAAAGGCCGTTAGTATTGCGAAGGACCTAGCGACTTGGCGCGCTTCCTATGCGCTCAGGTAGACACTCAAGAAAGCCACAAAACCAGTCCCTCGTCAAGCGCACGTCTCTCAAAGTGAGAGAGTGGGCGTTAGTTCTAGCAGGCAAGCAGGCTCGTTTATTGATGGGCTTATATACAATAAACTCCCGTCCCGGGATAACTCGTCCAAGTGGGCGCGATTGTCGGGCTTGTCCCGATAGCCCATGCGCATAGGCCAGGACTCATAACTTAACAGTGTGTGTGTTTGTGTGTATGTCTAAGCGCTTGTGTACATGTACTTGGTCATTGTAACTCATAGTATTAGCCACCAAGCGACTGCAACGAAGGCGACTTATAGTGAGAGACTTGGACTAAGAAGAAGAAGGAGATCAACTTAATGACATGAAAACATACGAGGAAGCTGTAAACTTTTGAGCACGACTTATTGTAAACCGCTCGCCTTCTTGCAAGCTAGTTGGTTGGCTAGCGAGTTAAGCTAACCAATAATGGAACTTGTAGCGCCAGGTGAGATTAAAAACGTGGATTGCAAATATCACATAACGCCAACACGTTGCTCTATCATGTGATTCGTGTAAACTCCACTTACTAGAGAGACTAAATTATTGAATCTCCCATCTAGGTTTTAAGTAAAATTTTAGCAGTGGAGAGATAATCCAATAGGAAGAAAAGGTGGAAATAAACACACAACACACACAAACACATCAGATCCAACAAGGTGAAGCTCAAATGCTCAAGACTTCGAAAGAGAGCAGCACCGGAATGGGCGCCAGCGAGAAGAGATTCGTTGTTTTGTTAGAGGCGCCTAGTAGTAAGCCAACTATTTTACTTGAACAACACCATCATCAGCCGCAAAAACAGCAAGAGGATTCACCCAAATTTCAAAAGGGCAAATCAAAGAGCAAAATTAATTTTATTCGAAGTGGAAGCAGTGAAAATATACGCTGCTCTGTTAACGATAATAATAATAATGACAGAAATCCAAAAGGCTCTTCATGTAAAAAGATAGACCAGCAACAGGAGACGTTTCAGCAGAAGGCAAAGAAATTTCTAACCCTGTCGCCGGGCGGCTACTCGTTAAAGCCCTCGGCCTCAACAAGTTGCCTCTTTAGCGACAGTAGCGATAGTTCCTCAACAGCAAGCGGCCATTCGATTGGCCATCAAAATAATGATCATAGTCTAATATCAAGTGCACAAAATTCAACCACCACCCTAGATGCAAACCTGAGTCGCGCTTCGTTAACGCACGAGTGGAAAAAGGTTAAGACACTGAACAGGTGTCGCGAATGCAACCTGCCAGTTTATTTCAATGGCCGCGAGTGCTCCTTTTGCGGCTTTGTGGCGCACAAAAAGTGTCTCACCATCCTGGTGATCAAGTGCAGCGGCCAACAGGTGGTTGGAAATCTATCTAGCTCATCATCTGATTATTTTCTCAAGTATTTTTCCTCAAACCAACAACAGCAGCAGCAGCAACCTGAACATTCGCAACAATTAAATAACAACAACACTAGCCAACAGCAGAATATTAGCTCACAATCATCTTCATCATCAATCAGAAGGCCAATCTTTGGACAGCCTGTTGATGTTGATGGTAATCAGATTATCGATTTCATTCGTAGGTTTGTCAATGAAATTGACTCTCGCGGCTTAACATCAAAGGGAATCTATAGGGTTTCATCAATCAAGTCAAAGGTCGACAGACTCTGCACCTACTACGACCAGAATCTCTCAAGTTTAGTCGACTTGTCCTCGTTCCATCCAAATATAATTGCAAACGCCCTTAAGATGTACCTTCGTCAACTACCTGAGCCGCTGTTGACCAACGAGCTCTATGGGCAGTTTATACAAATTGCAAAACGATACTCAAATAGTCAGACTAATCCGAGCGTTCGACATAATCAATCCTCTCGACGCCACAATTACCAACAAGACCAAAATGCAAATTACCACAGGCAACAGAGGAAATCCATTGGAAGTGTTGACTTTGCCGCCCTACGGCAGAAACAACAACTACAATTGAGCTCTAGTTCTAGTTCTACCTCAAATGCAAACCAAACACCAGAGCCATATAATCCTATGATGATTGCTGAGTTTAAGGAGTTAATGGATTCGTTGCCTCCAATCAATCGGGAATTGACTGCTATCATAATGAGACACTTGAGACGAGTGGCCGATATGAGCAAGGAAAATCAGATGAGTGCCAAGAATCTAAGTATTATCTTTGGTCCCACACTACTAAGCGCCGATAACAAGTCACTGGCGATTGTGGACAACATTCACCAAGCTCGCGTCGTCGAGCTAATGATCACCTGGGCCGATCAAATCTTTCCACAATACACCAACTACGAATCGAAGGCTGTGATTGAGTTGCAAGTTCCCGAAAATAGATCTGTCTGTGAGATTCCACATCCATCCATTCAAAGGTGCGAGGTTTTAGATTCACCCGATGCGCAGAGCCAAAGTAGTAAGTTGGTCCACTTTAGCTTGGGCCCGGAAGATGAGAATGACGAAGGTGAGAGGCAGGAAACCATTTTGATTACGTCGCCTTCACTTCAAGCCGCCCAACAAGTTGGCACCAAGACGCCGACAAGTTCAACTAACGACAGGCGGAATACTACCGAGAAACAAGCAGTGAGACTGGAAAATAGTGAAATAGACGAAAGAGTGAAATTAAGTCCGCAACAGCAAAAGCAGCAACCACTTGTTGATTCTCGAGACGAACTCAAGGAGTTGAGGCGCAAATTTTTCACGGACACTTGTGAGAGACCAAAACAAACTCAACAACAAAGCAAAGAATCTCCCTCGCACCAGAGATCAAGCCCAAAAGGAGGATTGGAAGGTCGAGGCGACAAGTTGTCACCAGCGCCGACCCGAGTCAATGATCCGCAATCAAGTGTTCCAGTCATCAAGGTGCAACCCTTCTTTTGTGATACACTGAGAAAATGACAACTAATTAAACTACACCACTTTGTTGTTGATTCTCATGAGACAAGTTGTAAATTTATGATATTTTCCAAATCGAAAATGTCTCCTGTAGCTTCCTCCAACATTAGCGTCTTGGCAGATCTCAAAACAACTCTTCAAGAGGCTTGCTTGTTCCTGTGTCTTGAATTCAATCGGTGGGTGCCGACTTTTGCATCACGCGATAGTTGAAAATCTACCGAGTCTGAATGGCGCCCCGTGCCGTGCGCGTTATGAGCGAGAGCTGGACACACATGGAGGAGAAAGCATAACATAACAACCATGTGCTTGTTTTGGTAACTTTTACTAGGTTCTAATCCATGTATTCGACGCCAATAATCTAATTATATTTCTATCATCTTATATATATTATGTTATAATGAACATCAAATCATGGCAACCATGCTAACAGCTCGACATATATTCAGACATACGCGACTGTTTGCTCGTGCAAACTCTACTAAAGCAGGCACATCGTCGTCCATTATTCCGAAGGATGATGCACAAGATAAGGAACTTATGCCAGAAGTTCCAATAAAGGGTTTAGATCTAGTCAGTAAAATTCAGCAAGTCGAAAAGAAGGGCTCATTTAGTGTTGATTTATTCAATGGCGGCTACGATGCTGATTTCCTCATCTACCCCGAGCCAGTTGATACAAGGCTTGAGAATATCAAAATCAAGCAGCAAATGAAGATGGTGTGTCAAATGTGGCCACAAATCTGGGATGATCCCTTGGAATTGCAAAAGTATAATTTTTTCAACTTATATCAGCTGTCAGTTTCAGAGATGATGACCATTTTTGAGGCCATCGGAAAGTCTAGCAGAAAAAGTTATGAAGTTAGAATACCCGCCTTGAGGTCTATCGACTACAATGCTTTACCACATCAAGTTGCAGTCTCTAAGGTAATCATTGATTTGATTACAAGAAACTGTCTCACCTACTGGCCGCTACATGTATCAGAAAATTATCGAGTCAAAGAAGTTTTGCCCAAGAAGCACATTGTCTTCGGCGAACCCCAACCTACTGACAAGTTATATCCAAAAATTGGCTTCTGTTGGACAGAGAAGGCGCCAACATTGGGCTCGCTACCTCCACAGGAGTGGCAAACTCTCGGTTCACATGGTGGACCCGCTAACGATTATTATCTGTTAAAAGGCAAGAAAAATGGAATCCTGTATGATGGTGACATGGAGCATTTCTTGGTGTTCTTCAAAGATAAGTTCCTTTCAGAAAAGGCGGAGTCCGAGGGACCTGTGAACAATGAGCCAAATCCAGCAAGCGATCCTTACATTGGTAGCTGTCTGGTTCACAAATCTCAGATAACTCAGGGTGAAATTTACACAGATTCGGCAGGTTTCAATTACACAGACGTTGAGATTGATGCAACAATACCTGGAGCTCAGTCAGTATTCAATCCTGAACCTAAGAATCCCCATGGTTTAAACATCAAAGCTCTAGGTCAGATTGCGACTTGTTCGGTAGTTGTAGGCATGCTAAAAGACACACTCAACATGGCCTATCAGTATTTGTTCGAGCACAAAGAGGGTTTGGTACATTGTGATATCATACAGAGGAAACTAATTGACGTAACGACCAAGATATTTGCAATCGAATCAATGGTATACTATATAGCAGGCATGTACGACGGTCTAAAGCCAGGATTCGATGCTCACGTAGAGGCAACTATATGCAAGATTGTGACCAATGAGTTTGCTTATGATTGTTTGCAAGAACTTCAAAGAGTGTTTGGGTCAGACATGTTCATTGTTTCCAAATTACAGGATCAGATCAACATATTCGATTCGTTTCTAGATGGCAATATTTACAATAGGCTCTACCTATCGACAATGGGAATTTTGTGGTATGCTAGAAGTCAGAACACTCATTTGAACATGATGAAACAAAGCATGTGGTATCCAGGCTATGCAACCAAGGCACTAATACGAGAGCGCATGGAACGAGGCGGGTATTTGAAGCTAGATGCAGATATTCATGGCAATCTACATCCATCCCTATCGGAGGCAGCAGGAAACTTGGAGTTCATCGCTAGGCGGGTCTCGTTCGCAGCCGATGCCATATGCAAACTGCATGGCGGAGACGCAACTGCCTGTCAGAGCGCCCTCTACGAGATGGCCCAGTTGTCTATTGATACATTTATGCTGACCACGATGTGTGCCCGAGCCTCTAAGACTTACTGCAATGGCTCTAGATACGCCGAGTTGGACGTTGTGATAGCTACCCATTTTAGCAGACAGTTTGCCAATAGAACAAGAATGTATTTGGACGATCTATCGGTGATCGATGCGTCGGCCTTGAACTTGAGAGCAAAGCAAATCAGCGAGGCCAACATAAAGCTCGGTGGATACTACGCTGAGTCACCAATGGACCCTAACATTTAGACTGGGTCATCTCTTGTTTGGCGCTTAGAAATCGAGCCCCAGTGTTACGACTCAAACTTTAGGTAATAAATAAATTGTTTCACTTTCACTCTATTTAGTTGCAGGCTGTTCGCTTTCTTCAAATAACCTCTTTTTTATTGAACTGGATATTTTATATCGATACACTTAAGAAACCAACACGGGATATTTCTTATATCACTTTGCAGTTGCACGCGAATTCTTGTTTGTTTTGAATTTCGTCCAAGGTTAACTTGGGCAAACTTTAAAGACTCAGCCGCTGCATAACCAGGATGCGCGTTCAAGGCCGTGATGGTGCATGCACCATTCCCCTGCACCATCTTGCACACCCGGCCATTCGTTCGTTGGTTTGTTCGATCTCTGCGCTTTACTTTGCTTTGCTCATTCCAACAACTCACTGTGTTTGTAATACACAGTTAATGGAGTCTGCCGCAGCACAAGGTGGCCCGAAAACAGACAAGTGCACCAGTGCAAGCGCAAAACCTGTACTTTGTGTGCTCTTGCTCTGCTCGCTTGCTTGTGTTAACAAGTGAGTGAGGGAGAAAAACCTCAACGGATGAGCACAGAGGCGGCTCAAAATTCGCTACCATTTCGATCCAATGTTGTCGGCGACGCAGATCGGGGAAAAGGTGCGAGAGATACCCAAAAATCTAGTATGAAAACTTAGACAAGATTTCTTGTGTTGCGTCTTGCATAGCAATTAGCGCCCCTGATGCGGATCATCTTGCTAGTAAGGAGATGAGTTTATAATCTGGACGTAAATGCCGATAGCAAATTCTTCGTTCCACTCGGCGATATTTCCTTCTTCCCCGATCCACTGCGTCGTGCGGAGGCAGAGCTATTTTCGATAACGCTACCTCCATCAGTCAAATGCTCCCACACACACAATTTCGAGGTTCGAGTGGCTCTTTGTAGATTAATTCCTCGGAATTCCCAAGACCCAATCTGCACTGCTGAGAGAATTACGTGCGAGAATCAATAATTGTCATCCAAATTACAGCCGATGAGTTTCAATTTGCGAGGTGATCGAATGAGCATCCAGGCGCTGGTTTCAAATTAGTGCAGAAGTCTACGGGATTCTCTGAAAAATATTAACACCGGAGAAAAAGTGGCGAAAACAGATACAATTTTCCGCGGAATCCTTGTAGAAAAGCTAGGTCAAGTTTCGCGACGGACCTGTGCGAAGATTCTCAAAATAAAATTCATTGACTGTATTAGCCAATTGAACTATTAATTCGTTTCAACTATTACAAAAATATATTATTCCAAAGATAACCAAGAGAAATTAGTAGACGGACTACAATTAGCTATTTATATCAGACACATACCAAGGGATAGAGAAAATCAGCCGAACAGAAATAAACATGAATCCGCCGATTCCGCAGCCACCGATCCAGCAGCCACCGATGCAACTCCATCACCAGCATCAACATCAACATCATCTTCATCACCAACAAACCCAACAACCCCAACAACAGCAGCCACCGAACCACCTGATACATCTACAGCAACCAAATCCAATCCAACAGCAGCAACAACATCAACACCAAATTCCGCATCCTCAACCTCCGCCAGTACCCACCATCCAACACCAGCAACCGCCACCGCAACAACCACAGCAACAACAATCGCCGCCACATTCAATGCCTCTACAACAGCAACAGCAATCCCAAGTTCCCCATCACCCCCATCATCCGCAATCGAGTGATGCCTGCACTAACATTGTTCAATCTTTATTATGTCATAGTTGCGGAGAGAGCGACTTCAGTCGTAGAGCCATCGAGTCCCTGGTCAAGAAGATGAAGGAGAAGCGAGATGAGCTTGATGCATTAATTACAGCCATTACAACCAGCGGCTCAACACCAACACCCTGTGTAACAATCCAAAGAACATTGGACGGCCGCTTGCAGGTAGCCGGACGTAAGGGTTTCCCTCATGTCATTTACGCTCGCATTTGGCGTTGGCCGGATTTAACTCGCAATGAACTTAGGGCAACGGAACATTGTCAGCACTCTTTCAATCATAAATCTGATCTTATTTGTGTGAACCCTTACCATTATGACCGAGTTGTTAGCTCGCCAGGCATTGATATTGCATCACTATCGATAAATTCACCGGACGACCTAACAAATGGCACCGGACCAGGTGGCGGGGGCCTTGGCTGTCTAATAGGCAATGGGGGCCTCAATTGTATCGGCGGCGACCACCACTCGCGGTCTCCGCCTCCACCACCGCAAATCCTCAACCATATACAGCAGCAAACCTGCTCAGCAAATCTCATTGCAGCTCAACAACCGCCGATGCATCACCTAGATCCTTCGGCTCTCGGTAGCCCTTCGGCTCCACCACTACCCCATGCGCCTCAACAACAGCACCAGCAACAACTGACCTGCCAACAGATAGCCTCGGGCAACCGTACGATAGCGTGTGCCCCCATGCAATCAGGTCTAGGCGGCCAAGTAACGGCTGCACCACCACTAAATGCCTTGCCATTACAATGTTCAACTCAACCACCACCGGAATTCTGGTGCTCGATCGCCTACTTTGAGTTGGATCAGCAGGTTGGTGAAACCTTTCGCGTGTCCTCAACATATCCAGGCGTCACTATTGATGGCTACACAAATCCATCAGCTGCGGATAGATTTTGTATCGGAATCTTGTCAAATGTTCATCGGCCGCCGATTGTGCAGAAGGCTCGACTGCACATTGGCAAAGGAGTTCGGCTAGAAACTCGACCGGACGGCGATGTTTGGTTGCAAAATCTTTCAGATAATGCAGTATTCTTGAGCAGCCCGTATTTAGATCAGCTAGCCTATACACAAGAGCGCGATGCACGACCTATTGGTGTCCTAGTGCACAAAATATATCCACGAGCTTGTAGAAAGGTATTCGATCTCCAAAAGACGCATCAACTATTAAGTGAAAAGGCAGAGGCAGCTCGAAGGGCTGCAAAGCTACAGGCGGCTGCCGTTGTAGGAACGGGGGGCCTCAGTTTAGATGCCAACGAGGCGGCGGCCTCGGCAATCGGCGTCGACGACCTCCGCCGCTTTTGTATCCTAAGCATGTCCTTTGTCAAAGGCTGGGGCGAAGACTATCCTCGCAAAAGTATCAAAAATTGCCCCTGTTGGGTGGAGGTGCATCTTCATCGGGCGTTACAACTTTTGGACGAAGTCCTAAGATTGAAATTATAAAATTATCACCATTACTAAACAAAGCAAGACAAGAGCAGAATATTATATTACATTATCAAAGTATACAGAGTAGCCCAACAAATTATTAAAACAACTACAAATTTATGACAAATAATAAGTCCTGTTCACCATTCCGCACCTTTATTCAACACACTCGCAAATCAAATGCCGTATAAATCTTCCGGCGATGAACCCCAAGTAGCGGAGGCCAAGTTGATATCTTGCAAGATGACAGGGTTAGATCCATCAATTCCACCGCTTATCAATGGCATCATCTGCTGTTGCTGCTGATGGTCGAGATTTTGATGGTGACCCGGGTGATGTTGGTGATCTTGCCGAGCCTGCTGAGAGTTTCCACCATAACCCTCCATAACTTGATGCTGCTGAACTTGGTGTATCTGCTGACCGGAATGGTAAAGCTGATGGCCTGAGTGTTGGTGATGGTTTTGTTGTTGTATATTGAGTTGTTGCTGGTGATAATCGTTAGTATTTGAGGAACTGGTATTGTTGTTAGTGATTGTAGTTGCGCCCAAATCGAGATCAAAGGGCATCGAATGTTGTTGCTGGCGCATTTGTTGAGCTCGTGTAGAGTTGGCACTTGTTAGAGTGCTTGTGCTAGTGCCGTACTCGTCCGTTTGAAATGAGTCTAGCTGGTCAGCTTGCTGATGCGAATAGTAGCCACCATGTGGCTGATAGCTACTTAGAGGGATTCCAAATTGGACATGATCCAGCGACAGGTGAGTGGCCGGCGAGAGTGAGTGACTGACTAGATTGTGATCAAGACTCGATGAGTCTGAAGACCCATGACCAGTGATTTGTGCTCCGCTTGGGCCATTTGAGTGCCCACCAATCGCCCACTGATTACTTGCATCCGATTCATGATGATGGTGGTGATGATAATTGTGTTGCAAAGTGTGGCTATGTGGAACTAGATGGCCACCTGTGTGGTGATGATTGTGATGGTTATGGGGCTGTTGCTGCGGTTGGCCATGGCTTTGAACAGGCATATACGCACCAATGTGACTACTATCCAAGTTTTGATTATGATTATGGTGCTGTGGATTTTGGTGATGGCTGTGACTGTGGAGAGAAGTTGAGGTGGACAGCTGATGCGTCGAAGTGCTTGTTTGGGTAGTTGATTGAGAGGATAGGGGATCAAAGTGAGCGATGGCAGAGTCATGGGTCGAAGCGCCGAAATCATCGGTCATAGGATAGGAACAGTCCAAGTGACTACTTCTGCCCGATGTGCCACCGTAGTATTGGTGTTGATCAAGAGGCGAGCCGCCAAATGGGATAGAGGTTGAGTTTAGTGGCGATATGGAGGATCCACGATCCAAATGAGACGTTATGTCATCCGATAAGCTAGTCAGAGTTAGCTGGCCAACTGCACTAAAGGTGTGCACTGATGACGCCGATAGCTCTGCCGCCACAGCCTGACTTCCGCTATCAAGTAATGACTGCTGATTATAATGTTGGTGGTTCGGTTGAACCCCATGCAAGTGCATCGAATTCAAAGCCTTGTCCTGCTGCTGCTGCTCTTGTTGTTGTGGTACTCCATCTGCCTCTCGATGGTCACCTATATCTATCTTTGCTTCGTCTAACTGTTCATTTTTTTCATCGATTTGACTGTTACCCTTTCGCTTGGCCCTCGATCTAGAAGTTGCCGTACATTTATCTTTCAGATATCCCGTTTTTCGTCGATTACTCGATCTGATCTTCTTTATGATAGCCGAGCTTTCTTCTCTCCTCGTTGACTTGCCAAATTCATTTAGTTCCTTTTTGGACTGCTGCTTTTGGCTCTGATTATTTCCAGACTTGAGGCGAAGTTGAGTTTTCTTGTTGACCTGACAAGTTCCGCCGCACCCGCCATCAATATCCAGCAGACAGACGAGTTGGATGCTGACATCATCGAGATACCTGATGAAACCTTCGATCTCTTCGTCGACAATCATGATGTTCTCTTGCAATCGTTGTTGTTGTTGTTGACGTGTGGACTTTCTTACAAATAAATTAGGAATCATCATCTTGACTGTGGTGTCATTGCTCTTGGTGGTTTGGATTCGGTACCACGACTGGGGGCAACCGGGGTATCAAATAGAATAGGTGATTGTTCGTAAGGTTATGACATCGTTTGACAAATTTTATGCCCCTTTCTCTACTACTCCTGTTTATAATTGCCATTCAAATTTGGCGACTAAAATTCGAGATGAAATTTTCTGCAAGACTAGCACAATTTGCGACAACAAGCCCGATTGGTGTAGAGCAACCACCTAGCGAAGCTGACTACTCATATAGGTAAGCGCGAGATAGTGCGCGCGCAACTCCCATAGGATAGTGCACGAGTTGCCAAGGGCAACTGAAGATCACGAGTGGCCAAGCGTTTTGGATTCGACCAAAATGCTCGGCCACTAGGCTTAGGGTAAAGGTAACTTCCGTCAGTCAAGTTCATTTGTTAGCAGCAGAAAACGTAATGGTCTAGCAGCAATAACGACATAATGTCGATTGCGGGTTCACTTACCTGAGCGACTCGCGCACCCTGACGCTAGATAAAGTAGTGGAAGTAAACCATTAGAGTAGAGGAGGCTATTGAACTGCGCGCGAGCCTTACCTGGTCAGGTAGACAACCGCGCAAACTAGTGTGACAATTTACTCGCGAAATCTACAACGCCGCCTCTATCTTGTCAACTTGATTTCGCGTGCCGGTTTTTATCCGCTTTCATTATAATTTATACATTCTTAGTTTATATTCAAACTTTAGATCAACGTCATCATGTATCTTGGGTCCACCTCAGCGGCCACCGTTCTCGGTCCGTCAAATGCACAGCAATCGTCGTAGGCGCCAAGTAGTGGGAGTAATAGGCGAGCAAATCAACTGCAGCTGCACAAATCTTTCAGTATAACATATCAAAACATAACATAATGTAACGCAACGAATGACTGGGGTCTAATTGCACAACGAAACTCCGAGCAACAACCACCTGGCGCTGGCGAATATGTCGCGTGCCCTTTTGCTCGGGAAAAGCTCCATACTCCAAAACCCA
The DNA here is from genome assembly GCA_015350385.1 of Aculops lycopersici. Taxonomy (NCBI): domain Eukaryota; kingdom Metazoa; phylum Arthropoda; class Arachnida; order Trombidiformes; family Eriophyidae; genus Aculops; species Aculops lycopersici. The sequence goes on along the minus strand of WNKI01000005.1, from coordinate 855,418 downwards.
AATACGCACAAGTTAATTCTAACTCGGCCGGTGTTAACCACTACCGTCTTTTCATTCTGTCTGGTTGCGATGCTCCTCTATTGAATGGCCAGATGCAAAACTCAACAGTTAGCACTCGATGGCGACAGCAGCAAATAAAACGCGACAGGAAATTATGTAAGTGCCACGCGCCTGAGTGGCCGGTACGTGACACGTGATGACGCACGTCGACGTACCAACGACAATAGCACAACAATCGAAAGTGAGGCAACCAGGTGAGGGTTTCGCATGACCAAGTTTGCCCAGGTGCGTCGTTCAAGTAAACCGCTTATATTTCTTGTTGAGAAAAACAATGAAAATTCGATGATTGCAGAGATCAACGAAGGTAATGCATTGTAGGAATAATAAAACTGATAATAACAAAAATAATTACCAGTTATAGTGAATAAATGAGTAACAAGTAGAGACTTTAGTTTGGTGTCTGAGGAAATCTCGGCAGACGAGGAGACTCGATTAGTTTCCGTTTAATAACCGGGAGGCATCTAACTGTTTTTTCGTCTTATATCGTGAGTTCATTTTACTAATAGTTTGTTTGCTTGTTTTTTAACTCGTTTTCTTCGACTAAGGTAATTATGACTTCATTCTTCCTTCTTCTCGGGAGATCCCTCAGGCAGGAACATCTTTTGCAGCTCTCCACTTTGGTGCATTTGTAACAAGATATCGCAACCACCAATGAACTTGCCATCCATATAAACCTGGGGTATAGTTGGCCAATCTGAGTATGATTTGATCTCCTGCCTTATCTGCTCATTGCTAAGGACATCACAACTATCAAACTCGACTCCATATGCATCCAAAATTTGAACAACAACTCCACTATACCTGCACAATGGCTCCTTAGGAGCACCCTTCATGAAAACAAAGACACGCTTCTTGTTCTCGCTGATTAGATTGTGAATTTGATTATGAACTTTGTTCGAGGCATCATAGGCCATAAAGTTGATTTGTTGATGAAATTTGGGCCTGATGATACTGCCATGCGATTGCATGATTCGGCTGCATTGTGTTGCAAAGTGTCTGAACATCTTTGATAAGGTTTGTTGAATGATATGGAGTTAGTTGATAGATTGTATCATTTGAGTTAACTATTGATAATAAAAGAGTCTATTAGTCTAAATACGCTATGTTTTATATTTCGATTTAGGGTAACGTGGTCACGACGCGCGAAGCATGGAATGTGCCAACAACTAAAAATGTAAACATTACAAATCGCATAGAGGGCGGTGAGCGTGATGCAATCCAATCAAATTGCACAATTCCCTAAATTTATTAAGTTATAAACTAATCATTCACCATGTCTAATCAAATTAGGCAGCACTATGATATTATCATAAATGGAGGTGGAATAGTCGGCTTCACGCTTCTCAATTCGATTCTAAGATCACCCCATCTAAACAGACTTAGGGTATTATTGATTGAACAAGCAAAGAAGCCAACTAATTTTCAGCCACCGCCGAGAGATGCTAACCACGAATCAAATGAAGGAAAACCCTCAAAGCATAAGATGTTTTCAAATCGGGTTTCCAGTATAACCAAGGCATCAAGAGATGAGCTCCATCGGCTTGGAGTCTGGAGCCGGGTTGCCGAATACGCTAAAGATGTAACAGATATCCAAGTATGGAATTATGACTTCGCTCATCGAATAATTTTTCAACAAAATCAAGGGTGTTGCTCAAAGTCATCATCACCATCTTCTGTCAAAGATAATAATGTCATGTTTTCAGTTCTGGAAAATAATCGTTTATCGATGGCGATACTAGACAACATACTGCAGGACAAGCAAGATGCTATCACATGGAATAGTTCGTTACGATCTCTCAGCCGATTTGAACTTAACTCAGTCAGAATAACTGCCACCAACAATGAAACTGGCGTCGAGATGAAGGCAACAGCGCCTCTCGTTCTCGGTTGTGATGGCTTCAAGTCTAAGGTCAGGGAGCTGGCCAACTTCAACTACAGGGAGCGAAATCTAAACAAAACAGCTGTTGTGGGAACTGTAAGAATGGATGCAATGTCTAGAGGTTCGTCAGATCAAAATAGCACAGCTTACCAGAGATTCTCAAGCCTCAAGGATACAGTGGCTGCTCTACTACCTCTAGATCAAGAACACTGTTCGTTTGTTATCAGTGCACCGGAAAATTACGCAAAGCACCTACAAGAATGCGATGAATCAACATTTATCGACGAGTTCAATCGACTTTTAACTGAAAGTGAGACACCTAACAACCCATTGCTCAATGTACTACATAACATTTCAAACTCAGTCGACGATACTCTCAGGAGTCTGTTGAATTCAGCGAATATCTACAAGACTAATATTGGTTCTGACTCGTTATTTGAAGTTGAGAATCCACCTAGAGTCGAGACTGTTATCGAGAACTCACGCGCTACTTTTCCTTTATATTTTGGCACTACCACGCCCAAGATGACAACCAACCTGTCTGGATCCAAGTATCCACAGATTGCCTTACTTGGCGATGCTTCTCATCGAGTACATCCTCTCGCTGGTCAGGGTCTGAATTTGGGTATTCAAGATGCAATCGAACTAGTGCGACAACTGGAGCATGTAGCTAAAAGCGGTGAGAAAGTATTTGATGAAAACGATGGAACTGCCCTCTGCAAGGCTCTAAAGAGATACGAACTCAAGCGTCAGGCTTACATTGTGCCCATGTCGGCGGGCATTTTGTCAATGCAGAATCTCTTTACCTTAATGCCATCGCGAATGGTATCTAGCATCAATAGATGTCCATGGATCAAGTCGACATCAGTTAGCGTAGCCAATGGTTGCGTCTGAAAGAGGACATGTTGATCATTTGTTTCTAGATAAACAGATAATTGAATAAGCGAAACTATGTCGCGAATGTTGTTTTTGTTGACACTGTTGTCGTGTTGTTAATTTATTTAGCTTCGGTGTTGGTCCTGCCTACTTGTCTGCCTGCGTGTATGTGGAGCCAGAGCGACGACGATAATGCAATCGCAATCTGCAGGCTTCAAAAAAGTTCAAGCGAAGCTTGTGTGCATAAGCCAATGAATGGTCAGGCTAGAGAGCGCTTCGTGGCGCTGCCTGCCACAGAGAGCAGTTAGGTAACATGAAGTGAGATAAAAATAATAGTGCTACAGGCTGAAGCACCGCAAGATTACAATTTCACACCACATTTTGTTCGTCTCTTTTGGCGCTTCAATGAGATAACTCTGATTTCGTTAGTTAAAGCGCCCAGATGTTCCACTATTATTATCACTAGATACAATACATCGCACTGGAATCTATTGAACAAACATATCTAATCATCACCCTCAAATCAGGATGTAATGCCACTAGAGTTCTATTCTTTAATAACTTATTTCATGATGATTTATTGTGCAATATAATCCCACATCGCAAACATTTTTAGAATTCTAGAGACACCTCGGACTACTGGTTTTGGACAACTTTACATGATCGACTTCTAGAAAATATCAACATGGAATATAGAGTTTATTTGGAAACAGAAAGAATCTAGACAAGATAGGAAAGCATATAGTAGAATTGATTGAAGGTAACATATTTATATACTACTAACATACATACATTAACAAAGTCAATATTATGTCTGCTTACAATTTTAACCACCATAGCCAAGTCAATGGAAGAGATAACCATATAAATTTTAACGGTGGCCTTCAAGTTCGGACAACCGGTGGACAACAGCACCAATCTATCAGCAATGGAACCAGTGTTGACACTGATCCAACTCGCAGGTTCAATCAATCGCCATCTGCCTCAATGCCCAATCAATTAGGCATGTCTCGGCCAACTTCGAAGACTGCCATGTTGTTCAAGCAGCGTAGATCCATGTTGGAACATTTGAGCTGCTCCATTTGCAAGGGGTACCTGATCGATGCAACTGTAGTCAACGAATGCATGCATTCATTTTGTAAATCTTGTATAATCAAGCATTTGCAACATAACACCTACTGTCCGGCGATGCCCGATCCTGATAAGAAGTGCGGGATGTTTATCAACAGATCTGACCCACTGACATTAAGAGCAGATAAGGTGTTACAAAGCATAGTTTACAAACTAATACCTGGACTCTATGACGATGAGATGCAAAAGCGACGGGATTTTTATGGGATTGAAGATTCATCTTCCTCGGAAGAAGAGGAGGTGGAGGATGACGATGAAGGCGCATCGCCAGGATCTTTAAATGACCGGAGCATGGGCATCGGTGATGAGAGAAGTGGAATCATGCCTCATCCAAAACCCTTCTACAAGCACGAAGATCAGATTGACATATCAATTGAACCGCAGACAATGAGAGATTCACCAATAGTTTATTTTGATGATAGGAAGCAATCATTGATCACTCGAATCAAGCCCACGCAACAGAGTCACAAGCAGCAACAGATCGTCAAGCAAATGTTCTCAGTTGTTAATAGCCAGCAATACAAATCCTATTTGAGATGTCAAGCAATGTTGACTGTTGCGCATCTCAAGAAACTGATAACTGCCAAGTTTAATGTCTGTCCAGGCGACGCAATCGAGTTGAGGTATATTAATGATACTCTCAAGGATGACTATTCTTTGATTGACATTGCTTACATCTACGATTGGCGAGGGAACGACCACATGCGCATGTTTTACGTGATTGAACGGGACATAAGCAAAATAACATACCAATACGAATCTCAAACTCATGGTAGATCCTCAGCTGTAACTCGTCAAAATTCTGTCATGACCTCACAAGCGGCCAAGAGAGTTTGCATAGACCCGAAGCCAAGAATCTATGAGGAGCGTAAAGGCAAGAGGGTGAAGTACGACCAAAATAACAACGGTAGCAATCGTTTGAATGGGCCAAGAGGCGAGGGGGCTACAAGCACTAATAATCAAGCTTCTAAGAAGTCGATAACTAAGCCAACCCAATCCTCAACCGTCAATATTTGTGGGAGTAATAGCAATGAGAATCACAAGATCAACGGCAACAAGATACAGACAACCTCAAACGGGGCGTTGAATCGAGATTCCGCTACTGGTCAGCGCGGGGCAAACCCTCAAACATCGTTCAAATCTCAAACTAGCAAGGTGGTGCACCATCCGGCCACCACGGCCACCAAGTCGAATGTTATCAGATCTCCCAGGATCATAGCCGTTTCATCACCAACACCTCCCAAGTTCAATAGTAACCTAACATTCACTGCCAAGCCTAATGCTTCTTGTTCTGAGTTACAAAATGGGACAGCTCGAGATCAAAGCGCTAGCTCACCTGCGTCGCGTCAGCTTGTTCCATACATCGGTAAGAGTTTTCAATCTACAACTGTCAAACAAGCTTCCATGGTAACGATGGCAAGTTTTTCGGCGGCCACAAGTAAGATTATGACAGTTAGTACGGCGACAACATCCGCTGGTACAATCACTAATAGTTACCAGAACTTGATGAGCACTAGCTCTGACCAGAAGAACCCAACGCCGACCATCAACATTAGACCAGAACCGCGTACTTCCCAACTGCAAATAAGAATTGTCACTACCAAACAAGGATATAGCATATCGAAACCTCTTGGCGGTGATCTGCCAATCAACACTGTCAAAGAATCATCTCCTCCGAAATCAAAGCTGAATGTGGCGGCCGTCTCAAGGCCACTTCCGGCCATTGCTATGGCCTCGCATCATACCCAAGCAACAAAAGCTAACAACACTAGCTCTACTTCGTCCTCAGCAACATCATCTAATCATCAAAATAGTAATAACAATAATAGCAATAAGAATAACGTCAACAGCAATCACAACAACCATCAATCCAACAACTCGGGATTAGGTGCTGGCAATAATCAACATGCAAATTCAAGACAAGACAACTTGGATAGCCAACCAAGTGGCCGACATTTGGCGAAACAAAAGCCCGTTTATAAAACACTCGTCGACCCGACGAAAGTGAAGCCCCCAAATTTTAAAAGACATTAACATGGGGTCACTACACAGGTAATCTCACTGCTTTGGAAGAAACGAGTATCAGATTTAGATTTGACTCGGGGTATACTGAAGAAGTATCATCCTATAGTGCGAAAGAAATTATCAAGACATCTCCTCGACCTGGTGGAAAATAATCTTTGATATCAGCGGGTGTCAATCGACGAATGAACATCAATCAGTTCGTCGAATGATTGCCTCAAAAGGGAATATGTTTTTCATAAATATCAAAATTGAAAACTAATTTCATAGCTGTTGCTGTAGATACAAATATCACTATTGATTTATAGATTTAATGTTGATTTCATTCTGGCCATCGGTATCCTTGTTCTCTGTTGAGTTTGAAGACTTGTAGGATTTCAATGACTTGGCTGTCTTGAATTTTGATAAACTTTCAATGCTTCTATTTCCCTCTTCATTCGGTCTAGCTAACGATCCTTTACTAGTTATAGTTCCAACAGATTTGGCGGACTCGAGGCTTCTATTTGGCATGGGAAAGCCCGAGACAAAACTAACTCTGATCGTACGACCTCCTGGTCCCTGGATAATCTTTGGTAGCCCAGGACTTCTAAACCTTCCATTGTCTAGCAGATGAAGTCTTTTGTCAATAAAATTGCGCCTCCTATCACCAAACAAACTACCGGTTTCAACGAATTCAATTCTAGGTGGCTCTGGGAGCACCTCTTTCTGCGATGGTTGAGGTTGTTGAGATGGAGGTTGTTGCGGCATGAGTTCTTGTTGAGCTGATGGGCATTTAACTGCTTGTGGGGATTGAGCAGGCGGTAGTTGCTCTAAAGACTGTGATCTAGGGGTCTGTCTTGGAGCAGCCGATGGGGAAGTAACCGGAGGCGGTGGTGGCTGGTATTGTATAATTGATGGACTGTTGCTTGGTGGCTCCTGTGGCGATTGTGGACTCTGATTGGATGTTGAGGAGCTTGCTTGAGGTATTACCGATCGGTTTGGTGACGTTCTTCTAGATTCTGGTGGCGTCGACTGGTAGTTTGGTGTTCGTCTTGGTTTAGAAGACCTAGCGCAACAAGGAGAGTCTCGTAAGCTTAGACAAAAGTCGGAACAAGTAGTGCAAAGACAATCCAAACTTGAGGCGCATGCATCGGCTGTACATTCCCATAGATCAATGAAGAAGGATTTAATCGATGACATCTGTGGTGGCTCTTAGCAACAAGTGTCACTTGATTTGAAAATTGGAATATATTTATGGAATATCAAAATTGGCGATGAGATTTTATGGATATAATTAAATTGGATCTGTATAAACTTTAAGATTAGGATAGATCAGCAACTTAACTTATTGAGATTTCATTCGACTGTTAGCCTCAATTTGTACACTTGAATTACATCAACGATCGAACGTACTCCATATTTATTTCAGGATTCAGGCGTACATGTTCCTATGGCCGCGCGTATAGCAGACGATGCGTCAATTATGAAACTTATCATAAATGGGCTTCAACACCCATTCATTAGATGTCTTATTATTATACTGATTCTAACCACATCTACAGGCCCACTGATACTTAGATTAGTCTCACTGACCACGAGAGATTGTGTAGTTTTCACAGTTGGCGCTTTCTGGCTTCTTGGCGACATCTTGCCAACAGTTGGCCTGCTACTGCTCATTTATGACCTGTTGATTTATAGAGCTACAGATCCGAGGGACGACATAACTATATATGGGCTTAGAGTTAATCTATCGCATATTATAACGATCGTCTTTGTTTTATTATACACTATAGACGCTTGTCTATCGACTTACAATTTAGTAAATTCAAACAATCAGTCGCTCAATCTTCATCAGACCTCCAAAGATTATCGCTATTTATTATTCAACATTCAGATTACCATCTCAATCCTGTACCTACTAAAAGTTTGGCGCTGGCCTCAGTTTGATCTGCGTGTGTTGATGGGAAAGTTGGATAAATCTTTTATTTTGTTGCACGAGATGGCAAAAGCTCTGCAGGATCTCCTGACCAATGGGCCACGGAAATCACCAGACGAAAGTCTACCTGTTTCCTCAAAACGAAAAAAGAAGTCACCAGATTTACCGATCACACGTGGAGAAATGACAAATACTGAAAGAGGAAAGAAAAGTGGTAAGATCTCCATCTCAGAGACTCAAAGGAAGAGGCAGGTAAAACAAGTAAAGAAATCAAAACAGCCAAGGACTACTAGGGCGCCACAAGGGCGCCAATCGCGATCAAGAGGAAGGAGTTCACGTAGACAAGTGTTGAGTAAAGGTTGCAGCTTAGTGAAGACAGTTAATCTGAACGTCAACATGAACTGATCATAATATTTGCATACTGTCTTGATTCCACCATTGCAATCAACTTCCTGGAGGCAGACGATGGAAACAAAAAAATGATACAGATCTCAATCTACAACCTCAAGGAATCTGGATTCATCATCATAAGATTAGATTATTGTCAATGAAATAAGATGGCGAATATCAAAATAGGAAATCCCCCACATCCGCTCGAGAGTCGAGGCTACAAGAATATTGTCAAGATCGACGAGGGAGCCTTTGGTATAGTCTCGAAGGCATTGAAGGTTCAAGACTCAAAGGATGTCGCTATAAAGGAGATTGATCTTCGCCGGAAGAAAGCAAAGCGTGTGGTTGAGATGAAACGTGAACTATTTGTGCTGCAAAATGTCGCACACTTAAATGTAGTTCAACTTGTCAACCATTTTGTGATACGACAAACACTTTTTATTGTAATGGAATTTTGTGGTGGCGGAAACTTGACCACTTACTTGAAGAAGAATGTTGTCGGCGAAAAGGAATCATTAAATCTATTTAGGCAAATGTCAATTGGAATTAAGGTTTTGCATCGTTTTGGTATTGCTCATCGAGATGTTAAATTAAACAACTTCCTTCTAGATAGTAGCCATAAGATAGTAAAAGTTTGTGATTTTGGTCTGTCGGTTGTGTCATTCAAGAATCCACAAGATGGACTTATAATGGCTAAAACCTACTGCGGCACCGAGCCTTACATGGCACCCGAACTCCTCAGGCGCAACAGCCTTGGTTTGCGCCATTACTATCCAATGTACGCCGACATTTGGTCACTGGGTGTCTGTCTCTTCGCAATGATCACGCGAACCTTTCCCTTCAAGATGCAAATGAGTCAGAGGAGCTTCTTTAAAGCTCAAACAGCTAGGAGATGGAGGTTTCCCAGATCAATGATTTCTAAATTGAGCGAGGAGATCAAGGATTTAGTTTATCACATGCTCGACCCTGAACCAGAACGCAGGATAACGATTGTGGGAGTTTTATCGCATCCCTGGCTAAACAAAGACGTGGACTATGTGCCATCAACAATCATGAGCAGCGCTCTAGGGCCAAAGCAGGTCAGCCCTGAGGGTAGCACAAAGAAGTAGGGTATTTTCATTTTTTTAATAGTCTTGATGCCGGAACATAAAAGCAAAGGTACACTTGCCAACAAGTGACCGAAGCGATTGTAGGACGGTGAGCGCCTACACGTATGTAGTTATACAATGGATTCATTGTGTTTCGTATGCGTTAAATATCGGGCGCACGGGATTTACATGTACTCCAATGAAAGGGCGTTATCGGGCCTGCGCGCCGCAAGTAAGCGGCATTACACAAAACTCTCGCTCAATACTCCAGTGAGCGAGAAACATACCGCTTTGTGGAAAAACAGAGATTTCTAGAGGGAATTGTCTTGATTAATCTATTCATATTACGCACCAAGTTTAGTATGGACAACCCTCTTATTAAAGACCTCAAAGTTGGTGCCAAGAATATCAATTTACAGTTTATTATCCTCGAAGTAGGGCCACCTAGCATAACAAAGGAGGCTCACGAAATTAGAACTTGCAAGGTAGCTGATCGAACTGGTTGCATCAATCTATCAGTTTGGGGAGAGCTGGGTACCCACCTACAGCCAAGTGATATTTGTCGGCTGACAAAAGGTTACATTTCCTTGTGGAAAGGAACACCAACGTTATACATTGGAAAAGGAGGTGAATTAGTCAAGTCTGGAGACTTCTGTATGTTATTCACCGAAAATGGAGGAAATACTAGCAAATGTTGATGATATTAAGTTTGATATCGAGCGCCAGATTGAGAACCAGGTGGGCCTCTTGCCATTGCCTTTCCCGTCTATGGATAAATCTGGAGCAGCAGTTTGTGAATTCCATGAGAAAGGCCTATGTGAAAAGGGCAACCTGTGCCCCCTTCGACACACCGTCGGAGATCAAACTGTAGTTTGTAAACATTGGCTTCGAGGCTTGTGCAAGAAAGGCGATAAATGCGAGTTTTTGCACGTGTTCGATATGTCGAAGATGCCAGAATGTTATTTTTACTCCAAATTCAATGCTTGCACTAACAAAGAGTGTACATTTCTACATATTGACCCTGGTTCCAAGAAGAAGGACTGTCCTTGGTATGATCGCGGCTTTTGCCGTCATGGCCCTACCTGTCGGCACAAGCACACAAAGAGGGTTATGTGTATGAACTATCTAGCTGGTTTCTGTCCTCAGGGGCCCGAGTGTCGTCACGTCCATGCAAAGAATTTCCATCTGAACCCCGCCGAACAGCAGATGGCTTCTCAATCAAACCAACAACATACGATGAATCAGCGCCCGAATCACCAACACCAAGCCCAGAACCATCACCACCAAAATCGCCAGTATGACCAACAAATGCCGCCCTTGCATCAGCAACAAACTCAACAGATACCTACTCTTGGGCATCATAAACAACAAATCCCTGTCCACCAAAATATGAATCACCATCAACAGCTACATCAGATGCCGCATCAGCAACAATACCATCACCGGCAGATGTATAACCCTCAACAATCGCATCACATGCACCAAGGGCCTCATCACCAGTATGGCGGCGGCGGATCTGGTCGACATTATGGTCAATCTCAACATTATAATCAATACGATAGTATGAAGCACCAACAGCAGCAACACCAGCAGCAGCAGCAGCAACAACAACAACACCCACAACAATCACAACAAATGTTTCCAGAGCAACCTCAGAGCATCGGATATCCCCAGCCAATGATGAATAGAAAACCCTTGGACCAAGTGGTTTGCTACAAGTGTGGCACGATCGGTCATTATGCTAATCGATGCATGGTTGCGAGGAACATGGCTTTTCCATAATATAAATAATCGCACGAAGGTAGAAGAGGTTAATCTAAGTTTAGAAGTGAGAGGCAAGATCTACTAACTAGAGAATCAATAAATTGATAAGTCCATTTTCCGGCATGCCTGTCGCTAAATGCTCGAGTTGGCTAATTGTGTAGAACACCCTCAAGTTTAGATATTGTATGATATAAGTAATTTATTTAATGAGGTATCGGCGGATTGCTAACGCGGTGGTTTGTTCTCAAAACATTAACATCGATTATATCTGACATCTGTATCGTAACTTCCTCATCTTTGTCGTTGTGGCAACCGCCATCTAAAAAACTCCATTTACAAACCAGTCTATCGTCGCGGAATGTGAAAAGAGATAGAGAGTCCCAGTCCGGCTCGATGACATTTGTATCATTTTGATCGTTGTTGTCTGGTTTAAGTTGACCTATTGGTTGCCTAGTGGTTTCTGGCATGTATATTGAGGATCGCTTATGGCCTAGAGACCACATAATTGCGCCTCCTCCCTTGGCACCACTGACTAGATATCTGTCATCTAAAATCGCCAACTTGAGATAGGTGTCATAACGATAGCCTGTAAATCTGATTGGCTCGGCAGTGGGTCCAAAGTTATCATAACAATAAATTTTGTTATCCGAACAGGCTGCATAAATCTTATTTGATGATATCACAAGGTGAGAGTAGCCACAATGCATACCCTTTGTAGGATGGAAAACTTCAACTGAAGGTTGATTGATTAAAAACTGGCCATCTGCATTCCTTTTTGGTTTGTTAATTTGAGTTGTTCTCCTCAGATCCCATAATTTTATCGTTGCATCATTGGCACCTGTTGAGTATATCCTAGGGAAATTTTGATCAAAAGCAACATTTGTAACACAGCTAGTGGGATCAGTCTTAGATATTGGCTTCCTAGCCTTTCCAATCTTTGTATTCTTGTGAGCATCTCTTATCAACAATATTGTAGGTTTCTTTGAGCGTAGGTCGTGTATTTGTATAGATCCATCACGAGATCCACTTGCAACAGTGTTTTGGTCATATATAGAAATAGATTTCACTGAACTATAGTGTGGTGTTAGACTTAGTATCTCTTGCTTTGTTGCAACATCCCAGCGTCTTATGGAGCCATCACCTGCTGCTGTCATGACTGTTTTGTTGTCTGGAAAGGATTTCATATCGAATATTGCGTTTTCATGAGCTAGCCAATGGTCTAGATTCTTGAGCTTCTTGGTTTGCAATATATTCACATGTCCATCTTCGTTTGCAATAGCAAGCCTGTCAGTTCCGACTCTAGCACATGCTAGAGGTCCAGAACGTTGTGATCTTGTTTCATCGTCCTCTGCTTGATCTGGATCCAGCTTGAGGGACTCTTTCAGTCGTATTTTGCTAATTGCAAAATCTATCTCTAGATCCGTTGTCAGACCTAATCTTCGATTTCTTAAGGCTATATTAATATTCATATTCTTGAGATGATTGTGTATGATGAGTATTGTACGATAATATCAATAGAAGTTTAAATATCATTAAAAATTGTTTCTTCGCTTAAATTCATGTCTATGTTTACATAAACAATGTGCGCTGCAAAGGTTTAGAAATTGAAATGGCGCGCAATGGACAATGCAACGTGTGGTGAAATTCGCGCGCGTTGAGGTGAGTGACCCGAATTGACGCTCAAATTGTAGTTTCATGTTGACCGCTTGAAGCGCTGCTGTAGCCATTGGCTCACGGTATAGGAAAGTGTCCTTTACCATACAGTGAGATTATTTTGTGTTTGTCAAAATATAAAATTCGCCTCACTCCCTCATGCTGTTTGATCTTAGAAAAACCCACGATGGCAGGTAACTATTGGCAAAGTTCACATTACCAGCAGTGGCTACTGGATAGACAAGACTTATTACGCGAACGACACAAGGATTTAGTTGTGTTATCCGAAGATGGATACCAAAAATTGATGATATTCTATGCAGATTTCACCCAAGCCCTCGGTGAAGCCCTAGGAGTAAAGCAGCAAGTAGTTGCAACTTCAATAGTATATTTCAAGAGATTTTACGTTAGGAATTCCTTCAAATCAATAGATCCTCTCTTATTAGCACCCACTTGCATATTTCTAGCATCTAAAGTAGAAGAGTATGGTGTCATCTCCAATCATCGACTTATCCAAACTTGTCAAACTGTATTTAAGAACAAATTTGCCTTTGCATGGACAATACCGGAGTTTCCATATAAGATAACTCATGTATTGGAATGTGAGTTTTACCTCCTGGAAATGATGGATTGTTGTCTGATCTTATATCATCCTTACAGGCCACTGACGCAATATATCCAAGAATGGAAAGATAAAGATGTCATACTTCCAGTAGCTTGGCATGTAATCAACGACAGCTACAGAACTGACATTCCGCTACTCTACCCACCTCATCAAATTGCAATCGCTTGCTTGCATATGGCTTGTGTAATCACCAAACAAGATGGATACAAAACGTGGTTTGCGGAGCTGAACATCGATTTCGACAAAATTTTAGAAATCGCTTTACAAATTAGGAATCTATACGAATTGTGGAGGAACTTTGAGCCTATCAAGGAGATACCGCAATTGCACGTGACTATGCCAAAACCAAATCTGGCAAAGTAATTCAATAATTAAAATTGGTATCTCCCACTAACTATTCAATATGGGTATTTACCGGTTCTGCTGATCCCAATGGACTTGCATCATACCATAATTTCGAAAGACTCAGATCCTAAACATATCACTCGCAATCATGATTTGCGCTCTATTTTAGCTTGGATTAATGGAGTGTGAGATTTCAACGACGATTTTAGTGTTCCAGGTAGTGAACTCAACCCCGATTTCTCAAACTTCACGATAACGACTGTGTGTGGATTTTAGTAAAAACTGGGCAAGCTAAAATATTCAAATAATATGGTGTGTAAGTATAAATTCGACACTTAATGTTCGCTGTGAGTATTTGGATACGACACTCGTATCGGTCTATTGTCGCTAGTAACTTATTGTTTTGTGGTTGGAATGATAAATTCAAATAAAGGTGCAAGTATGGTAAAACTTTGAAAGTAGTGCAGTCGAACTCATGGCACTCCAACTCAAAATCATAACACGGGCCCTAACCGCGTGCTGAAGTTTTGTGCGAACCAAAGTCAATTGAGCAACGATTGTAACAACAAATCTACGGCAGCCTTGCGCGAGGATTCGTAGAATAGAAGTCAACTAGTTCATATTACAATAAAATATGGAGAGCAACTTCATCAAAGAGCGGGTTGTCATCAGAGAGAAGATAATCAAGAAGAATCTTGAGGGTGATAAGAGGATTAGAAAGAATGAAAACAAACCATCCACCTCAAGCCCTGTTTCGATTCCAGAAACTCCATCCGACCGTGTGATTGTCTTCGAGGAGGTTGTAAATGAAAAGTTGAAACAGGATTTAGTCGATATCTCTAAACAAGTTGATACAATATGCGAGACTATAGCAGAATACTTGAAGATCAAATCTGCTTTGAAGATATTCCGATCAAATTCCAAAGATATTAGGGTACAAACAAATTTAGGCTGCAATTTTTACGCTCAATGCCACATCGAGGATGCTTCCAAAATTCATCTCAACATTGGTAAAGATTATTACCTAGAAATGGATATTGACGAGGCCATAAAGATGTGCGACTTTAAAGAAAAACAATGGATGAAACAACTAGATATTTTACAAGAGAGAGCTGCCAAAGTCAAAGCCTTCATCAAGATAGCTCTCGAGGCTATGGGTCGCCTCTATGACGCCGACAAAGAGAAACTTGCAAACATTTAGATCGCACGGTCTCGTTGCTAATAGTTTTTTCATACCAGTATTGTTATTTAATCTTTCCTATATTGTTCATTGAGATGTGTATTAATTAAATCAACTCTAACCAGTTGAAATAGTAGCTTCGCCTCGATATCTTTGATGGCATCGAGCGTAATGACTAAAGTTTCGTGCTTGCACAATGATAATGTGTTGACTCCAAAGGTTGGCATAACGTTTATATGGATAATTGGGTGACAGGCTATCTTCAAATTATCCGGTATCTTGTCAACTTTGTCGACTATCAGTACACTTGGTCCCCATCTCCTTTTATCTAAGGCTTCTTCGAGCTCTTTTGAATCTTCAGACTGAAACGAGTCTAAACTATCGACTATTCGGATATCGCCTTGATGCAGTTTGATTGTTAACATAGACTGAAGTGCATTGTAAAGATAGTGATTGGGCTTAGCTTTAAAATGAGTGGTCGGTCCTCGGGGTCCATGAGCCCAGCCGCCATGAAGCCAAATATTAGATGTTGTGCCACCATGCCTGGCACGGCCAGTACCCTTTTGTGGCCATGGTTTTTTCGTATCACCTTTGAGCTCATTTCTAACTGGCAGGCAAGTGTAGCTAACTTTTCTATAATCCTTCTGCCATATGACAGCCTCTGAGACATAGTCTATCCTCGGAAATCTGGAAAAAATAGACGGATGTAAGTCTATGATTCCTAGTTTCTTCTTCTCTGTACCCACAAAAGTTTCCAACCAAGCTTGCGGTGGTGGCGTGATCTTGGGGTTGAATAAATGTGTGTGGTCTAATTTAGTTTCAACAATAGTGCTGAGGGCTCTTATTGGAACCCTGAGACCTTTAAATGAAGCCATCTTGATATTATACAACAAATATTATTTGATTAGATCTTTGCGAGTAGAGAAGCAATATGCTCTACTTAGGTAGGCAAAACAACATTTGTTTACACCGCCACGTGATTTTGAGCGTCTGTTTTGCTCATTGCTCATCACTCACGGCTCGCGACCAAGGCCGCGACTCACAAGCGCCACAACTTCTTATGAATTTTGACATCTTTACTTATTTCCTGAATTGATTGATCCAACCAAATGGACTCCAATATTGCTGGTGATAATCTCAATGAGAATAATCTATTGAAGATTATCAAGGAATTCGAGAAAAGGTTGCTAGAGAACCAAAATCTTCGAATCAAATATGACAGCGATCCAACAAAATTTGCAGCTTCTGAAACTGAGCTATTCGCCTCACTGGATCAAATTCAAGCAATATCAACCCAACCCGAACTATATCGAGTCCTCATCAGCAAAAAGACCCTTACCTCTCTCAACTCACTAATCCATCACGCCAACACTGACATCTCATCCAAAGTCATCACAATTCTACAAGAGTTTACAGATATTGACGATGACCAGAGTCAAGAGGATACTGAAGCTCTCATAAAATCACTCCTGAAAGATGACATCATATTGTCTATCACAATGAATCTACGAAGATTAGATGAAAATAACAAGGAAGATGCTCAGACTATTACAAATTCCCTAGCGATTATAGAGAATATATTGGATTTCGATCTGAAGAATGTGGATTCGGCTGAAAAAATCATCGAATGGATGATGTCCAAGTTGAAGATTGATTATCAGAGATTTCAGCCGGTAAAGTTGTCGATGATAGAGCTGCTGTCTGTTTTGCTAATGAGCAATAATAATGCCAAAGATCAACTACGGGAGTTTAATGGGATAGACATTCTATTACGACAAGTGGCTCACTATAGAGGTTACCCGCCAGACACAGGTGATGAACATGAGTTCTTAGAGCAAGTTGTAAACTGTCTTTGTACAGCAGTTTTGGACTCTGATGACAACAAGAAAACTCTGACTGCAGAAAGTGGAGTAGAATTGATTACTCTTATATTAAAAGAAAAACGCGACGCCGTTAAGCAGTCCAATATCAAGCTTTCCATGTTGAAGTTACTCAATCACCTGCTGACTAGCGATAAGAACGAGGATAAGAATGTCACTGCTTGTTGTTTCGAGTTTATTGAGAACCTCGGACTGAAGGTTTTATTCCCTTTCTTCTTAAATCCAAGACATGCGCTGAATATTAAGGTCAAAAGAAGAGAGATACCACAGGTGTTGGACGAGGTTGAAGAGCATACAAGTGCCATTATATTAGCATTGTTGAAATACTCCAAAAATACTGATCACATTCAGAGGATATTAATTAAATTTGCCGAATCCAACTACGAAAAATTAGAACGGTTGATTGGATTACACGATAAGTATTTCAAGTTGGTGAAAAAAATTGAGCATGATAAAGAGAATGGTGACAATGAAGACGACGAAGGCGATATAAACGACAGGTCCAAATCAAGTGCCTACTTTACGTTACGGTCTGTTGATTACATTCTATTATTAATTGCATTTCTAGGTAACCAATTTGAAACGTACGATCCCACAAGTGGCGAAACTTTGACAAATTTCATTACAAACAAACTGCTAGCTCGCCGACCCGAGTTACGACACCAGATTGTGTTCGAGGTGCAAAAACACATTGATGAGGTCGAATCAACGAGTATAGAGGAGAGTAACTCTTTGGAACTACTTCTCAAGAACTTTGAGCATTTGGCCACAAGTAACAAGCGAACTCTTGAGTTTGATTGATATATTACACCTGGAATGCGGACCAATAAGATTGAAATGGACTAGGCACCACTTTCCTAAGCCGATTAAGAATATCCTGGGAGTGGGCCAAAATGGTTGGATGGGCGAAACTTAGTTTTGTTGACCCGGAAACGGGGTGATTTCGTTTTATCTTGGAAATAAATTAATGATCTCTCTCCCTATCCTAATCTTATAGTTTTATCTATTGATATATGAGCCTTGTAGAGGAGACTCGACTATTTGTGGCTTGGTAAGCGCTCATAGCGAACGTGTCTATCGACATGTAGTTTGGATGACTCCTCAACCCCAAGCAGTGGGAAATCATAATCTTTGTCCATCAAAGCCTCTGAGGCTAGTGTTCAGAATACCAATGGGGTATCTCTATTTCCAAATCCATTGGGAAATAACAAGGCCACCGGGTTTGCCATGTGCAAAAGTCGGTATTGGAAATGAAATAAGCTCCAACACTGGACTGACTAGAGTTACTTTGGAGCACATCATTGTGTAACATAATGATGGATTGGAACACGAGTCGCCCGCAAGTTTGTTCAAGGCCTAGTTCGCATGAGTTTGTTAGATGAGAGATAACTTCACTCGTCCATCGGTAATAACGATGGCAAAATGTTGGCTCGGACTTGGTGTGTGTATAAACTTGAACTGGAAGCTGGAGATTCCACGTGAGGCCGACGTGACCGTTGAAGAGGATTGCACGTGCAAATGGACGCGAGGTGGTTTTTGCTCGTGCCCGTTAGGTATTTGTAGAAGAATTCTCTAAAAACAGCTGATTTAGTTCATCATCTGGCTCATTAATTTACCAAGACCTTTGACCTACGTTTTTAACATAATTCAGCAGTTAAATTTCAAATTAAAAACTGAGGCAGTATCAGTTGCCTCGCCGACGATAACAACAACAACAACAAAAAGCATTTTTGTTATCTAATCTCGTGTGCATCTCAAATTTACAATCTAAGCCAATGGTGTGAAAACTAACCAGCAGTTGAGTTTTTAGAGGCGGACAGCTTTTGTCGTTGGCGATGAGATAAATTTACCAAATGCTGACATCCGAGAGAATCGGCATTATAATAATGATAAAGTCGGTGAAAAGGGTACAGAGATAGAGTTGGGCGAAATATGAGACTCGCCAGCGTTGCATATGTGATGTAATAACAACAACATCGCTGCTAGTATTGTTGCCATTTCATTCTATCGACTTTTGCTGGTTTCAAACGCAAAATACGGAAGTTCTATGCTCTTAGATGTAAAGTCTAAGCAAAATACAACGACAGGCTCGCTTGGTTTCCTCCTCCATTTCATTGGTGGTGCTGCCCAACTAATTTGCACTAGCAGAATTCTCAAATCCAAAGTCTGATTACGTTAGTCGAAATTCAAAAGCTCTATGCAAAGTTTCAAATTCACGCACGCAGCTCGAATTGATGTTGGTTGCTCATCGTAGTAACCGTTATAAAGCAAAACCACGATGAGCTTCACTTCCTGTCTATTTGCTGCGAGCCGGTCTACTGAATTCATATGCTTTGGTCTCATTCATTCTATTCGAGCCCAATAAATCCATTCTGAAAGCACGAGACTCACCCACACTCCAACTCGCAAACCATTTCAACGCGCAGATAGAGGAAGGAAGGAGGGTTGGTAATCAGCAAGCGCATTTATTTATGCATGAACTCGAACTGGTGACAAGGCAACTTCATAGCTTTCGTCGTTATCAACAATGTTTGATCGAAATAAACCTGATAAGCCGCGTGGCTGGTGGCAAATGATCGAGACGACTGGTGGTTATTACTATCGTTAATGTTGTTTAGTCTACTTCTGCTGCCGGTAGTTTTGTTTCACGAGCAAAACATAATGTAAGTAGGAAAATGAATGTCATGTCATATCGTTGCACAGTTTAGTTTCGTTGGCCCGTTGACTTTAAATTGGCAAAAGAGATGGTCTATGAAGTTGTTGAATGATTTGAGTTGAGAGGAATTGGTTTTTTAAAATTGGAGTTTGTGTTGTGAGAGTAGTGTTTTTTGCAACCGAAACTTTCCCTCTCTCTCTCTCTCTCTCCCTCTCGTTGCTGGTGTCGAGTTTCAAACCATTTTAAGCCATTTCTTTTGACGACTGGTTTATTGGCCTTGACTAAAGGACTGGCAAGTTGGCGAGCAACTTTCTAGAGAAGTCGAGCTGGCCGAGCGCCCAAGGGATCGGACGGCGGGTGCGAGGGTCGCGCAGTTTTGGAAACGACAACATTGCCGCGCTATTAGTACGGGACCTAGCGACGAGCGAGCGAGTGCATGCGCGCGTGCAAACAACAAAAGGCCAATCCATCGATCCATTTCTATTTGCCTATTTTAATACCGACAGGCTAACGGGAGGAAGGACGGACAGATAGATGGGCTCACGCTCAACGAATAGAGGGAGAGAGAGAAAGACAAACTTTCAAGATGTCGTGCCGGCTGATGCTTACCTCGTGGCAGTAGCAGTGGCGGTAACAGTAACAGTGGCAGTGCTGCTATTTGTATTGATATTGGTGTTCGCTTTCAACCAATCCAATGGCAAGCTAGACAGCCAGCTAGCTTGCCAACTGTGTACGCTGTTTAATTCACGCAGGCGCATTATTGAACCCCTGGGGCCAAGTTAATGGGTAGCCTGCTAGCTGCCGCCGAGTCACCAGCTCAAACGAACCAACGAGAGGCCAGAGTTTTATTCAGTTTTTATCTGCACGATGAGGTTGCGTATAGTTAACTCGATGGTTGTTGTTGTCGTGGCCGCTTCTTGAGTTAGTCGAAAGAGCTGGCACAAAACGGTAACTGCTACCGCTAGTTTGATTGTTAAATTCGAGAGTGAGGGAGAGAGAGAAAGCGAGCGAACCAACTAACTTGTAAGAGGAGACTCACTGGCAATTCAATGGGGGAAACTTGAGAGTTTCTAGGGATTGAGAGACAAGTGAGCTTGAGATAAAATGAGACGACGGGCTACGATCAAGACAAGAGACGCCAAGTTGGAATGACGACAACAAAATAGACTACTTTAGATTGCGCACAAGACTACACTAGATGCTAGTGACACTTGAGTTTAGCTCAAGCGAGCGACAGAAGAGAAGGAGAAAAAAGACAAGGTTCCTCAAGTTTAGATTCAACTTTATCATTCATTCGCGTTCGCTGATGTGAGCACCTAGCGACCGGCTAAGTGACGTCTTGGACTTGGTTGTGGATCTACATCGTGATTGTCGTGGTTGTTGGCGGCAGCGACGACAAACACGGCTGCCACAATCAGACGAAAGAGTGTGCTAGTTGTGAGGAACGAAATTGGCGAATAGAGTCGCCGAAAAGGGGTGAGAGATCTAGTGACTTGGAGCCATGCGGTTGCTTAGGAGATATTAGCCGGCGACCGGCTCAACTTTTGTTGTTGTCCTCACGATGCAAGTTTGTCAATCCGGAGAGCGATCGAGAAGAGAAATTAATAACTTGCGTGCGAGATGAAAAATAAAACAAAAAATCGCCGAGTCGAGTAACAAGAACAAAAGGGCAGCTTTAGCGCAGATCAAAGCATAGGTTAAAAACAACGTGACAAGAAAGAGGCTTCAAGATAGAAGGTTACTCGAGCCGAAACAACGTTCAAAACAACAACAACAACAACAACAACAACAACAACAACAACAACAACAACAAGTGTTCCATTGGATAAAACGGAAATATCAGACTGTAAGTATAAGTTCTGCCTGCCATCAGGCAGCCAACGCGCGCCACATGCGACGGGCGCCTAATTGACTAGCCGTGATGTCAACAGGATTAACAGCAATGCTACTGTATCTAAATCTGCAACAAACACTAGTGGCGCACCTAAGAGACGGCTAAATAGAAAGTAAATTGGCCGCCGTGTTTGCCCGCTAAACATTGGCATGCTCAGCGGCGTCGTTGTGGGAGTTGGAGGAAGTTCACCTGTCACCGATAGATTGGCCAGAAGGAGAGAGTGGGGAAAGTGGCATGGCGTAGCACAACAAAATCGACCACGAGACAGATGCAACACACGGTATAAGCGGCCGTCACCGGCTCCAGTGGTGGGCATTTGCGGCGCATCAGCTTGCAAATGCACGTTGCGTTGCCCGTGCCTTGCGGCGGCTGCACTAAACCCCCTAACAGGTGCGCTCTCGTCGGCAGCTTGCGGCGCGCGCTGCATTGCAATGAGCAACGCGAGTGGGCTTGCATTTTTGCTGGGCTTCTCCACTTCTAAGCCAACCATCGCAACATCTCAACGCCAGTGAGTTTTTCTTTGGCGTTCGATGAGAGAGAAAGAGGAAGAGTGACCTTTTTTGATAGTTTTCTAGAAATCAACCGCAAACTTCTGCTTCAATTCGCTGGTTGCTCGCCAAACGACCAGCAAATGGACCAAGTGAGGCCCTCGAGGCGATTTGCAACCGAATCTCCACTCGCATCCACAAGGCACCGGCAGCTCGCTGGTTTGTAGGTGTGGTACCTATCGCATACTAGCTCTAGTGTATGACGAGATCATGTTGACGAGAAGCCGGCTGTAAAACTCGCTGGAGTGAAGCTGCGGACGAAAGAACGAGGGATAGAGAGTGAGACAGAGGGAGTCACATGTGGCGCCAGTTGGCCAGATGAGATGAGATGAGTGCAGTGGCAAGCTAGCGAGCTAAGCGCGCCGCACGACGATTGCGACGAGCCTGATGACAACGGAATGCGCGTAAAGCACTAGACACTTTGCTTCACGGTGCTCGGCGACTGTGGCTCTCGTTTGTTGTCACTCGCCGTCTCTCGTCTCATCTGTATCTGCAGCTTCGACTGGCACTCTGCTGGTTGACGGCCAGCTTCAATGTTGCTGTTGCTTCCAGGTTCCACCAACCAAACATCACTGCCACTTTATTGAACCACCGACCAACAAACTACCGTGGGGAAGGAGTGAGGAGTTTGCCGTTGTTGTCGTCGCATATGTGTGTGTGTGTGTGTGTGTTGGGGGGGCGAGCTCCCGCGCACCGTCCGCCTACCCTAGTGGGTAGGGGGCGTGGCGGGCTCTCCCGATCTGTATATAAACGCCTACGGGCGCAATAAACAGCTCAGTCGAGCTCCTACCACCAAAAGGTTAACAGCCAAAATAGTGTATTTTAAAAAGATGTCGGATATTTTGGGCGATCGGTTGATCGTCCCAAAGTTTACCGGAAGCGACTTTGCAGTGTGGAAAGCGCAATTCGAGGCCTTTCTCATCAGCAAAGGAAAACATGATCAACTTAGCAAGACGAAACCGAGAAGGTCAACGTCAGCTCCAGAGGCCGAGAAGGCGCAGAAAGAAGTTGAAATCAAAGAGTTCGAAGATAACGACAAGCATTTAAAAGCCTTACTGCTATTGTCGCTTGACACCAAGAACGCAAGATTGGTCCTAGGTTGTAACTCCGCGAGGGAGATTTGGACCCGCCTGTGCACAACATACGAGTTGAGAACTGATGTGAACAGATGCAACTTGCAGAGCGAGTTCTTCAATCTGAAAATGAGTTATGATGAAGAAGTGAGCAGCTACATTGGTAGGTGCGAGCAAATTTACTATCAATGTATTAGTGTTGGAGTCGTTGGACTAGATGAGCGACAACTCTGCAACACAATTGTGTGCGGCCTGGCCAAGAGATATACAAACTACGTATCCCAATGGAACAACAGAGAGATAGCGAGAAAAACTCTGAACGAATTAATCGCAAGTCTAACAGCTGAACAGCAACTGCTCAACAGGTTCAAGAAACCGGTGGAACAAGCCCACCACTCCGAAACTAGACAACCGACAGAAAAGCCGAGTGAGCGCAAACCCAGAGACAACAAAAAGAAGGGAAAGAAAAACCCTAAAAACGAAGGTGCGAAAGAGTGTTGGGAATGTAAAGCAACAACCCACCTTAGACATCAGTGCCCCAAATTCAAGGCAAAAGCGGGAAATAACCGCGACGAGGCAAGTGCAGCCGAAATCGGCATTGAAGAGGGGATCCTGGCCGAAAGTTACATCTGCGACGAAGCCAATTTTGTAAGTAGCGCAAAAGGGTGGATCGTGGATAGTGGGGCCACGACCCACATGAGCCCTGATCGTGATGATTTTGTCTCATACACTGAGCTAAACTCACCCCGCAACATTTTGTTCGGGGACAAGAAGGCACAAGGGGGGCAGGCCATAGGCATTGGCACTGTCGAGTTGATCACAAGTGTGAACAACAAAACCCAAAACCTGAAATTGTTCGAGGTTTTACACGTGCCCAATTTGCGACGCAAACTTGTGTCCGTGAGCAAGGCCACCTCGCGAGGCGGCTATTGCAAACAAGATGCGAAATCTTGTCAATTGTGGGACGAGAATGAAACTAAGTTACTGGAAGCACCAGTTTCGAATGGCCTCTACCACGTGCACCTTGCCGGTGCAGAGTCATTTACCTCGGAGGTAGATGAACTAACCATATGGCACGAAAGATTCGGCCACATAAACAAACGGTTTGTCGCCAAGACAGCGAAGGCGGTGATGGGCATGGGAGAACTAAACCCACCACCAAAGAACAACAATCAACTGAGGCAAATTGACTGCATCAGTTGCGTCATGGGCAAGCAGCCGAGACTAACATTGCCAACCCGCACGACACCCCGTGCCACGACAGTCGCCGAGGTGCTCCATTGCGATATTGTTGGGCCAATGGGAGTCCCATCACTCAGCGGCAAGCTTTACTTTATCCTTTTCAAGGATGAATTCTCCAACTATAGGTTCGTCACCTGTATGAAAAGTAGAGATGAAGCTTTCGACGCAACCCGCAAAGTTGTCGCCCAAATCAAAGCCGACACAGAAAAGAAAGTCAGGTACTTTTTCTCGGATCAGGGGTCCGAATTTACGAGCGCGCGAACACAAAACTTCTTCGTTAGCGAGGGGATTGTGCACAAAACCAGTGCACCCCACACACCTGCCCAAAACGGACTAATCGAGAGAGATAACCGGACAGTTGTAAGCGGCGCAAGGGCTATGCTACTAGCCAAAAACGTGCCAGCAAAATTATGGGGGGAGGCGGTAGTGACCCAAGTCTATCTACTGAACAGATCGATTAATTCGATCACCGGCGATAAGACACCCTACGAACTATATCTTGGTAAGAAACCAAAAGTGTCCCACCTGAGAGTTTTTGGGTGCCTAGCCTACATCAAAACAGCAACCAAAAAGAGATCAGGCTATCAGCCCAAACTCGAAGCACGTGCCACGAAGGGCTGCTTTGTTGGATACAAAGAAGAGGGGCCAGACTTCACATATAGAGTGTTCGATCCAGAGCTGGACGAGTCACGGAAAATGAACATCATCACTTCGCGAGACGTCATTTTCGACGAATCATTGTCGTTATCAGACGACCCGGCGGGCGATCCATTTGAAGATCTTACCTCTGACGATGAAGAAGAGATTGATGCAGGCAGCAACCCAATCAATGAAGAGGAAGCCTACTCATCAACCGACGGCGAACCGTCGACGCTGAAAGAAGCGATGTCATGCGCTAACGCCGACAAATGGCAACATGCGATGAAAGAAGAACACGACGCTTTAATTAAAAATAACACTTGGGTGTTGGTTGATCCCCCTCCCAACAGGAAGATCATAAGCTGTAAGTGGTGCTTTGTGCACAAATACCAAAACAACGAAATCGTGCGCTACAAAGCACGACTCGTGGCGCGAGGCTTCACACAAATCAAAGGAATTGATTACAATGCAACTTTTAGCCCGGTCGTCCGGATGGAAACGGTAAGGATACTACTCACTTTACAACAAAAGTTTGGTCTAGCCATCAAACAATTTGATGTAAAAACAGCTTACTTAAATGGCAAATTGCAGGAAGAAATTTATATGCGCCAGCCAGAGGGTTACGCAGTCAAGGGGGAGGAGCATAAAGTGTGTAAACTCGTGAAATCACTCTATGGACTTAAGCAGGCGGGCCGCGAATGGAACCGCTGCTTCACCGAGTTTTTAAAAAAGTTTAATCTAAAACAATTGCTTTCAGACACTTGCGTCTTTGTGAGCCATAATTGCAACTTAACAACGAATGGCGAGAGGCCAATGTTGATTGTTGCAATCTACGTGGACGACGGCCTCGTGATGTCGAACTCCACAAAAATGATCGAAAACTGCATTGCCCACTTGCAAAGGGAATTTGAAATAAAAATCTGCGAGGCGAAAACATTCGTCGGGCTGCAAATCGAATCAACCGCCGACGGCATCCGCTTACACCAAAGCGATTACGTAAAACGAATCGTGGCAAAATTCGGATTGGACAACACTAGCCGCGCAGTCTCGACGCCAATGGACTCCAGCTTGCAACTATGCAAACAGGGGGAGGCCGGCTCGAACAGCAAAGCAGTCGACGTACCGTACCTCCAAATAATAGGAAGCCTATTATACGCAGCGAACACAACGCGATTGGACATCGCATTTGCGGTACACAAACTAGCTAGATTTGCCCAGGCGCCTAAGCTGGTGCACTGGCAAGCCGCTAAACGCGTAATCAGATACCTGGCGAAAACAGCAAACTACGGCATAGTCATCAGCAGCAAAAACGAGCTTGAGCTCGAAGGCTATTCCGACGCCGATTACGGCAACAATTATGATGACCGTAAGTCGACAAGCGGCTGCATAATTTTGCTTAACAAAACGCCTATCGCTTGGCGCTCACGCAAACAAGACAGCGTTGCTACCTCTGTCTGCGAAGCCGAATTCGTTGCAGCCGCGCTAGCTGCAAAAGAGCTCCAATGGACGCGCATGCTCTTGGGGGAGCTGGGCGTAAATCTACCGGCAAGTCGCCTGTTGATCGACAACCTAGGGGCCATCGCCACTATTCGGAGCGACACTCAAAGGTCCAAACTCAAACATATCGATATTAAATTGCATTTTATTAAAGATATCAACGGCAAGATAATTCAAGCTGAACACATATCAAGCAAAGACCAGTTAGCTGATATACTGACCAAGCCGGTCAATCGCCAAACATTTGAGTATCTTATTGACCGCCTTCGCATCCAGCCGATCGAAGCAAACATGGCATGCTGGATGACGCCATTTTTCATTGCAGCAATTATGCCAGTAGCAAGCAGCGTATTCATTGGCGACAGTATCGCAACAGAATTGAGGCATGAACATATTGAATATGACCACCCTTGCGAGGTAATGCTTCACTCCGAAGCCATCAGAGAGTTAAAGGCTATCGACATAGCGACAGCCAAAGGCCTGGAAACACCGCTAAAATCTCTGACCGCCCACAGATACGGAAATTGCCGGCTAGCACACAAGATAATCGGGAACATAGCCCAAAATTTCAACAGCTACGCGTCAAATAGACCCAGAAGAAGCTTGGCATCTGTTGCGACTACGGCCATACGCATTTTTTCACGAGTAGCGATGGCAACAGCCACAAATTTTGTCAACGGATTGAGTCAAGGGACTACCGAAGATAAAGTGGCCTTGTTTGCATCCAATCTATTGGACCGGCTCACCAACAACTCGAAGCACGAGTACTACACGCATACGCTAGTCCCTATTGACCAAGTTGAAAATGAAATCGGAATAGTGAATCCAGTTGCACTAATGCGTAGAGCCAAACTACATGAAGTCGTTTCCTCCTTCAACTACGAGGAACTGTACAGTTCCTATGTAACTGCTGAGCAAGCAGGCTCAACCGCATTGATGGCTGCGCTCGAAGAAGGATTCAGAACCGGGATTGTCGACACCTTAGCCCTAGGCGAGCTACTCAAAGACGATGAGCTGCGCCAAATCGACCCGAAATCGACAAGACTCGTCGACGTAAAAACAAAAACGGACAAGCGCAACAGCAAAGGCACTGTTGATATCTGGTTCGAAATCGACCGCCCAATACCAATGATGGACAGGATCATATGGTCAGATATAATACTGACACTCTGCAGCATCGCTGGCCTACTGGCCATACTAGCACTAGATCACGCTCGCCGCTGGATGTACAAACCACGAGATGAGGGACCAACACCAGCCACAGAACAACTTGAGGATCTACCAAGAGGAACCTCAGCAGCTAGCCTAGCCGCTAGCCCGGCGCCAAGTTCAGTCCGCGACACTGAATCGCCACCATTGAGATCGGAATACGAAGCCAGCGTGCGCAGTCACTCGAGGGGGAGTGTTGGTGGGGCGAGCTCCCGCGCACCGTCCGCCTACCCTAGTGGGTAGGGGGCGTGGCGGGCTCTCCCGATCTGTATATAAACGCCTACGGGCGCAATAAACAGCTCAGTCGAGCTCCTACCACCAAAGTGTGTGTGTTTCGGGCGCATTATTATTGTTATCATCGTCACCGTCGCCGCTACCACGAGAGAGTTGTGTCATATTTTGCTTAAATTAACATTGAATTCACCTCATCCCACCTCAACCAAACTAACCTCGCTACAACTAAGCAGCTCGTTTGCCAACAACCAACCTGGACTAGCTAATTAGCGTTAGCTTGCCAACGCAGCGCCCACCCACCTGGCCACAAGTTTAGTGTTGAGGTGAAGAGCAACACAACACTAGCGGCACTATATTCCATTAGCCAGTCAATTAGCCGGCAGCAAGTTGAGCACCACCAAGCAGACGATACGAGAGCAAGAAGAGGGACGCATAAGCTCGAGCAGGAAGAGAAGCACAGACGCAAGCAAATACAAAGGCTCATCATCAGGTTGCTCGGGACATTAATCACCCGAATAGCACTCACTCACTTTCTGCGCACGAAGAAAAGAACTAGATCAACTCGCTAAGTGGTCGCTGCTACCGCCAAGCAGCTTGTTAGTTATTTGCTTGGTTGGCTGGCTAGCTAGTTAGTTGACTAGTTGCTTAGAAGACCAAAAAGCAATTCAAAGAGGAGGTATAACGTGTCACAATCAAGAGATCAAAATGAGTAGTGAGCAAGTGAACGAGGAAAGTGAGCAGCCGCAAGTTGCTGCTACTACCACTGTTGCCGCTGCCCGGCGGCAACAATCAACACCCGCCGCCGCAAGTGGCCAGGAGCAGGCGACAGAGTTCGGGCCAACCCATGGCCAGCAGCCGATGTCTAGTAGTTCGAATGCCGCGAGTGGCTCTGGTCACTCTTTTGCCGGTGCCCGCACCGACACACCAAACCACAACCACCCCCACCACCAGCAATTGAGTCTGAACTCGGGTGCCACCGGCCATAGGCACCAGCACCATCATCATCACCATCATCACCACCACCACCAGCACTCTCCCCAGCAAACTGAGCAACACCGAGCTCAGTCGCCGATTGAGGGGTCAGTGGTGGTGGTCAGTTGTGATCCATCACCTAACTCGACCCAAATGCAGGGGCCGGAAGTGACTGGAGCCCTGACGAGCGAGCAGGTGGTCTCAGCGAGCGCCGCCGGCGAGGGCAACGATCAGCTGACTTCCATTGCGACGCCGACCAATCAGCAGCAACAGAACCAATTGTCTGGCGCAACTAGAAGGAAGTCGACTTTGGATTTGGTGGGTGAGCTGACCAGTCGCACGGCGCGGCGACTGAGCGAGCTGGGCATAGGCGGTGGAGGCAACTCATCAGGTGGTGGTAATAATTCCAACAATAATCAGGAGATTGCCAACGGCAAGAAGGCAGGTGGTGCTGGTGGTGGAAACAATAGCAGTAATAGCAACAGTGGTAATGATAGCAACAATAGAAAACCCTCAATTGCAATGCTAATCTCGAACACCACAAGCGGTTGCAATATTTCAAACCAAACCGGAAGTCAAGATCAAACCCCGACAACGGTGAGCTCGAGAATGGAGCGCTCTCCTGACTCGAGCACAATAAGGCCCCGGGGGCGCAAGGGGGCGCTGAAAAAGAGGCGTGTGTCGCTGATTAAAAACCACCGATTTGCGCCCAGATTCTTTAAGCAGCCAACCTTTTGCTCGCACTGCAAGGATTTCATTTGGGGCTTTGGAAAGCAAGGCTACCAATGCGAGCTTTGCTCCTTTGTAGTCCACAAACGTTGCCATTCGTTTGTAAATTTCATCTGTCCCGGATTCGACAAGCAACTCCAAACTATGACCAAATTAAGCAAATTAAAAGCCAACCACGAGTTCCACGTCCACTCCTATGGGTCGCCCACCTTTTGCGACCACTGCGGCTCCCTACTATACGGAATCATTCACCAGGGACTCAAGTGTAAGACTTGCGATATGAATGTCCATAAGCGATGCCAAGTACACGTGCCCCCACTCTGCGGCCACGACCAAACTGAGCGCCGCGGCCGGCTCCAGCTAAAGATCTCAATCGAGTACCCGGAAGTGGAGTCAAAGTCAGCCGCAGGACAAAAACCTTTGCCTCCCTCTAGTGGCGGCGGCAACTCCAATGCAAACAAACAACACTCTCAATTTGCCATTGTGATTGACGTTTTGCAAGCGCAAAACTTAATGCCCATGGATCCAAACGGACTCTCGGATCCCTATGTGAAATGCAAACTCATTCCCGAACCCCAACGAGCTGCAAGCCAATACCACCACTCCAGCAGTTACCTGGCGGCCAGCGGCGGAAGCAGCAGCGGAAGTGGAGGCAGTGGCGGCAACCACTCAACGCAAACAGCTGGCCACTCGCCGGGAATGAAGAAGAGAAAGACAAAGACAATTAATAATAATTTAAATCCAGTTTGGAACGAGCGCTTGGTTTTTGATAAGCTCACTGCCGAGGATAAAGACCAGCGATTGTTAATCGAAGTCTGGGACTACGATAGAACGTCGCGAAACGATTTCATGGGCTCCTTTTCGTTTGGAGTCAGCGAGTTGGTCAAGGAGGGCAAAGTTGAGTCCTGGTTCAAGTTGCTCTCGCAGGAGGAGGGCGAGTTTTATAATGTTCCCATAACGGTGATTAATTCCACAGGTGGCAGTGGTGGCGCCGACGACAAGAGGTTAGGTTCGCCGAGTTCGCCGTCGGGTGGCGGTTTTCTCACGAGCAACAATCGCATATCCTGCGCGCCGCTCGACAAATTTGACCGAGTCACGCCCACCACTCCCCTCGACATGCACTCGTTGGCTTCGGGCGGCAGGTTGCATAATAGTAATAGTAGTAGCAACAACAACAACAACAACAACCACCACCATCACCACCACCATCATCATCACCATCATCACCACCACCATTCAGGTAAAGAGCAAGAGCATCGACAGCAACATGCCACCACCGTTAGTGACTTTGACTTTTTGCGGCTCATCGGAAAGGGATCCTTTGGAGTGGTAAGTAGTCGTTTCTCTCTATGTCTGTTTCTTTTGAGTCACTGTTTTATTCTCTTTGATTGGAAGCCGCTCGCTTGCTCGCTGAATGTCAATCCGACCCCATAGGGTGACCGATGTCCGTTTAATGAAAGCGAGAAATTATTGCAACTAAGTGGTAGTCGCAACGATCGGTGGACACTAACTGAAGGGAGGAATCGAACAAACGCCTTTGCCTGGCCAACAAATTGACGCCGACCAACAACTTGATAACTCACTTGCTCAACGGCGCTCTCCATCTCTCAGTTGGCTGACTGGCTAGCTGGCAAAAAGCTTTTGTCGAGCTGATTGCAAACCGTCCAACTGGACACTAGCCAGCTGGCCGAGCGCTCGATCGCTTGCGCGTCTATCGCTCAAGGTCGCTAGGTGCCAGCCGCTCACTGTGGCTGGTGCAGAAAGTTGCACCTACTGTCGCTAGAAGCAGCGAGCGCCCTTCTCAACCGGAAGCGACGCTAATTCAATTGGGCGCAAATTCTCGGTTGCCGTCGCTGGTCGCGGCACTTTCCTCCCCGAAGTTTCATGTGACGCGAGACGCAATTCAGACGAACAACACGACACGACACGACTCGACTCGACGCGACGCCCGGCCAAGTCACATTTGGACAACCAATGGATTTGTTGGCGGCGGTTTGGGTTTAGATGGAAAAATTCGCCAATACAATTGACGACTAATCGGGTTAGCGGCGGCTGCAGAGGTAGATACGATGGGCCAATGGAATCGAGATCGACGCAAAGCCACCTGGCGGTGGCGCGGGGCGAACTGGAAACCAAAAACTTGCGCGAGGCTTGTCCTTATCGAGCCTTGTCCTTATCAAGCCTCCACCAACTATCCAACTTTCATTCTAAGGTCATAGATACTATCGTCGTCGTTGTCGTCGTCGGTGTCATGATGATCTCATGACGTTTACCAGTAACACCTGATTTATGAGTGGATTTCAGTCAAGCAATTTGATCGGCCAACTAACTTTGAACTCTACCATGATACCTCTACTTTCACTTCCTCGTTACTCCGGCGCATCTTAACTGGTTCCGCCAAAACATCAACTTGCATCCTGTAACTTGCAACGTATAAACGGAAACGAAAATTGATTTGGAAATGGGAACGGAACTCGAAACAACCACCTACCAAACGTCGAATCTTGCAATGCCGCATCTCTTGCTAACTCTAACTTAAAATTATGTAATATAATGTGATCCAATGAAATCGATACAAACCTTGCAGGTCCTGCTGGCCGAACATCGTGATAGCAGGCAATTATTTGCCGTCAAGATACTCAAGAAGGATGTCATAGTTCAGGACGATGGAATTGAGTGTGCTATGGTTGAGAAGCGGATTTTGGCTCTGTCAGGCGAGCGGCCGCCATTTTTAATCCGACTCCATTCCTGCTTTCAAACCATCGATCGCCTCTTCTTTGTGATGGAATACGCCGAGGGCGGCGATTTAATGTACCAAATTCAACAGTACAAACGATTCAAGGAGCCGGTGGCCTGCTTTTATGCCGCAGAGATAGCCATTGGCCTTTTCTTTCTCCATTCAAAGGCAGTCATTTATAGGGATCTGAAGTTGGATAACGTCTTGCTGGACCGCGAGGGCCACATAAAAATAGCTGACTATGGCATGTGCAAGGAACACGTTTACAATGGCTACTATGCACGCACCTTCTGCGGAACGCCAGGTAAGTAAAGAGCTGTGTGCAGCTTACAACCACCTGTGAATGGAATTTGGAATATACAAAATCTTCCCCTCACAAATATTGCTTTAGCTGATATCTTTAGCCACTTGCAAAGCAACTTTCCCCTCCGGCACGGCAACCAAAAGGGGGAGAAAAATTGGATAATCTCATCATCTAGCTTCCTCTTCTTTTTCAAGTGCCACACTAGTGTTTCATAGTTGCGAGTGCGCAAGAGCCGGAAGTACTTGGCGCGGCACCGATTGCGTCACGAATCACTTACCTCAGCCCGCTCCCCGAGTGGCGAGCTAGAAACCGTTAGACCGGTTGCGCAACCGACCGATCGGCCGACAAGAGTGAACGAGAAACGTGATTGGCCTTGCGAATCTTCTGAAGGCTTAGCGGTGGCCCGAGGCTTGGGTTGCTCCTTTGGGCCTTGGTCTTTAGTTGTCTCTCCTTTTTCTCCCCTCTTTTTGCTCGCTTGCGCCTCCTTTTTCTTTGCCACCCTATCAAGTAGGCGAAAAGAGCAGCGGCGATTACTCACTTTCGCGGCCCACATGAGTAACAGAGAGCAGAGAGTAGCAACTATGTGGGCTGCTCACTTGGCTCGCTCACCTGGCTACTATCAACTGGCCCACCCTTCACTCGGTTCAGCTCGGCTCGGCTCAGCCCAGCCCAACTCAACCCAGCTTAGTTCGACTGAACTCTGCTCTGCTCCAGCTACCACTTGCAACTGACAGCGAGCCACCAGAACCTCAAGTGAATGCCACTCACCGAGGGGGAGGGGGAGTGAGAGGTTAAAAGGAGGAGCCGGGCCCAAATGTAGAGGCCCGCCCGAAAGAGCCAGCGGCTTTTTGCGGACTCTTACCGTCTCTCTCTCTCTCTCTCTCTCTCTCTCTCTCTCTTTCTCTCTTTCTCTATCTCTCTTGATTAAGTTTTAACCGAGAAACTAAAACGGCTCCTCAGAGGCGGGAACTTGATGGCCGTTGGCGGCGGCGCCGCTTGTTACTGAGGCTGCCATCAAGGGTAGCGGCTAATCTCGTTGACCTCGATTGTCGAGTGCCCGGCGTGCACCAGGTGCAAATATAATGTCATTATGTGATGTTGTCGCTAACCCACTTTCAGGTAACCGGCTTTTGAGTCAGCAGCGGCGGTGGCGACGGCGCCAATCAATTGCGATGCTCCTCTTAGATCTCGATCCCATTAAGGATACGCGATATGGGGTACTGAGTGGAGTTACGCTCTCTCTCTTTCTCTGTTGCCCACGTTAGATAGTCGGCTGTTCAACTCGACCCCACAAAACTTAAACCCCTCCGCCGAGTGGACGCCATTCGGCAAGCTAGCTAGGCCCATGCCGCTGGGGCCCGCTAGCTTGCCATTGGACGCCTATCAAGCCGCTTCTCGCCAGCTAACGAACAGATGAATCGGCAGCGCTAATGCTGTTGCTGCCGGCCAGCTGATAACGAAACAAATTCCCGCGTCCCAATGGCAATTGGGAGAGCGAGAGGAAAACTCGAACGGCAAGTCGATCATTGCACGCGAGTCACAAACGCAGCATTCGATTGCTGTGATCAATTGTAATCTGGATTATGAGCAACGGCGGCGACAAAAGCGCAACTGACATCAACTCTCCAGAGCGGCGACTGTTGTTGTGGTGGCAGAAGCAGTGGTGGTGATAGTAATACTAATAATAAAAGTAATAATGATAACACTGACCAGCAACAATGGCACGACTGCACCGCCTCTTTAGTTGCCGTCCGGCGACGGCTAGTGAAAATGCTGCAAGTTGGCGGCGATACACGCACTTACAATACGCCACCAGTTCCGTTTGTCAGTCCGTTGAATCGGCGGTCGATTTTCTCACTCCTCGCTGAGGCCCAATGCTAGTGACGGCGGTAGTAACAATAGGATTGCGATAGTGATAGCGATCGGAGTGGTGCGAGAAATAAATAGAATTTAGAGTGACACCACCACAACGACATCAACATCATCAACAATATCAACAACCACAACGACAGCAACAAGAACGTCGACTTGCGAGTCGTCAATTCCAGCGTCCGACAACTTGACGCTCAAGTTATGACCACGAGTCGAATGGACTACCACTACTACTATTTCCGGCGAATGTACTGGTTTTCGCAATTAAATCACACTCAATTGGGCCCCCTAAAATTGAGTTCCAATTTCAATCCGCCGACATCCAAGTGGAAATTGTGGAGCCGTTCAAAGTGAAAAAGTGTTTGGGTGAACAAGAACGGCGATAGCGACCACAACATCCACAGGCAACATCGATTGCCTGAGCTATAGTTACGCGTGTCCCTTTTGCTCGTTTCTTTTGAAATGAGTATCAGCAACCACTTGTCGTGCGCTCCAATTTCGTGCCGGCGTCGTTCAATCGGTCGTCGAAGGGTGCAATGGAGTACCCGGCGCTGGA
The DNA here is from genome assembly GCA_015350385.1 of Aculops lycopersici. Classification (NCBI taxonomy): domain Eukaryota; kingdom Metazoa; phylum Arthropoda; class Arachnida; order Trombidiformes; family Eriophyidae; genus Aculops; species Aculops lycopersici. The sequence goes on along the minus strand of WNKI01000005.1, from coordinate 820,448 downwards.
GAGCGGTGCACCTGTGCCGCTTGAATTAATTCCACCGCGCCATCGGCGCTCGAGAGCGAAACCAAAGAAGAGCGCACCTCCAGCTCAAGAGCAATTATCGTTTCGAATTGCTCGTGGTATTTTATTTTCATTCTTGCTTTCAGTCGACCAAAAGTTGCGCTTTGGTCTCTCCACGGAAGCCAGCTAATCATCACGCTCTCTCTCTCTCTTATTTTGAATAGATCTCTTGCTGGAAGTCTGAAGCTCTTGCTGGTGGCCGATTAATAAGTGCCATTTTGTTGTTGTAGTAGTTGAGCCTTTATTGCAACCACCATCGAGAGTCAACTATCGCTACTCATATCTGAGGCACAGGTAACCTCGTTGTTGCGGTCCACACTTCCATAGGCCGGCGTCCCAACCGAGTGCCCTTTATTATTGTTTGCCTTTGCAGTCGCAGGCAAAGTTTGTGTCTCTCGCTTCGAGAACAATCAAACTGGCGCCTCGATATTCGAGCGGGCAATTTGGTCGGTCAGTCGGTCGGTCGGTCGGTCGGTCGGTCGTCCTGCGGGAGTAGCCGTCAACTTTCCGCCTTCCGTCTGCTTGTATTTGTGAGTGTTGTTGAATAGCGAGCGCCAATAAACTAAGCTATTTCTCGTTGCCCACTTACCTTTTGCCTCAAGAGAAGTTTACCTGTCTCCGCGTGACAGGTAAACTTCTACCCTCCGCTACTCGTGGTAACGCTCGATAATATGCGAGCCCCTGGTGCACTTGCACATTTTATCGCTATCCGCGAGTGGCAAGCGAGTTGCAGGCAGTAACGGGCACTAACAGCAGTAATACGAACACTGAATGTGCCTCAACCAACTAACCAAACCACCGCCTGCCAACGTAACAACCCACAACCAACCAAACAACCAATGAACGTACCTACGACGACGACGACGACAAACAGATTATATTAGTCCGGAAATTTTGCTCTACCAGCCATATGGCAAATCAGTCGACTGGTGGGCCTTTGGAGTGTTGCTCTACGAGATGCTCGTTGGCCAGCCTCCATTTGACGCCGAGGACGAGGAGGAGCTGTTCATTGCAATCATGGAGCACGGAGTCTCCTATCCCAAGTTCATGTCCAAGGAGGCAAAGGACATTTGCAAGGGATTGCTAATCAAGAATCCGGCCGAGCGGCTCGGTTGCACCAATGGGTAAGTTAACCTGACTTGACCATTTACTTTTCTGCTATGCGTTTGTTGTACCAGTTGCCCACCGTGAACCTTTCAGCCACCACCTGCTCGGGATTTCTCACTAGCTGCGACTCTTATTTGAACCCAACACACTCACAAACTGGTCTCTCCGGCGTCTCAATTTGTGAAATGCAACGACGCCAGCGCGACGGAAACCAGTAGAAATCACGAGCGAGCTTGTTCTAACGCTAATAACCGTGGACGCTGCTGCTGCACTTTAGGTCACAGTCAAGCAGCTCACCTGTCTCGCTACCTGGCAAACTCATGGATAATTTGGCAACGTCGTCCGAGCGCCATGCAAACTGAGGCCAAATTGAGTAAGAGACGTCTCGCTACGCAGCTGTAATTGCCACTCGCCTTTTTCCCGATCGCCAACACAATTGAACTTCTTGACATTTAACCGCTGGCTTGGCAATGAATCCAAGCTTGCCAAGCGGCCGCTCATACGCGACTCAAGCTTTCCACTTGCGTCGCTCTCTTAGAAGCTCGCCAATTGATTGTTTGCCTCGCGAGCCGTCGGTTCTAATCTAACACTTGGAGCGGATCTCCTGCTTGTTGACGCGCGCATTTCAATGTGTGTTTGCGTGAGGCGAGATCTCGACCGGAAGCTCGCCGACAACTGGGACGACGACGGCCACGAGTCATTGCGAGTCAGAGGCAAAGGGAACGAGGTTTTGCTTTAAATCTAAATCCAAATCTGCACACTCAGCGTTTGGTTACTGGAGCCGAAACTGGAGCGAGCTACTCGATGGACTCGATAAAAGCGAATGGCAGTCGGCTAACGTATTCAGCCGAAAGCGCGCGCCATCGAGTTGCCGCCAAGATCATCGCCGGGTCGTGGCGTCAACACTGCCACTCGCGACGACTGCTGATCGATTCGCTTCCTTACTGAGGGGTTCGTTTGCGAGTAGCAGATGGATAAAAACGACAACCGTCACAGAGCACCAAGATCCAGATCGAAATCCCGTCGACTTTCAGCTCATCTTGGGCTCACAATGAGCACGTGAGCCAGAGAGTTTAGAGAGATTCGCCTAGATTGGCGCTGATTGAATTTACACAGTTGCGCACAGTTACATTTGTAGGTCGGTGGTTGGTTGCCAAGCAGTCAACACAAGTCCTCGCTTGATTCCTTTTGGGTTCCATTGGTTCTTTTAGTTCTCAGCTTCGGTTCCCTACTATCCAGTTTCTATTCAATAAAAGTGCGCAAATATATTTATAACTATATATATATATATATTTTCGACTCTTAATTTCAACGCCGAATCGTCACTAGTCTAGTCGCGAAGCTGGCTAACGAGTTCGAGGGCCAAACAGCCTTGGCTTCTCTGGTGGCGCCTAAGAGCAAATCAATTTTCCATGTCCATGAATCGAATCGTCTAGCCCAAGTAGCTAACTACAAATGCAGCGCCCGCCGCTGCTTCCGGTGAATCAATTGCTTGCAAGCTGGCTGGCTGCAACTAGCTTGCCAGCAGCCTTCACGCGCGAACCGCAAAGTGGCGCTCCTCTGTTATCATCATCATTACCAGCCAGCCAGTAACAGCAGCAACCAAGTCGAAATGGATTCAACCAGAGTGTTCGAGCTCGGGTCTATCGCTAGCAGATTTGGTGACGGAGACTTGTGCGGTTCATTTGCTGATTTCTCGAACGAGATAAACGTTAGCTAGAAGAGGGACCTAGCGGACGAAAGACGACCGTTATTAGCTACTGGAGCTGCCGACAGCGTTTAGAAATCTACCATCTCCCCTCTTGGCTTTTTTGAGCTGCAATTTTCCAACTCTTAGACTGTCATCATTGACTAGATGTTTGCGTCTGGTTGAAAAAAGAAAGAAAAAGACGGCGCCAAGTAGACAGACAGACATACTGATAGGAGGCAAACATATGATATTCTCTTCCAACTTTCTATGTCATAATTTGCAGCCACTCTCCTTCTGCAATCGCAGCAGTAGACACACAACTTCTGCAACTACTAATAATGTCGGCCCTCCTCTGTGAGCTTTCAACGGAATTCTGAACGGAAATCAACTTTTTCCACTCGAATTTGCTGCAGCACGGTGCTGCTGCTAAACTAAACCTCCTAGAGGAAACCGGCCGCCACCGAGCGAGCGAGTCAGCCGCAGAGCGAGTGTTTTCTGGTCGACTTCCGGTGCGGCTCTTGTATGTTTGTGTGTGTTGCCGGTATTTACAAGTGTGCGTGTTTTCAAGGAGGGGAAACGGGGCGTGTTCAGGAAGAAGTCAACGGGTCCATTTATCACCGTCTAGCTGACGGGCGATTCGGTGCCGCTGGTCGGCCTATTGGTCAGGCAGCCGATAAGATTTGTTTGTTGTAAGGATGACAAGGCAAAGTGGGCGCTCCTCGTCTTGAATTGTAAGTTGCTGCTTGTTCAACATTCAGATCGGCTTCATTGGCGGCAGCAGTGGCGCAGAATAGAATGTATCGCTCATCCATTTCCGACCGACCGACGGTCGGTCGGTCGGTCGTCAGCTCGAAGAGTTGCATTGATTCGAACGGGAATGGCAGGAATCGGATACCAAACAAGCGGGACCAAGACAAAGGCGACTCTCCTTCGAACTTTCTATGAACGAGAGGCAGTATCCTAGTCGACAACAAGCTAAAGGGACACGAAAGGTCGACTTCCGCTTGGCCCCGAAACATTGGCTAGCTCAGCGAGCTCTCCCATGCCTCGAGTCGCCTTCTTAAGGCTTCCTCTTGTTTTCATTTCATTTCGCAAGACTGAAACGCTGGAGCAGCGAGACTAGCAACTGTAACCAAAACTACAACAACAACAACCGATAGCTCTACTCTCGTGCCGCTCAGCTAGCCCTCGAGTTGAAAGAGCTAACCACCTGCTAGCAGTCCGGCTCTCCGCCGACTTCCGTAATAATTTCCGGTCCAAGTCTCCGTCTCGCTGGTCGTCGTCGTTGTCGTTGTGGTCGTCTACAATTTCAATATGTTTGCCTCTTAGAAGCCGCCACTTACACCGCACCCGCCAAGAACATTCGATTGCTAAAATGAAAAGTCTTCTCCTGCTTCTCGAGTTCCTCTTTCTCTTAAAACTTTTCACTCACGTTACGTAGGTTGTGATTCTTGGCCAAACAACAGTAGTAGCAACAACAACAAACACGAGTACTAACCAAACGACAACCCGCACTCCCATCACATACACACCCAACTCGCGTCTGTTTGTCGCACTTTCAATTTAACTTTTCAATTGACTTTTCAATTGAACAACCAAACACGCGGCGCGCTGCTAATAAACTCGCACGACCACCACCACTACCACCATCACCAATGGCACGCGCCAACCAAAACAATGAACTCAACTCCCGCCCCTTTGACCTTGATTGTGATGACGGCGACAAAAATAACAATGGCAACAAAACAATAACAACAACCGAGCGCAGAGGGGAGGCCGAAATAAGGAAACACTTGTTCTTTAGGCACATTGATTGGGATAAAATTGCTAACCGCGAGGTGCAACCGCCTTTCAAGCCGCGAATTAAGGATCGACTTGATGTGTCTAACTTTGACAAGCAGTTCACAAGCCAGAAGGTTGATTTATCGCCAACCGACGACTCGTTTATGATGAATCTGGACCAGTCAATATTTGATGGATTCTCTTACACTGCAGAAGACTACAAACCCACAACATCGAGCGACTCGTGAATTGGGTTTGCAACCCTAAAGTAATACGTCTCTAGTTGGTCAACTTGATTTCTCTCATTCTTTCCCATCGATTCCAAAAGCAAAATCGAACACAAAATCGATAACGAGCAAAAATAACAGTAATAATATTAGCCACCAAAAAGAAAAGCCAAGAAAACTTAATCGATCAAACGGAGCAAGCCAATGAAACGACTCAAGCGCTCGAATAGATTAAATTCGATGTACGCTTATGGTAAATACTAATGAATAAATAAAAGCACTATAGAGTACAAATGAATATATCCTAATTTCAGGTCTAGCGAGAGTTTCCTCGCTGGCTGGTTCCCGCTTGGGGATTTTCCGGCCCCGCAACGACTCTTCGCCGGGTATCTATCATTAAAATTTTGACACTTAGTGGAAGCACGGGTGTACTCGTGAGTGGGAAAATGGAATTGCCTCCCTCAAATTTGCCATTGTACGGGGTACCTGGCCAAACTCACGGTAAAAGACAAAAAATCAACTCGAATAGACCATATTGAATGTCACATGGTGTAGGTGGCATATTTACACAAGTCGAAGAGCTCTTTTGTACATGTAACCAGAGCAACTGGATGGGGTTTGCTTTAACTCGATTTTGGAGCGACCCCAAGTGCCGCCTCGAGGAATCTTTTTCAACTTCGACCAACTATATTGATAATTATATCTACTGTTTAGTTCTAAAACAACTCGAAAACAATCGCACCTCTTTACGAGTCATTTGCGGGGAGAAAAAACTAACGGCTACTCCCAAAAAGATGGAGCAAATTTATTGACCCACAACATCAGTATCTGTGATTGTGATTGTCAAACTGCGCAAATCCCTTGGGGTTCTGCGCTCAAGGAACTGTTTTGGAGGAATATATTGAGACCACTGCGTCGGTGAATCCTGAGACCAGGGAAGTCTGTTGGCATTTTGGGGGTTAGTTGGAAATAGGATAATCAGAGAGTTGGTTAGTAAATTGTTAGTGCCACAAAACAATATGAGGATAGAACAACTCTCTCATTGAACTCGAGAGAAAAGAACCGCTAACTCACCTTCAAGGGGTGGAAGGCCATGCAGCTGACCGAGGGGTTGTGTCGACTTGTGAAAAAGTTGTTGTCTTGGCATTTGATCACACATCCAGCCCGCGAGGCTCCGTCCAAATTGTAGATCTTGATTCCTTGGCCCGATTTGAGGCCGCTGTTATTTGAGTTGTTTTTTAGATTTGGATTTGGAACAATTACGAAAAAGGTTACTTATCTCTCTTATTTTATCGTTCAGTCCTGCAAGGTAAATGATGCAACATATCATGTTTCGTGGAGGATAAAATCAACTGATACCTACCATGCAAAGACGTCCGCGTTCGGGTGGACGCTCATAACGCTCATCTTTTGGCCAACATCAACTCGCTTGACGGAAGTTGGCGCCCGTTTGTCCCAAAAGCGAACCTCGCCACAGGAATCCCCACTAACTAGATTAATGTGCTTCTCGCCGGGTTTAAACATGTGCAATGTGAGGATCTTCTCCGAGTGTTTTCTAAAGGTAAAGGTGCGGCAATCAGTCTTCTTCAAGCGAGTATCGTAGATTCGAATGCTTCCATCGAGGAAGCCAGCTGCAATCGAGTGCTCGCCATCGCTAGATAAACATGAGACGCCAAATTCGGCGCAAGTTGGTATATCCTGAACCTTGGTCTCGGCAACGGCGTCCCAAACTTTGATCATACGAACATCATTCTGGTCGCTGGTTGCGTAGAACCTCGACTGATTTTGATCCCAGAGTAATATCATGCCTAAACCTTGGCGATGCGGTTGCAGCTCGGGCATCAACTGGAAGGCGCTGATTAATTGCGGATTGAAGGTATAGTCGCTCTCAATACTATTGTAGGCCTTCCAAATTCGCACTGAACCCTCGCTACTTCCGGTGCAAATGAGCGTATTATATTGGGGGTTAATCAGTTGCAATGATGTTATTTGACTAGAACTTGAATGACAGTTACTCTGTGTTCCGATGAGATCATTAAAAAGTCCATCCTGTTGGTTGTATTGGTTACTACCGTTGTGATGGTTGTTGTGATGACTACTATTATTGAGATGATTTTGGTGGTGGTGGCTGTTGTTGTTGATCGAGTTTCCGCCGAGCAGGTGCATTGCAGAATTTGAATGCCCATGTCCGTGGATTGAGGCGGAGGAGATGCTAGACGAGAGGCCGCCTGTATGATGATGGTGGTGGTGATGGTTGGGATAACCATCTCTATGGCGGTTGTTTAGATTGTAATTGTCCACATGCGAGCCATCCAAATGCATAATGCTAAATTCGTCGCGCCCGGCGATCACCATTATGGGGTCATAGGGATGCACAGTAATGAGCTGAGGTACATGCGACACCTTGTAACTTGAAACGTTTTCGTTGAATCTGATTGGATCCACGACCATTAATTCGCGGAGGCAAACATTCTTATAGCTCAATACACGTAGCATTCGCCATTCGCGCTGTTGCTCTTCCTTGCTACTTTGCGAGGAACCGCCTCTACCTAAGCCACCATTACGAGCTCGAGATGCGGCCGCCGATGAGGTATAATTGTTTTGCGGGTCAATGAAATACTTTGTACACCAATCAACAAAATCAGTGCTAATCAACTGCCTCTGCGACGAGGATAAATTTGATCGATTGTCGTCATCGATAGGCGCATTGTTGTTGCTATTGTTGTTATAACGCCTATGATGCGATGCTTTGTTGATGGTCACGTTGGCTGACTTGGTGCTCCTGTCCAAATTCGAACCGACCGGCGAAGATGGATGCTGCTGTTGGTTGCTATAAATATTGATGGACTCATTCAAGGTGGCGCTACTATGCTTATTGTTCGGCATTGGCGGGGGCTGAGTCGGCGACAAGTGGTTTTGGTTATGATTTTGGTTCCGATTGTCACCTGCGGTAGCAGCGGCGGCGGCCGCTGCAGTCGCCGCCAACTTGCTTGGACTAGAAGAGTTAAAGGCACTTGTTAGAGCTGTAAAGACAGTTGATGCTGCGTTGGTTGCCGTGGACTCGGTGTTGTTGCTACTTCCGGCTCGATTAATACCGCCACGATGACTACTATTATATGGGGCGGCTGTGGTTGTTGTCGAGGGTGGCGATTCGCTAATTGAGAAAGTGGCCGCCGTATAGGGCGACGAGGATTCTGAGATTGACGAGTTTGACTTTGATTCCCTTAGGGATTCGGAGGACATTCCCGAAAAGAAGCGAGATCTAATCTCGTCTATAATAACCTGAGCGGCCGAGGAGATTTTCGGATGCGGATCTGAGGCTAGAGTGCACATAGCCTTCCAAATAACATGGTAAACATTGCTAACAATCTTGCTGCCGCTTCCAAATACAAGCGGATTTGCGGCGCTGGCCAACTTTGAAAATTGACTCTCAAAAGCCAGAATCAAATACTGAAGTGCAACCACTAGCTCGTGGCGAACCAATACACTGGAATCGTATAAAGATGTTGAAACAATTTTCATTCCAATACTATGGTCAATAGTATTTGCATGATCCGTTCGCTCGGTACTAGCATTAATAAAAGTACCCAGTGCGTAGATGGCCGCTGCGCGGACTTCAGGGTCAGGGTCATCCAAAATAGTATACAATTTTTCATGCGCACAACTGCGAACGCCACACCAACGGGCATCCTCGTAGTTGTCCCATGAGGTTCCCAGACAAATAGCCAACCATTTCCTCAACATTGGATCTGGATCATCCAATTGCTCCAAACAATAAGCTATTAGATTTGCTTGATACGCAACCTCCTGGCCCAATGGATAATCGCGAACAATACAAGTCATCACAAAGGCGGCCATTGTTCTATAGTGCGCATCGTAAGTTCCATCGGAGAGGATTGTCAGGAAATAACGATGATAGTGGTCTCTAACTAAATCTACCTGGCACCGTCGGTCAATTGCCAGAATCTTTGCCCATATTGACAATAGGAAGGGCCTCACCTCGCGGGCATTACTTTGAAGCAATTTCAGAACATAAGGGAATATTCCAACAGATAGTGCAGAGTGCACCGCTCCAGGTCCAAGATTCAAGAAGCGACTCAATAGATCTAAAGCTCGCAATCTATGCACAGGACTCAATAGGACTTGCAATATTATTGGTAACAATTGGTGATCAGGTTGTTGGTTTGAACTATGGTCCAGATCAAGCCAAACCTCAAAGGCTGTTAGTTGCTCGGCAAAGAAGCTGCTTGTTTTGAATGGCTTCTTGAAATCATTGACATCCTTCAATTGTGATAAACACAAATCAACAACCATGTCCCAAGCGCGCCACATTGGGTGGTGATAGGTTTTTGGCAATCTCGGATGTGAGACCGGTGTACAATCGTAAGTTCGCATTATCCTATCGGCTAATAGAAAATTCCTAAACAAACTGGCAACAAGTAAATCCTGCCTATATAGACGCTGGAATAGATCCTTCGGCAAGACATCCCAAGCTATTGTGTCCGTTATTGCTGTAAATATCCAATTCAGTTCACCTAACATAGTTCTTCTATCACTTAACAGTCCAGGTACTAAATCGACCTCCGCCAAGCTAACCTTTGGAATCAGTCGCATATCGTTCTTCTGTATAAACCATCTTAAGGCCATTTTTATGGGTGTTGTTAAACATGATGTAAATAAGTCAGCGGGTAAATCGGGTTGCATGGGTAATATCTGGTGCGCCTCACAAGCTGCAAGTTGAAAACAATTCTCGTAATCAGGAGGCTTAATTGGCGGTGCTCTGATTGGTGGCGGTTGCTGAGCGTTTGTATTATCATTGTTGGTTCCATTAGTGCTGTTCGTATTAATATTACTCTGCAAGTTAGTATTGGTAGCTTGTTGCACATTTGTTGCTGAAGCTCGAGTAGTTGGAGTTTTGATGCCAGTTTGATTTGGTAAGTTATTGTTGTTCTGATGATTAGTAGTAGACTTATTTTGATTGTGCTCCTCCTGCTGCTGATGATGTTTCAAATTCGATGGCGATTGGTGCTCTTGATCGGAGCCTCGAATGATGATTTGGCGTTGCGTTTGCTGGTAGGCATTATATTGAGTTAGTTCCATCTCATAATCACGTTTATGTTGCTTCGCGAACTCTAAATATGAATTCACGATTGAGCCGGCACACGAGCAATCGAACACGTAAATCGACGGCGCGCCCATCCACTGTTGCAAATCGTAGATTGCAAGCGGTATATATTGTGTATATCGCTCGTTGAATACCCAGATCTCACCATTCTGTGTCGGCCTTGGAACACCATGACCATTGTAATGGAACAAAACCCGATCCTCTTTGGAGTAACGACGTAAGGATGTACAGAGTCTCTTCACCTCCTCGACAGTTGGATCCAAACACTTCTTGTATCTCGCTCTTGAATGCCATTGTTCGTATTGCTTTTCCAGCTGGAGACTTATGTGTTCGATCGCCTTCTGGGGTTCGTCTGACAAGGGATCATACCAGCATTCATAATGTGCACAAGGTTCAATCTTGACTATATCCGGCGGATCAACGCCTACATTCAGGCACAAAACTAATGCAACTGATACAGTTTTAACACGCTCCTTAAGTCGCCATGAACCATCTGTCGACTGGATTCCCGTGATTGGCTCCTGGTGTCTAGGCTCGGTGAAAGCCAACTCCGACTGCCAATCAGGTAACTTGACAACATCCTCCAGGATGTCAATAGTTGAAGCTAAGACTGCATCCATGTTGAGTTGCTTGCTTCAGGGGGCCAATTTAACTGGCAGCAAATAGTTTGTTTGTAATCAATAACGCTAGTTTTGTTGTGATTGTTGTCTACTCTATCCTTGTCGGCTTTTTCAATAAATTGCAATCCAGTGTTGATAATTACAATTTTGTGCCACATTTAAGGGACACTGTGTGATAGAATTAATAATTTAATCAATTTTATTCAATGATCTTAAACTTTTTAATAGAAATATAATAGAAAAACATTTTTTGAATGGGTTTTGCCACTGAATTGGGTGCCGATTGATGGGGATAACAACAAACTAACAAAACAACAACAACACACTCGCACAACACAACAAGATGGAGAAAAAATAACAACAACACTTGCCGAGCGGCGTGTTCGCTTAGAATTTGCTTGAATTAGTGCACTTTCTTTAGTGTAGTCCTCATGAAAGAGGGCGCTGTAATTTGCGCAAATCCTTTCGGGGCAACATTGTATTGGCCGTCTGTGTTATGTTTAGGTAAGTCAAACCGCTAAGGCGGCAGCCACGGCCACCAATGCCGATGCCGCCGTACCACCACCACCAGCCGCCACTTTGAATGGTGCTGGTGCCGCCAACGCCGATGCAGAAGCGGTCGCGCATCACCCCTCCTGTGCAGCGCAATGCACTAACCTAGTAATAGCGGAGGTGGGTAGTGACGGTGGTAGTGGTTGTTGCCGTTGTTGCACCAACAACTCGCCTTCCGTCACAGGGATTTACAGAGGAAGCATCCATTGGCGACGCCAACATTGCTAGATAGCCAAATGGTGCACGGAGATGAGTCAAAAATGGTTCACGCAGAGATGGTGCACAAACTGAATGGTGCGCACCTCTTCTTGATTCCTGCAGGAATATTGGAGGAATCTGCTGGGCTAGTGAATAGCACAACAACAACAGCTTTGTTTGTAAACAAATCGGCGAAACTCGTGACAAGTGCCAGCCGGCCGGCCGGCCGGCATCCATGGTAACCATGTGATCAAGATTCACGTCATGATGAAATTATACAAATTATGTCATCACGAATTTTTCACAGTTGATAGATTTTAATTTGCGAATCGATCGAATGAGCATCCAGACGCTAAGTTTGAATTAGTCCAGAAGCCAATGGGATTATTAAAAAATATCACGGAAGAAAAAGTCGCGAAAACAGATACATTTTTTCCGCGGAATTCTTGAAGAAGAACTAGATAAAGTTTTGCGACGAACCTGCGCGGAAATGAAATTTACCGACTGTGCCTTCTATCAAATGATTGTGACGAGCAATGCAAATTTCATCGTGACAATAAATTGCTATTGAGAACAGTAGAAAGTTTCAAAAACTAGGACTAAAAACAAGATGGATTTATTCTGAGTGTTCCTCTCTTGTGAGAGGAAATTGCAAGCATAAACCAACAATTATTGCTACACGTAGTTTAGTTTGCTTGCTGTCATTATTGTCATCAACATTGGATTACACAATATCCACTAATTTATACAAGACGAATAAGGTTTACTTGATCATACTTATTGCTATGGTCTACAACGAATACTACTAGTGAATTCCGTTTGATGGCTTGCCGTTCTTGATCAATGAGTTACCGTTAGTGTTGTTGTTATTGTTGATGTTGTTGTTGTTGTTAGCAGTAGTCATGGAATGGTTTTTTTCGTTGTTCCCTCCAGCACTTGAAATACTGTTGTTAGCACTGCTGTCACTCGAGTTCAGTTCTGGATTCGGCACGTAATCTCTGGCCATTAAACAAGCAAATACGGTCATGACCATCTTTGGTTTAACCTCAGCAATATCTTCGGGTAGAGCATACACCTTAGCGCCGATCTTTCTGGCCATTGATATGGCATACTTTGAGTTGGCAAGCTTCTCCTCAGCATTAGAGCCGGGTAGGACTTGTTCATAGTTGATTGAGCCGGGCTTTATGGCATCGACTAGGTCAATAATTGGCACTGCTGTAGATATACTGGAATCATTGAAACTTCTAATGATACTTGATTTTCCGACGTCTTTTAGCTTGGCGTTAACCCATTCAACAATTTTGTGCTCATCCATTGGCTTTCCATCGTCGGCGGCTGCAAGGTGCGACAATATTGTCAAGGTGTAAGCTCTCATCAGTTGCCACACTAGTGCCGAGACTAAAGTTGGGTTGCATTCAACTATATCCTGGCCAGCAATGCCAACCAATGAAAACTTGTGCAGTTTGCCCAACTCAACTGAGTAATTACAATTTTCTAAACGCTCCATGAATCCCTTGAGTCTACTAAACTGTTTGTGAACCCTATTCCACTGAACACATCCTGGCTTGATGATGTCAAACAATTGTATCAACACGAGACCATCGGCCAGGTCGCTGTATAATCTATTGACGTAGGGCGAGACACCCAAACTGTTCATCCAGTTTCTCCACGTTTTCTCGGCCCTCGTCTCCTCGATAGTTTCAATTTTGATAGGTTCTTCAGGAATATCTAATGCGGGGAACTTGTTGAATAAATTAGCAAGGAACGCAACGTTCAACTTATAAACACCACCAACAACATCTTGGGGTGTAATGAAACTACGACAACCCAACTTGTCAGCTTGCTGCAACATGGTCTCTGCCCTCTGCTTCAGATCTCTAATGTACAAGGCCTCAGTGGTCACATCGGCTCCTTTCGGAGCAATTTGGAATAATAGATGAGTATAAATCTCTGAGTCCGAAATGTCTTTGGTAAAGTTGCGAATGCGCCTAGCAACGCCTGCCTTGGACAGGTGATGATTGACCCAACGCATGAGAATGTTTTCCGGCGATAACTTCATTAAGTCGCCAAGCTCGTCGATGTCTCCACCAACTAGATTAACTAAACCTGGACAATGTTCCAAGTTTATCTGGTTGAAGATACCAATGCGAATGATTTGCCATAATAATCCGAGTGACAGATGCGGCTTGCCCTTGGCTAAATCATGAGCATCGATATTGACAATATTACATCCAATTGCTTGAGCTGAGTTCAGAGCTAGTGTTAGGTTCTCATGTTTCGTATAGAGCGTAAGATTTTTCTTGTTAATAGCGCGCTCATCAATGGTGTCGGGGCAGGAGAAATTGATGATCTTGCACAAAAGAATACCATCTTTGATTGCTTCATATAGGTCGTCGCCGTTCTTGTGCAAAGGCAGTACGTGTTTCAAATCTGAATCATCGCGGAGTTTGATGTTGATCCAATCGGAGAAAGCAGCCTGCTCCTCTTGGCGAACCGAATGTGTTGTTCCCTCACTACTAGCCTCAGACATGCCTCCCAAATGTTGGAGGTTCTCCCTCTTCGAGACCATGGTCTTGAAGGCTTGAGCAACGTCGTCTATTGTTGAGCTCATCTTGATGTAGTTTTAGAACGTGTTGTTGGTAGAGTTGAGTGTTGCTTGCGATAATGATTGTCGTCCGTTGGTGGTATAAATATAGGTGGAATGGATCTGATAAGTATAAATGATTCGAGGTGATTGCAACGTTTTAGGAATGTGTGTATGCTTGTCTGACGTTATTTGATATCTATGGCGATGTTGCTCTTTGATCTTCTTTTTGTCGAGTGATGATAATGAGATTGAATAAATATGTCATACGATCAAAGTATCGTTAGTGTCCACTTGGTCGGTTAGGATATTGAGGTTGTTTTCGTTGAATGGTGGAACGAGCAGTAAATTGCAAGACACGAACAAATAATGATACTGATATGGTCGTGTGGCCGCATTAATGTGTAAAATTAAACGCGTGGTAGTCTGGTTATGTATCTTCTTCTCCTTCCTCTCCGATCAACTGGTGGTCGTTGCGCTCGTTTTCAACTGCTGGCGGTTTTGGGGTATTTGGGTTTATATTGCTAGCACATGTAGTCATGCAGGGCGAAACTACACAGGAGAGTTGGGAAATTTCGGAATGGGTTTGTTGTTTCACGTTCCCTTGGGTTTGCAGGGAATTTGCTCAGTGATGACGAATCACGACTGTGGCGACAACCGAACGAGATGAGTAATTGCGTGTGTTTTTACGTGTGCATGTGCAAGTTTGATAGACTGATGTGGTCAATGATTACCAAGTTTCTAATCAATCTCTATGCCTTCACATTAATTCTCTTTATCTATCAATTTCTTTGCTTGCTGATAAAAGACTGATTTGACCGATTGATGGTGAGTTGGTTGGTGTGTATAACAAATTGCGTTACCCATACACGTTAAGCAGACGCGCGGGCATTAGGCAAATTGGCAAGGGTAACACGAACAAAGAATAATGGGGAAAAACTTAATAGTAACAGTTAATCTAATAATATCAACGCTAACCCACCACAACTCTTCTCGATTTTCCCGTCAATTGCGCTGCTCACCAGAGTCTCATCTAGGATTAGCCCAAAATACAACTAATATTTGCACGTCTAGCTCGCTGTTGATGGTAATTTTGATCGTCAGCGCTAGTGCTGATTGTCGTTTCTGCTTAATGGGCAAATAAAATGGCTGTAGTTGTAGATGGCACTTGCGATTACTGTACTTGATTGTGGTGATCAACTAGCGGGCAAGAAAAATTACTTGATCCAGTTGATTAGGAAAAAACTAGCTCGCCGCTACTGCTGTTGCTACTGCTCTAACGACGGATTCTGACGCGTTTTATTCGCGATATACCTATCGAAATATACTTAGGCGCCACTTTTAGTGCAGAAACTCTACGCACACCAGTGTGATCTAATCAAGCTTCGTTTAGCTAATTAGATTTGGCTAACAAGTGCGATACAAATGGAAAAAAGATTCTAATTGTATTTTTTGGTAATCTCTCCCTCCCCTTCTTATTAGATTTAAAGTTCGTTGCTTGAGAGTTTAAGATAATTTTGTTCGATTTGCTGTTTGTTTATCTGCGTGAAAAGAAATGCTTATTTCTTTTCCAGTTCATAGCCTTCGAAAAAGATTTAGGGGACTTGAGAGTATTTCTTGAAACTAGCTAACAAACTTAACAATTGTATAATATTGGCACGTGAGGTAAACTATTGATCTTCGATGCTTCATCGATATTAATAATTACTATAGTGAATTAGGGATAATAATAATAATAATACAGTGCATTGCGTCACGTTTATTGTTGTATCGTGTTCTTCGATGATGCAACCACAATACCTAAACGATAATACATCAACTTGCTCTGCTCTCGGCCACTTGTTCTTGGCTTGCACACATTCACATTGAACACAGCTCTAATACCAGCAGTCGGGCAGCCACTCAGCTAAACAGATAGACAAACGGACCGTTGGGCAGTTGAGAGCCAATGATGGAGAAGTTCAAGTGGATGACTAGGGGGTAATAATATCATTAGCTACCGCAGTGGTGTGGTTCTATTGGTGGTGGTGGTGGTTGTTGTTGCAATTTTGCTCGCTTCACTTCTCGACACTGACTTTGCCAATGGCCAATCCTCTCTGACTTGCTGCCACTGCCGCTGCCGCCGCCGCCACTGCAACTATCCCTCTTGCATTCAAATCCTCTGCGCAAAAGCCCCGCCAATTGCCGGTCGCTTGGTTAGTCAGTGGGCTGTGTTTTTGCAAGGTGCCTTCAGATTGGTTGTAGGCTGCTGCTGCCCCTGCCTTTGCCCCGTTCGCTGAGCAATCCTGCCGACTGACTGGCCGATGGTTTGGCTTCAAAGGAGAGGCGGTGGTTGTGGCTTTGCTGGCCGTAGCAGCTCAGTTTTGACTTAACTCTTACGAGCTCATGGTTGTGCAAATTTCACACTGATGTGCCTAAACTTGACTCGTCTATTACGCCACCCCAAGAGCTACTCTGTGCTGCGCCCGCTGGGTAGGCCGGAAAATATGCACACTTAACCCAATTTGGCACAATTCAACTCGTTCTACCAAAGCACACAACTTTTGCCTAGCGATTTTTTACCCCAGCGAACTTTTTCACTTATTTTCCAACGCTCTGGTTACTAGCCAATGGGCAGTCGCATTGGTCAAGTGTACAAAGCAAACAAATCCAGACTAAAATCGACTCACCTGCACGAATGTACATAGAGAAAGGGTAGAAGCTTATATTACCATTACAATTTCTCATTTGGCATTTAGATCTCAGGTTTTCTCATTGCCAGGCCGCCGTTGCCGCCTAACATATACATAAACCATTACGATGCCAACGATTGTGATTTCGGCAATGCTACTATAGCGAAGTTGTAACACCTCAAAGCTAGCTTCGATACAAGTCCGAATGTATATATATATTTATAAATATAAATATTCCTTTGAGAGTATAGCAAATAGAATGTTCGGACGACCATCAACTGATAGAGAAATATGGCTAACAGGCATCGGAAACTACAGTAACAATCGCAGAGCAACCAGCGCAAATTCGAGAGCGATCCAGAAAACTTAACAGTAACAATCCCTCTCCATTCCGCTGACCATCACTAGTTGGCAAACAAGAACACTAGTTGATTATTGTGAGCCATGCCGCTAAATGATGTAGCAGTCGGCGGGAGAGTTGCTGTTGCTGCTGTTGCAGGTTCAAAGGAGACGACAACAGCAACAACCCGCTGCCAAGTCCACCGCAGTAAGAGTAAGAGCAACGACTGGATCAGCAACAGCAACAAGTGTGAGTATGAGAGAGTGAGATGAAGCCGCAAGCTGGTCGCCACTGTTGCTGTCCTCACTCCAACCTCCAGTTTTCGTGTAGAGGTTTGGATGTGCAATTTTTCATTCATTAACAATCGAGGAGCGCGAGAAAAATCCGACTTCTACTTTGGTCAGCAAGCTATCCAGCAGTAACCTGCTAGCCCGAAAGCTGGGCATCTCATCTCCGAGAGCTATCATGGGATGCAGGAGCACTGCTTTATGCATTCGGACTGCCTGAAAGACACCTTTTCCCTTGCTAGCTGAAGCTTCATCTGGGGCTAAAGTCGTAGTCTTGTAAATGAGTTCCGTTAACTAGTTCAGTGAGATTATTGGTCAGCAAGGCGACTGTCTCGCTGCCTGACAGCCCACTAACTAGATGGAGAAACTTCAGTGAGCAAGATATTCAGTTATGTAACCAACTGGCTAGTGAGAGTAGCTTGTAGTTGAGGTTGGTAGCGTTATGTTGATATATCTCGTTTACTTTGCATATAGTCGAGCAGAGAGAGTGGGAAAGGTTTTGTTGTCGCAACATCAGCAACTGCATTAACTTAACTTGATGGTTGGTGTTGTTGTGTGAAGTGTACGTCCGAGACATCAACAACAGCTACACTACTGAGGAATCGTGGCCAAGCTCGCTGCTGCTCACTGTTTGTGATAATCCGATTTCACCTGCGAACCACCAAACCGAAGCCAAGGCGCGCGTCTCGAGACACTTGAATGGAAGTAGTTTGGCGAGGTAAAATGTTTACGCCGTGTGTAAGTTATCGAGCCAGCGTTAGCGGACCTACAAGTGGACACTGTATCAGTTTCAGTCTCTTCTAGCTTCATCTTATCTCAGCGTCATCATCTAAATCAACATCAACCATCTACTTCCTGTTGAACGAGTGCGCGAATGAGAGAAGAGAATCAACTTTTATCTGAGTCATATTTCAACAAGCTTCAGGACTTTCGTCTCTTGCTAACCAGTCGGCCTGTCGGAGAGATTAAACGCTAGCTGTGGATGGATTGTAATGTGTGATGATTCGGGAGAGAAGGAGTCAGAGGAGAATGGAAACGAAAACTTTGCTTATTTATTGCTTGAAAGACCAGATGTAAATCTGGTCACATTCTATTTTGAATGCCTCCACAGACCACTTGTTAACTTGATCAATGCCCACTTGTCACACTGCGACAGTCACAGTTCTTTGCCTCACGAAAGTTGCCAAGAAGCTCCGACAGTGGACTTCTTAACGCTTGGTGTTTGGCAAACATGGAGAATCTTGCGTCGAAACAAATTGAAATCCATGGGCTGTTGCGACATTAGATTGTGCAGCCAACTGAAAGGGATTATATTTAAGTAGGTGAATGGAGGTAAACATGAAACGAACTCATGCTTAACAGGTCGTTGATTAGAACGAGAATTGGTCATCATCATCATCAGCAGCAGCAGCAGCAACCTGTTCTGCGTTACACCGAAACTATTTGCTAGCTATCAAATCCCTCGAGCGAGCGGCTCGCTTGATATGTATATAAATCAGGAGTAAAATCCAATTATTGCCGCCCGCTGCCAATGACGACCACCTCCATCGACGACTTCCATCTTGGCGAGCCACCCACTTAACACATTGCCCACCACCGACCGAGCTGGCACTGAGTCGATACTCGAGTTGTTGTTTGGATTGGTTCACCTCACTAGCTCGCCAGGCGCGATACTATTGCAAGAGTCGATATGCTCCCGAGTAAGATCCATCCACGAGGCTATGCCTCCACCACCGCCACCACCACAATATTGTAAGCCAGGAAGTGGCAATGTGAGCGGGAAACAAGAGACTAATTTGACTCCCACCGACCAGCCATTTCGTAGCAGGCTCCAGTCAAAAACGAGCCGATTGCTCTCCACGCTTTCGTCCCGCGCTAATTGGTGCTGAATCTTTCGCGTCGTCGTTGTTGTAGCTCAAATTGCTGCTGCTACCGCCATTGAAGTCCTCGCTCGAGATAATCGAGAAAGCGAGAGAAAGGGAGATAGAGACAGAGAGACGATGAGGAAGGGAGGAAAAACGTAAGATGTCTAGCTTTTAGGTAGTTTGCATACGGACATTAGATAGCTATCCTTTGGTTCCTAACTCTTCTCCGTCCCGAATGCAAATTTACCTGCTTGATGCACCTACATTTACCTTTGAACACAAGCAGCACAAGCAACGCAGCTACAACTACAACTACACCATGGCACTCTCCTCTCGAGCCAAAAAACACGGACGAGCGCGGTGAGAGTTGGCGGGGAGCGGAGCAGTTGCATGCAACGAGTCTATCCGGCCACCTCTCACCTCTCGTCCGTCAAGAAAAATTTCGACTTGGACTTGAATTGGACGTTGGTATCCGTCGACATGTTGCTTCCGGTTAGCTCATATCAGACAACTCTGGCTGCTGGAGCGATGGCAACAACAAAACAACCGATCGTGCTCAACGTGGGCGACCTGTTGCTCCACAGCGCCAACAAATTAACGCTCGCTCGCACCGAGAGTCTCATTTGCACAAACGCTCCTCTTGACGGCGCAGCAAACAGTGGCTAGCATCTGGCAACAGGTAGCTGCCTGTCAAGTCAGCAACTCAGCCGGACGACGACGACGACGATAGATTTTCTGCCCACTCGTCTTCAATTGTTTGTGTGAGCAACCGCTTGGCAAGTGGTGTTTTTGTACCTGTATCTGTGTGATTGCGCAATGGCATTCTACTGCTACAATCAGTTCCATGGATGTGCAACCTTTCAGCAGCTTCAGGTAAACTTGAAGCCATTAGAAACTCGGATAAACTTTCCTCTCTATCTATCTCTTTCTGCTTTTGAGTTCGCCTTTTTGATTGTCCAGTTTGAACCATCGAGCAAAATCTCGCTCCTGAACTTTCGCAAATCAAACAGAGTGCGTCTGATCAAACAATCGGATGTTCGGATCGGACGAGTTGAGCATCTATCAAATCAATAAAAACTGGCCAATAGATATGCAATCAATCTATTGCGAATTCGGCTGCGAGCATCTGTTCTCAATGCTGGAATCCGGAATCCATTTTCTTCCCTCTCGCTCTTCCTTTTCAAAGTTTGAACTTTTCGAATCTGTTCGAATCGATCAGATTGGATTCCAGGGACAACAAGTTGACTGGGAATGAGAGGAGTCGCCAGCGATACAGTGCTAACAAAAATCTCGCAGACGTTACTGATGACGATTCTGCCGAGCTTGAGAGGTAATGAAAAATTGATCATCAAAGGGGCCCGTTAGCAGTCGCAACAGAGGATCGCCTTTGCTGGCTACATGCAAATGGAGAGGGACTAAGCTGAAATCAGTGAGCCGGCGAGCTTACTCATCAGTTGCACTGATTCATATCACTCATCATCTGTGCATAATCACTTACTGCTGATAAGTTGGATGATGATTTCGATGGCAGTCGCCAACAGTGACGGGCTAAAAGCTAGAGCATGGATCGTGTTGATGACCAGTCAGGTAGAGTACACATGTAAACGGATCCAGGTGAGCGATTCAGAGATTAAATAATGAATCTGTCCTAAACGGATTATATCTTCCGATCGACGAGAACCTCTTTGACAGACGTGTTTGTGGGCATTAAGATGGTTGGTGAATATAAACAAAAGTGACGATCAAAAAAGTGCAGTAAACGTTCACTTTCACTTTCTATCAAACTTGAAACATCAGACTAGTTCTCGTTCACCTCAACCGCTTGCCCCGTTGGAGTTTAGGGAAGAGTTCAGGGAAAACTAGGGTGGAAATTACGAAGCGGCATGTAGAAGATAGCAAAGCAAAGTGGAAAAAGTTAGCGATAGTGGCATCGTAGTACTGACCACAACCGATGCTCGTCGAGCTAAACAGGTTGAGCCTCCATAAGGGAAATCCGTCGCCACTGCTACTGCATGTTGCTGTTTTTTATTGTGATCCATTCTGCTAACTTGCAAGAACAACACCAACATCCAACTAACTAACTAACTAACTAGCATGCAACCTGTTGTTACCTCCAACCCATGCTTTCAAGTCAAGTGGACAGCAAACCGGGCGGCTTGTTTGCCACGAAACATGCAACTTCTTTCATTCAGACGACCGGCCGGCCAGTTGGCTGCATGATATAAAGGCGAAAGGAGTGAACACTCGGCCAAGTTAATGGTCGGAATCCATGAGAGGGGAGGAGATAAGCAGCAACCATCCGACTAGCCGACTCGCGTGTCTGAGGTGAATCATCAGATTTCAAGTGTGTGCGATATTGTTCTTTTGGCGAATAAGGCATCACTTACCGTCGGCCAGTCAAGTGGGTAATTTATGGTTTGTAGCTCCCCACTACTAGTTGAGGGAACAGAGGGAAAAAATCGCATCCAAAAAACACTACCTTCCGCTAGAGTGGAAGCCGTATCGCCTGTCGCATCACACTCAAACACTCATGGGTAATTCCTATCAGTTAAGTGGTCAGGCAGTCAAATCGACCGTTAACTCGATAGCTCATTGGACAACAAAACGCCTTAATTGCTTCACTAGCTCACCACTTGCATCCGGCGATAACAGGCTTTGCGCTCAATTATTAGGAACAAAGAAAGCAGCAATCATTCTAATCACCGCTCGGAGAGCACAGCTAAATAAGAGCCTTCAATTCTCTGGGTCGATGACAGTTTATTTCACTCTATTAAATTTGATGAGCGTATCCCTTAGTCGAAGGTTAAAATCTTTCCATCCTGCTCACCGGCCTTGAGCAATCGCCGAACCAGATCAATGTGATCCTGGTGAATCAGTGGACCGATAACACGATTGTTCGCGTCCAACTTCAATCTAACAATCTGGAGCTTATTAGTAACCTCAGGCGCCATCCGCTCCAAGTAGGGCCAAGCTATAAGTACGTTGCCACTCATTATGCAATAGTTCCTATGTCGCAATCCAATATCACATCTAATTCTGGCCTCTACACGCTTGCATGAGTTAAATAAACACTGATGAATGCAAAACTTATCGGTCAGTTCATAGATACGATTCCATATAGGCTGAGATTCAGTATAACTAGCTCGTTTCGCCTTATCCGTAACTAGATTGTAAAACTCTGGCTTCGGTCCACGGCCCATGTTTGGCTTATAGTATCTGAATAGATCAACTGATTCCGGTTCGCGTAATAGCAGGTAGGTCTGTTTCGCCCTGGTGAGCGGGTTCACGGCTATATAAAATCCATTGCGTTCATCACTAACAGGGTGACTTTCAAGCAAATTCTTCGCCTCGCTCCATGAGACACCTCTCTCAACTCGAACGAAGTGCAGAGTGCAAGTGATAGTTTCCACTTGTGTCTTTAGACGGAAGTTTTCTGGCGGGTCACAGCGAGTCTTACCCGATTCATTGTTGAGCTCCAGTATACCTGAGTCATATTGTCCTTGAACCTTCTTGCGTGCGATAAGTCTCTCGGTGTAGTCTGTAAATAATTTAAATATCGCGTTTTGAATCTTCACTTTCATTCCGAGCAACCTGTTGAGGAAGTGGTTCAATTGAAGGGCATGCGGCTCTGGCGTAAAACCGTACCTAGCGCCTACTCGAGCTAGACCGGCCCCTATGTATGCTTGCCTTGCGTCTCTGATAAAATCGCCTTTGTAATCAGGCTTTATACCTGCAAAATCGACCTTGTGCTCCAGAAATCTGGACAGGAGCTCAAGGGCTTGTTTGCAAATCCTACTGGCAATATTAAATTGGCTGAGGTCCCTAGATTCCATGTTTGCTTTTCGGTCACCATGCGTCAATGCGCCAAGACTCTCAAGACGTTTTGCCACAATGGAGGCAAATCTTTGCTCGCCCGCTAGTTCTGAAATGATAAACACGTATTCAGGTCCACTAATCTGATTGGATCTGTGGGTCCTGCCAAATTGTTGGATAGCTCTGTCAGCACTCCAAGGTAACTCAATGGTGATATGTACTCGACGCCTCTTGTTGGCAACTCTTCTGTCGGCCTGAAGAGAAATACCGGAACTAGCTGCTTCCGAAATGATAGCCACGAACTTTTCGCCATTCATGAATCTCTCCTTCTCGGCAACGTTCATATCGTCGAGAGCGTCGACCTCATTCCTTTGCTTGTAGCTTATGCGACCATAAGAGTCTTTGACGACCCTTCCCTTTCTACCGGTCATCTCTGCCACCGCCTCAGGGCCACCGAGCTTGTCTATGAGATCGTCCAACGTGTTATTTGGTAACTTTGGACCAAGCTTATCAATCATATCGTAGAGTTGATCGCGCATCCGTGAAAGTTTCGGTCCATGTTTCTTGACCGGGTCTATGGGTTCTCTCGAGTCATCATCGTCGTCTGCGATATCAGTGTCACTGTCGCTATCGCTGATGACAATATAGCTCCTTCTAGGCTTAATAGCTGTAATTTGAACGTCGCTATCCGAATCGCTATCTAGCACTGTTTTTTTCCGTTGATTCGATGATTTAGATGGCTCAGGCGATGGGTTTTTTCTTGTACTTCGAGACCTGGAGTTGGAGCTACCAGGTACCTCAAATAACTCATCTTTATGTAACCTGGCGGATCTTCTCTGTTGACTCGACATCTTGTTCGGGTCAAACTTTGGCACAAGCTTACCGTCCTCAAGACAAAATTTGACATAGTCTTCATTGCGCCAGCTTTCGTAGTCGATTGTTGTGCTGGAACTACCTGAGGTGCTGGAGCTCGAGGGAGTGCTAACAGTTAACTCTTCTGTATCACTATTTGATGTAGCAGTTCTCTCAGAGGTTGCCGCTGAGGTTTCATTTGATGAACCAGGTCTGCGTCGTGGTTTGTACGGGGCGGGAAAGTGATTATCAACTAAAGATTCGAAGGTGGCTCTTGCCGTGGATACAAACTCATTGATATCACCATCTTCCAAGGCTTCAACTGTTTTCGCTTCACCTGTTGACTGTAACCCGATCACCACACACTTGCCGTCTTCTAAAGCTTCTTTTGCTATTTCGATTACCAGAGGCACCTTTGAGGCGATGCATAGATATTTGAAGAATTTCTGATGGGCGGCCCAGAAACAAGCCCACAATGTGCGTGTTCTCTTTTTGTCTTCAAATAGCATGGCAGCATCCTCAAACAACTCTAAAGCTCTAGCCCAAAGATCAACACATTCATCATAGAGTGATATGAATGAAGTCGTTAGATCTGCAGTCTTTATCTCGAAGCTTGTTGTCTTGAAGCTCAATTGGCGCGCGATGTAGGAGCCTCGCATCTTGAGATCGATGGCAACAAGTTCCATAGCCCCAACTCCTCTCCTTTCTATAGCATTACAAAAGTCCTGGAAATTGGCGTATGGAGTGCCCTTGCCCCAGATACCTAGTCGTGTCATGTATCCCAAGTGTTTAGTCTCACTTGCTCCAGTTGCAGATGCGTATACAATCCTAGCACCTGGTAAAATTTCCTGAATTTGCACGACAAACTCGGCTGCTTTTGTGGGCTTCTTACTCTTTGACATAATATTCTTGGCTTTGTGACATTCGTCGAACACTATCACACCATCAAAATCCTTACCGACCCAAGATTGAAGTTGACCCAAGCGACTCCACAAGGGCCCGCCTCGACTAGATGATTTGCTGACTAGACCGGAGTATGTGGTGAACACGACACCGGCAGCTAGACTGATTTTCTTTCCATAAGGAAATTTACCCAATAACTGAACGGGTATATTCTTAGCACCGATATCCTTCAAGTCACGCTCTGCGTCCAACTTGAGATCGGTCGAAACACTTAACCAAATTGACTTTGTCCTACCGCAGAGGAAATTCTCATAAATTATACCAGCAATGGTCCTTCCTTTTCCCACGCCGGCACCATCACCGATCAAGAAGCCTCGTCGAGTTTTACCGTCGGGTAAGAAGTGCCTATGTTGCTGGCAGGCATAGATCACAGATTCAAGTTGGAGGGCTGATAGATATGCATTTTGGATAACTTTTTCAGGTAGTTGCAGTTGATAGTCTATTTTGGGGGGTTCTACGGTGGACAAGGAGCTAGTTTCAACGACCGGGTCCGGATGCGGTCGACCAATGGTTAGCCTAGCAGGTTGGTAATCCGCGTAAGTCTCGGCTTCTTGATAACCATCGTCAGTGTGGGTGCCAGCTTCGGCATCTTGATTTGCCATATCATCTTCAGTCGGTGGTGGCGGTGGTCTTATTATTGGAGCATGCGGGTCAAACCCGGGTCTCATCATTCTAGGATACCCACTAGGAGGAAATTGGGGCGGTACGTTGTTATTGATGTTGTTGGCGTTCATATAGTATCCTTCGTTCGCGAATGAAAACGAGCCAAGCAGACTTGGATGGACCCCAGGTTCAGGTATAGGGATGGCCTGAGCTGTCGCGTTCTGAGCTTGATTAAGGCATGCTTGTAGTATTTCTTGAGTTTTTGCCGCATCAATGCCTGGTGGGACATTCAACGAAAGGGATCTTTTGTTTATGATATCATCCATAAGAGCTTGAACATTGGCGCCTGGAATAAGTCTTTGGACATTTCTAATGAAGTCCTCGTATGCCGTTCTAACAGGAGGAGCTTGAGTTGGGAATTGTGCACTAGGTGCTTGTGATACTATCTGTGGACGAGATGCACGGAATCGGGGCGGTGCCAAATTAGGAGGCAGTTGCTGGTTGACAGTGGGTATAGGGACATACACGCCGTTTGGCTGTAGGCCTAGTCCACTTGTTGTGGGTTGCTGATATTGTACGGGATTGATTTGACGGGCGGCAAATCTCTTTGGTGTGTGAGTAGGGTGTGCCAAAGGTGGTGGTAGATTCAAGATGGCTTCCATAGGATTATTCATATGGGCTGGCTCAGGAATAGATATGCGAGCCTTTTGGAGGAGTGAGTCGTTCAATATGGAGTTTGAGGACGAAGTTGTCGTCGATGATGATGCGTGTTGTGGATGATGGTTACTTGAATCTTGGATGAGTGCGTTTTGTGGATGAGATCTTTTAGTTGTTCGCCTTGGAGACATCATGCCCAACCCTGTTGGTTGTCCGGGAGTGTAAGGCACGGGCTCTAGGATTATGTCATACTCGTAGGAATTTTGCATAAGCGATTCTTGATAAATAATTTGCTGATGTCTTGCTCTAGCGGCTCTTAGTTTCGCTTGAGAGGCTGATTGCACAATGTCAGCTGACCACAATGGTGCTGGTCCAATGTATTTTTCATCGCATTCGGCATCGAATGCGTCAAATAATTCGACTTCGGGTGCCTGCTCGGGGGAGCTCATCTTGCAAGCAAATTATTATTGTTTACTAAATTAGTTGATCTTGATGCAATTCGAGCTTCAATGAGATAAAGTTTACATTTGTATAATAGATAGTGTAGATTTCATTCTATTATTTACACAATCATAGGTGAAATATAAGATACATGTAGGTATAGATTTAATAAAAAGAAGCAGGCCCAAAACGTGCATGTTGCAACGAAAGCCGCCGCCAATTGTTGAGGGAGAAGCAAAGATTAACATAGCACGCGGAAAGGGCAATGTTTTCCTTGCGTTGCCCACGGAAAGTAGACAGAAGTCAAAACGTTGGTAAAAATGTAGATGGCGGCTCAGCGAACAACGACAGCAAGAACGACGATGGCGATGCCCACGCGCCTAAGAAAAACATCAACTTGTAACTTACTCCATGCAATCTTAGCTTTGTATGTGTAGAAGCGAGCATGTTAACTTACTATTATCACCATAATGATAATTCCAAGAAAAATATTAAGGTAGAGCTCAATTTAACCAATCTAACAATGTTTTTCGCTAGAAGCCGGCCGAACGGATGAAAATATCAGGCGAGAGTAAAGCAAAGATTAATAGCACACAGAAGAAGTAAAGAAGCATAGGGAGCAAAGCAATTCCCGGTTCCATAGCCATATATATATCCACATGAACCTCCGTTGCCATGATTGGCGGTTTGTTCATCTACAATCATAAGGGGGAGACACTAGTTTCTCGCGTTTATCGCGACGACATAGGTCGCAACGCTATCGATGCCTTCCGAGTAAATGTTATCCACGCTAGGCAGCAGGTTCGCTCACCGGTGACCAACATTGCAAGAATATCCTTCTTTCACATCAAGAGAGGTAATATATGGATCGCAGCTGCAACAAGACAGAACGTCAACGCAACTCTGGTTTTTGAGTTTCTGAACAAGATGGTTAATGTGATGTCAAATTATTTTGGCAAACTTAACGAGGAGAATGTTAAGAATAACTTTGTTTTAATCTACGAGCTCCTGGATGAAATACTCGACTTCGGATACCCTCAATCCACTGACACGGGCATTCTGAAACCCTTTATAACGCAATTAGGCATCAAAACTCAGACTAGGGAGGAGCAATTTCAGATTACAAGTCAGGTGACAGGTCAAATTGGTTGGAGGCGTCAAGGGATTCAGTATAAGAGAAATGAACTATTTTTGGATGTGATCGAGTATGTTAATATGCTTATGACGCCTCAGGGCCAGGTGCTCAGTGCCCATGTTGCTGGAAAGGTCATGATAAAATCCTACTTGAGCGGGATGCCCGAGTGTAAATTCGGCATCAACGACCGTATAACGATGGAGTCGAAGGTTAAGAATCACACAACTCTTGGTGACTCTGTCACAAGTTCTGCAATCAACAGCACATCATCAACCAGCAAACAAAGTATAGCCATCGATGACTGCCAATTTCATCAATGTGTCAAACTGACCAAATTCGAATCGGAACATGCAATTAGTTTTATACCTCCTGATGGTGAGTTTGAGTTGATGCGTTACAGGATTACCAAAGACATTTCGCATCCATTCAAGTTGATTCCATTGGTTCGCGAGGTTGGCCGAACCAAGCTGGAGGTAAAGGTTGTGCTCAAGTCAATGTTCAAATCTAGTCTATTAGCCCAAAAGATTGAGGTTAGGATCCCCACCCCTCTGAACACAAGTGGATGCCAGATGATCTGTATGAAAGGTCGTGCCAAATACAAGGCCAGCGAGAATGCAATTGTTTGGAAAATCAAGCGGATGGCTGGATTGAAAGAGACTCAACTGAGCGCTGAAATAGAACTTCTGCTCACTGATGCTAAAAAGAAATGGAACCGACCCCCAATCTCTATGGACTTTGAGGTTCCATTTGCGCCCTCGGGTCTAAAAGTTAGATATTTGAAGGTGCTGGAGCCAAAGCTGAATTATTCGGATCACGAAGTTATTAAGTGGGTTCGTTACATAGGCAAAAGTGGACTTTACGAGACAAGATGCTAGTGATGGAAACGACGTCGATAACCTAAGATGAGATGTGATATTGGTAACGACAAGAATTGTAATAACAATTATAATAATAACACATCATGAGAAGAGATCTGCGGGTTGAAAATTTTAACGCACATTAGATAATTCAACTAACAATCACCTCTTATCTTGATGACAATCCTTATATGTCGTCACACTCTATTCTCCTATCCTATTGATTGCACTTTCAAATCATGTCAAGAATAATTAAATGCTCACCTGTATCGTCGTGAACTCACCTACGTTGACTTGAACAAATTTACACCATTTGCTAGCCATCCCTGTCCATTTCCCCCCTCAGCGTACACTGTATACAGGATAAAGGCAGAGGCAAACTTTGCACCGCAAAAGCCACCTCGGACCAACCTCGGAGGGTTCGTGGAACGGACGAGCGCACGCACGCACACACAACCGAACCCGAGGCTCTGATTCATCGCCACACACGCACATGGAAACACACAGGCAGACGCGCACAGAAACTCACAAGAGCTACGGACGGGCGAGCGAAGTGACTCGCGCACAACATGTGAGTTTTGTTCTCTAGGCATGGAGAGCGAGTAGGTTTGCATCATGAATAGACATTTAAGAGTATAAAATCCTTATCATTAATTATAAAAACACCTTATCATCGTATCGAAATCGATCTTCACTACCTACCTGGCTCAAAGGCTTTTGACTAATTACTATCTATACAATTGATTTGATACATTCATTTGCCCTAACTGAGACCTTCTTCACCTTGTTGTCTTTTTCCAGACTTGCTGTCACCAATTATTATAATTATCATTAAATTAGTATCAGTAGACAGTTAACAAGAATCAACAAAACGAACCAACATAAGCAACTATGGAAGAACTCAAGAATGAGGCCAATAAGTTTTTCAAACTTGGTAGGTACCAGGAGGCAATTGATTTTTACAGTAAAGCCATTGAAGCCGAGCCAATATCTAAGGCCCACGCGCCGGTCTTTGCAAACCGAAGCTTTGCCGCCTGCAAGCTCGAACAATATGGCCAAGCT
This sequence comes from Aculops lycopersici, assembly GCA_015350385.1. Taxonomy (NCBI): domain Eukaryota; kingdom Metazoa; phylum Arthropoda; class Arachnida; order Trombidiformes; family Eriophyidae; genus Aculops; species Aculops lycopersici. The sequence goes on along the minus strand of WNKI01000005.1, from coordinate 790,959 downwards.
CTCTCGGATGCCACCAAATCCATTGAGCTAGATCCTGATTATGTTAAGGCCTACTATAGAAGGGCCGCCGCCTTTATGGCCCTCAACAAGCATAAGAGTGCGTTGGAAGATTTTAAACGAGTTGCCGTCATATTGGAGAAACTCAATGATCCAGATAAATATATTCACGCCAAGATAAAGGAGTGTGAGAAACTTATCCATCGATTGGCCTTCGAGAAAGCTATCTCAATAGAGGCCAAATTAGACAGACCCTTAGCGGAAACGTTACAATGCGAAACGATACCCGTTGAAAAGAGTTACGATGGGCCGAGATTAAAGGATGACAAGATAGTTACGAAAGAGTTTGTCACCGAATTGATTGAATATTTCAAAAACTCGAGAATCCTACATAAAAGATATGTAAGTGAGATACTATGTCAAGCTTACAAATACTTCAAAAGGCAACCAACATTGGTGGACATCAATATTGGTAATGGGCAAAAGTTCACAGTTGTTGGCGACATTCATGGACAATTCTATGATCTCCTCAATATATTCAAGATCAATCAGTTACCCTCCGAGGAGAATCCATATCTATTCAATGGTGATATAGTTGACAGAGGTTCATTTAGTATTGAGTGCATATTATTATTACTTAGCTTCAAACTACTATATCCAAAGCATTTTTATATTTCAAGAGGTAATCATGAGACTCACACTATGAATCAAATGTATGGATTTCAAGGTGAATGTAAGCATAAGTACTCTCAAAATATGTATGAATTTTTCACTCAAGTCTTTCAAGTTTTACCTTTAGCGCATTGCCTGATTGGCCTGGATGTCGATGGAAAAAAGAAGAGCCAGGTGCTAGTAATGCATGGTGGCTTGTTCTCGGATGACAATGTCACTTTAGATGATATTAGAAAGATAGATAGAAACAAACAACCACCAAATGAAGGTTTGATGTGTGAGATTTTATGGTCAGATCCGATGTCTATGAATGGAAGGGTTGTGTCTAAGCGTGGCATAGCTATCGCATTCGGACCAGATGTTACAAATGATTTTTGTAAGAGGAATGACCTCAAGTATATCATAAGGAGTCATGAGGTTAAGCAGTTTGGTTACGAGGAGGCACATGAAGGCAAATGTATAACAGTATTCTCAGCACCAAATTATTGTGACACTATGGGCAATTCTGGGGCTATCATTCGTCTGAAGGGTCCAAGTTTGTCTCCAGATTTCCAAATGTTTGATGCAGTTCCCCACCCAGAGATGAAACCAATGGCCTACGCAAATCACTTACTGAATCTATTGTGAGAATAAATTTTTTACACATTAGAACTCTCTTTTCTTTACACATACTATGTGCTTAAGATGTCGTCGATCATAGTGTAATGGACTAAAGTATTTACATGAGTTTAATTTTGAATAATGTTGTTGCTATAAATTAAGTATTTGGCTTTCAAGAGTGACTGTAATACTCTTCATAGCTGCGGTGCAAATCATTGACACCTTCTTTCAAGCTATTTGCTAAACTTTCCACCTCGTCCAGCTCGTCATTAGGATCATGAACCTCATATTGGTGGCGAGGGCTGGTTTTCAGGTAACTTGGCAGGGTATTTTTAGTGACATGTCTTGGAACTGGACTGTAGCCGTTGAAATATGAGGTGGCCGAGGGTGATCTGACGGGCGGGCGGTGGTAGTGGTTTTGAGGTGACGGCATAGTAGGTGGCTTTTCTTGTTGTAACCTCTGTACTTGTTTCGCCAATGATACATGATCTTGATGGATACCCTTTACACTTGCTTGAGTTTGCTCGTTGGATTTTTCGAGCATATGAAACTTTGAGGTCAATATTGTTATGAGTTCTAAACAACTGTCGTACTCTTTCATTTTAGCTTGCATTTTTGTAACCTTATTTTGGCATTCATCAATTGATTTACTCAGCTCTGATTCATTCTGACGAGATTCTCCCAATTGTCTTTCTGTTTCAGTTAGTTTAGCCTCAAGATTGCTAACTCGAGCATCGTAAGCCTTGCAGAGGCAATCCAATGTATCTAATCGTTTTTGTTGGTCCTCTTGGGCAGTTTGTTGCGTGGAATACTTTTGTGTGGTGTCTTTTACATATTCCGTGATGGCTTTCGCCAGATTGGACGCCGGATCGTCCATCTTAAATTGTTCGAAATATATAATTCAGTCTTTGGTGTCTAGATATAGAAATGTTACAGTTTGTACCAAAATATTAGCACCCAATACAGTGCCACGGTGGCTATTTTGAAACTAGAAAACATTAGCGCTAAAAGCGATGCACGCACTTTTGCGCGGTTTTTTGGGCGCACGACCAGCACGAAACTCTGGCTATGTTTGGTCTGTCGTTTGGGCGCCCAATCGCTACCTGTGCTATCGCTCATTCTGCCCTTTTCTCCATAGTACCCTACAGTCTGTGTAGTCAATACAACGGATCGAATCTGAATGATCTTTTCAGTTCGATCTTGATACTACTAAAGAGGTCATCGGTATTCAAATGAACGAGAGATTGTCGTGATATATAGGTTTTATCGACTTATCTCAAGTTTCACTGAGCATTTTTGTCAGTGCGACTCGAGATATCTAAAGAAATTTGACACCTGTTGTAAACGATACATGTAAGAGATGCTAACAACTTGAGTTTTTTTTATTGAAGTGCCAAAAAAGCCATTGTGGTCCAATACACTACGTGTCTGGACCTTGAAGGAGATCAACTCCGGCGAAGATTAGGAATATAATACCTCCCAGAAAGGTTACTGTGATAGTTGATGTATAGATTAGATGGGTGAAGTTAGCGTCATTGATTTATATGAATATTGGTCGAAGGTAATTCTAATGGAGGAGCTCTACTTACGTGTCTTGACCGATATCATGTCCGCCACAAATCTACCTCCAACTACAGCCATACCCGTACACAGAATGTGACCCCCAAAGGAGCCAATGAAAACACCAACAACATCCTCGCGAGCTGCCAGGATTATAGTACTTATTTGTGATCTATCGCCCCATTCGGCGAGAAAGATCATTGTAAAAACTTTGATGAGTAGAGGGGCCACACTGATGGTCTTTTTGAATCGATGGAACCAGTTAGTCTTGATTAGCATCTTGGCATCAAGATCGTCCTTCTTGTTTGGGTCCTTCAGTGCAGCTACATCCTGTCCAGGTCCCAAAACATCACCTGCCCTACCCTCTTCTTTTTCCCCATCCTCCAAACTTCGCTGAACCTCGTCAAACTCTGACTCCTCGCCATTTTCGTCCATATCGTAACTTTCCTTGAGCATCTTGATGCCAAAACAAAGAAACAACACAATGGACCCATAATGGGTATAAATCTCGGGTATAACTGTAACCGCGACCCCCATTCCAACTGAAAGAATTGTCATTGCCAATAGGGCCATAGCTGACGCAAGGAACACCACAAATCTTGAGTTTTTCATGGCCATTATGGCAGTTATAATGAATGTTTTGTCGCCCAACTCCGAGACTAGGATAACCGAGAACGACGCTAGCAGTGCATGCGTTAGATCCTTAAATCCTGCCGGCGACAGGTGGTTAAGCGCCTCTATGAACACAATAGAATTGCCACTGTCCATTGGTACCGCTACCTGTTGTTGCGAGCTCATCATCGAGGGGTCAATATTGTTCATGGTTGAATAAATTGGAGTTTGCATTGTGGTTGTTACTGCTTCCGTCACAGCCTCCAGCGCCTTTCCAACTAATAGAGTGGCGTGAGGAATTAAAGATGAGGTGGCCGTTGGACCGACCGTAGTAAGGGCACTCGCATATGTTGTATGCATATTTTAATCTTCAAAATTAAAACTATCACTTACTAAAAACAACACACGACATCAACAATGAGCATCAAGTATCGAATGAATAGATGAAGTGAGTGATGAGACATTCAGGCAAACTCACCAGTACTAAATTGTGGATGTGAACCCAGGACAAATAATATACTGTGGCAATCTTTTCTAAACAACAACAATCTACTACTGTCTTGGCGCACAAAGCGTCAAGACAAGTGTCTCCAATTGAGCACCATGACTATGCCTCCAGGACGACACATTGTGACACCCTGGCATTAACACACTAGACATCAGCCGTAGATAGTCTATGATCATGGATTTAGAAGAAATCAGCCAACTGCCACTATATTTGAGACTCATTTTGGCTGACGAGCTAGAGGGCCGAGTTAATAACATCACCACCCAGTAGCTGCCAGTTTGATTGATCATTTGTCAATTGGAGAAACATAACAGGTCAATATGGTTGAAGGGAAAGCTAAATAGATGCCGACGAAAGATAACTAGTTGCTTTGTTATTGTTGATTGAATCGAAATGATGAATTCATTATTATTATTATTATTATTATCATTATTATGTATTCGTTTCATAATGCAGCCGCCTCCTTTAGTTCATTTCGTAATTCTATTCTACAGTCGTTGGTTTTGTCGAGTTACTCTAACTTCTTTCATGGAGGATCGACCACAATGATATCAATTAGCTGAATCATCTTAGTTTAGTGAAGATTAATCATAGTTTACGTCTATTAGGCGTCTACACGATGAAATGCAATTATATGAGCTAATTAGAAATCAAATCTACTCATTATGTAATTCAGCGGAAGTGTATAGGAATGTCAACTCCAAGTGTGGCGTTGGGACGTTGATCAAGCTTGGAATGTGTGATGGTGCATAGTTTATTCTTGATCAGAAATTGTGAGTAGAGTAAACGAACAGGTGTCTTCGAACAGTACCTACAAGCAACTCACCTGTAAGAAGGATATCAGATGCCTTGAACATCTACAGATCAAATGGCATGGTTGCATAATCAAGCGCTTTCTTTATTCTGTTTATGGTCACAAGTCATTTGCTCACTTCAAATCCTATACTTTGGCATCGACTAGATTGTCTGTTGATTAGGTCCCACTAAACGAAGTCCTACTTTCTAACTGTCTCAGTAATTTTACGATACAATTTTTAGACCAAAGTGTGATTAAGTCGAAGATGACAAGTGAGTGTCGGTGGTGTATAGTGTAAGTTTTGGAGCAACGTTGCTTTGTTCTTAATAAGTAGGTTCTGATTATAATTGTTACTTTATAATCATATCTGTGCTTCAATTTTTTTGTGGATTATTGATGGTATCGATGGTAGTGATGATAATAAGAGTGATAGTTATAATTATAATATCAAGAATTATAATGACGATGATGATAGTAATAGTGATAATCATATAAGTATACAATCAAACGTCGACCACCATCTTCTTATGAATGTCGGTATTGCCAACAACTGCGCTAAACTCCTCGAACGAGATCTTGCCATCTTGATCCTTGTCCGCATAGAGTATGGTTTTGTCGACTATTTGTTGCAATTGTTGATCCTTGAGATTGTTGCCGACCATCATTTTAAGCACGTGGAATAGCTCGCCATTGGATATGTAGCCATCATTATCGACATCATAGATTCTAAACGCAAAGCGCAATTTGGATCCCTTGTCGCCCTTAACGCTAAACTGCGAAACTCCCTGGATGAACTCCTTGAAATCCACCTCACCATTTTGATCCTCGTCGAAAATATCAATTACTCTTTGAACGAGAGGATTTTGTTGCAATTCAGGTAAAGTCATAAATTCATCCACTGACAAGGAACCCGAATTGTCGATGTCCAACTTCCTGAACCGTTTGCCCAAACGCTTGATCTCATCCACATCAAATGTAGAGCACATTTCCATTGGAATTGATTGTTCGTTACCCATGTTTGCTGTTTTGGTTATTTCTCGGTGCTAATACTATACTATAGTCAATTATGTTATGTTTCATCTACTAATAATTGTTACGAAAGATTATTGTTTGCCTTAGCTTGGGATTTAGTTTGTTGTTTTGAAAATTAGTTGCTCTTATAAGGCATTCAGTTCTAGTCTTGGTCCTCTTGGATTTCGGTGAATTCGTATACAATCTTGGTAGATTTTCAAATTTTTTTCAACTCTATCCAACTAAACTACAATTTGCTCCTCCATTCTAGTGCATTATGGAAAGAATTTGGAAATGAAAGGTATTTCTGGCTCCTTCCGTCAAGATTCTTCGCCTAAGAAAGATGAAAAAGTCAATTTCTTAATAAGTTCAGACCTGCTCTCTGTTGTCTAGTTGATATCGAGGTCGCAAAACTTCGTCGCTGTTCATCGCAAGCTTGCTGCTCCCTAGGTATTGTGTTTTATTATTATATTCCAACCACTTGCCTAGCCTCAAGTTGCTCCGATGCCCCATAACAGGCCACTCCAACAAAAAGGTCCAAAGGGAGAGGAAAATACCACGTACGTGCTGCAAAGGCAAGAATTTGCAGCACTCTCACCAGGCTAGCACGCGTTTGCTCGCACAGCGAGAGGGAACTTGGTCGATTTATGAGCGACCGATTGCACATAATAGGACGCGATGTTGGACAGTTACCCCATCTTCTAGACGCACTAATTTGCGCAACTTTGCTCTCACTCACAAGCGCGTCCCGCCATCAATTGCATCAGGGGCGCATCCGCACAATAACAACAACTGAGGCAGCGGCAGTAGAAAAGACAATGACAACCACCGAATCCACCACTCTTGCCGATGGCCACAGATTCAAGCTGCAAAATATACGCTTTGAGACATGGCCACAACCGCTAACAGCTAGCTAGGGCAGTAATGGAGTGACAAGGAAAAGGCCATCTAAATTACCTATTGCAAAGGCGCGAAGGAATTGCGATGAGGGAGCGGCCAGCGATTTCTGGTAAAATCTTTACTCTCGTCATGGTAGAGGATGCGAGCGGGTGATTAGCGATTATGCACGAGCTAATGTCTATTGCCTGGCAATAATTGCCCTCCTTTTTGTTTGTTATTTTAATTTATCAGACCATTTGCAGTTGGTTGGTGCATCAAACTTTGGGAACTTGCTTTCAGCTGATGCATTGTGCACCGAGAAAAACCTCAAGCTCATGGTATTTCCTACCAACATCGCCGCTGATCTCTCTCATCGATCCTTCCGATTGCTCTATTGAGTGCTAGATCAGTGATCAAGGATATGACAGATGACTAGATTAACTCTCGAGTCAATTTTTCGTTCCACTCTGACTACTCTAAAAATGGCTAGAGCTTGAGATGGTTTCTCGCTTACATACTTATCAACTTAGTCTCAAGCTGGAAAGCTAGACGAGAAAACCTGTTCCTATTCCGTAGATTCACGTTCATTCAAGTCTATCGTTCACACTAGGGATGAGCGGTGTAATGGAAATAGATTTCTCACTTCGCGCCTCGATCTTGAGGCGAGAAGTTGGTGACACTAGTGGTAGGGTGGTAGAGGCAGGATGGTTGTAGCTTGATTAGTTAGACTCCTCTGCATACTTCCAGGATGCAGTTAATCGCGCACTCGTGCTTAAGAGGTGCCTGCGTGCATCATCTAATCAAGTATCTGAGAGAGTAAGTGGCAACAATATATCTATCTGCAGTTAATGTCTCGACTCATCACCAATTGCTGCAAATAGTGCTCCCAGCTCCAAGACTTGAAACTACCTTTGATAGAATTTCTGGAATCTCGAGAGACTTTGAATGTCGATCGAAATAACGACGACGACGATGGAGGCGGCAACTGCATTGATGTGAGACTACAAGTGACAACAATCTAGCTGTTCTACAAGAGTCACCACCACCTCCTCAACCACTAGAGCCGCTAGTCGGCATTAAAACCACCTCGTCCGCCACACGATCTGCCGGTAGTCGTGGTTATCGGCAACACACTTCCACTAACTCAATCGTCTCGCGTACATGACAGTTTTTTCTATTTATCCTAAGCTAGTCGGCCATTTAACTAGCGAGCTACTTGTTGTTGTTGTTGTCGTCGTCTTGCTGGCTGTTGGCCATCAATCCTTCCTGGTTCGCGACCACCACAAGAGTCAAGTTGCCGATGTTGTCGCCGCCGCTGCCGTCACCACTACTACCACTTTAACTGCCGTCGTAGCCGCCGGTAATCTCAGTTTTCAATGTCAACCGCCGGCAACGAACGACAGCAACCTGATCTCAACTTCCATTTCGAGAGAAGTGTCTTCGTGGTCGCGAGTCGAGTGTCTTGAAGTTCTTGTCCCTCAAAGTTGTTGCGCCTCATTGTCGATATCTCGTCGCTTTCGAGATAGACGAACCAAGGAACTTTGAAGAAACGGAGTCAGTGATTCGAGTTTGAGTGTTTATTTGCAAAATTCAAGAGAGAAGCAATAGAAACCTAGACCAAAATGAAATCCAAATGGACAAAAGCTCACTGTATTGTCGCCGTCGTTGTTATTGTGCTCTCGATTGTAACAGTTAAAGGTAAGTGCTTAAATGGGTTAGATGATGAACTTGCATGACTTGTGCATCGACAGGCTAGAAGATGGAAGGGGGAGGAGGTTTTTTCTCATAGGTATTTGCTCATAACTGACTAGATGATGTGATATTTTCGCTAATAAAAATTAAACGAACACAGTTGCACTTGGGGCATCTACATCGCGACGGCCGAAATCAGGATCATTAGGGGGACAAAATTGTACAAACCACCTGCAAGTCATAGACAGGTGCGCCTCGCTCGCCACTTACTCGTTCACCACACCACTCAATCCTTACCCACAAAACGCTCAAGAGATGAAAGCCTCGTGCGAGAGGATTACAGAGGGATTGAAGTGCTTAAAGATACACGGAAAATGTTTGAGTTCCATCGCAAGAAGATCTTTGACCTCCTATTCTGGCTCAAGGTCTAAGCACTCGAAACGTTTATGCGCCAATGTAAATGATCCAAGGAGCGCCGAATTTTACAAGGCCTACGAGTGCTTAAGAATTAATGGCAAGACCAACCAGATGGTGGCAAGCGAGAAGTTACTTATTTCAAGTATTCAAATGCTAGCCACTAATACTACAATGAAATGGGACGATAGATTTCATCAAGCTTGTTGCTCGGCTGCCGCGCACAAGATTCAAGTGATCAAAGATATTGAACCACAGTGCAGCAAATACAAGGTGTCCGTTGATGACATGCTCAACTCAATGATTGGCGAGCTACTCGAGGCAGCATGTCCCGAGTCAAATAGATTAGCTGAAATTTGTTCAAAACTACCAAAATTAGTCATAACCAAAGAATGGACTGCGGCCTCGTTAACAGGCGCCGCTTTGGACCTGATTGTTGCGCTTGCTGACAATCCAAAATGATTCTTATAGACTCATCAAAAATCTTCACTATCAAAATTAAAATTAAGAGCGAGATATTGATGTGTCGCAAATTTAATGATTTCAATCTATTTTAAGGGCAATCTATTTTAACTAATGACGATTATTCAAGTCGTGATGAGTCTTCATAATTTCCCTAAGGCACATAGTTGCATAACACGAAGGCGGAAGTTGGAAGCTCACAATCAGAGCCTCGTCGCTAGAGTCACTCTTGGGTGGCGATCGGGTTGATCTCGAGATCGTTGTTGCTTTCGCATTGTCATTGCTATTATCGGAAGTTTTGCCTGGTGTGTTCTTGTTATTTAATTTGTCTAAATCTGTTTCAATTAGATTCTGGTTTGGATCCGAATATTGCTCAATCCTCCATTCAACGTTTTCCGGTCGAACTAAAATCTTGCGGTAGGAACCATAGGATATGAATAGCTTTTCGCGAGCCCTAAAACACTCTAGAGTTAGCCCATCCTCTTTGAGTAATCTTTCAAACTCTTTGCCAACATCGTTTTGAGGTAATCTAACTCGTGAGCCAACAAGTGGTAGGACAACCTCAAAAATGTTGTACTTGTGTAGATTCTCCTCGGTAGCAATAATTATCTTCGAATCGATCTCATCGATCGGAGCCTTGCGACCGGTTGCAACTTTTTCTCCATCTCCACTAGTTTCAACAGTCTCGGCATTTTGCTCAGTTTCATCGGTGGTAGATTTCGGTTCAACAACCTCGTCAGCTGCTAACAGCAAGTCCAAAGAATTGTCGGAAATGTTTGCTTCCGAGCTTAAAATCAGGTCACCGGGTATAACCTTGTGTCCATGGGTCTTCAAGCGATATGATGTCATTCTATTCCATAAAAGACTTTGATACGAATGTACATACATTGATCGAACTGTTCGAGGTAGCGAGGTTAGGGCGCCGAGGTAATCGTTCTTGGTGTCCGCTGATTTGCTCAAATATTTCATCAGTTGCCCCTCATTCGAATACTTGAACTGAGGGTACTTCTTAAATACGAAATCAGAATCCAGTTTGCTTTTCCAGAGATCAATGAAGGCGTTGTGATCATTCGCTCCATTATTCCATCGCTTGTTACTCTCAAACCTTCCCTTATTCGACGCATCATTCTCGGTGTCTTTTGATGCCGTTGAATTCTTATCTTTAGCTTGCTGGTTTTGGTCGTCCTCATATCTATAAGATAATATTAGGTCGACGGCCTTGTCCCATTTTGACTGTAAAATCGCCAAACCGACTTCATGGGTTTGTGTTGTCCGAGTACCAAATCTTTGGAGACCAAAGTAGTTGATGAACCCTTTGGTTTTGATTGATTCCATGGCATCGTCTATAACTCCACTGCCACCGCTATTGTGAACAAGATGCCTGATAACAATGTCGAACTTGTTAGCCTTCAAGTGGCCCAATCTGAGTGGCTCTTTCTTAAAGCAAAAGTTGCCCACCTTTAGGAATGGTCGCTTATTGAATCTCTTCGTGGCGGCTATCAATCTTTTCGGTTCCAACCTCCATGAGCTGAGCCATTGCGTTGTGATTGCCCGGCGATCCTTAACACCAGCAGAATGGAAGTTGGCTGCTCGGGAGTTCATTGAGGCGGCGATGGTATGGATTGCTTCCATTGTGTCCTTGTTCTCCTTGTACAATATAAAATACGTATGATCTGGTCGATCGCGAGGCCAGAAATTCCTTGGACGGGTGACTTTGTTTCTTCTAGTAACAACGATGTACTTTTTCTCTTCACCTACAGGTTTCAATTTCACCTCAGGCGCACTATTACCGGCCACTTGTTGAGTACTATCCGGTTCGTCTTGATTAGTTGTGACATCACCACTTGTTTTATCTTCTTCAACGACTTCGCTACTTGCCTCATTCTTTGCTTGCTCAACCTCACTCGAAGTAGTGCTTTCAAGTCTATCGAAGGAAGCCCTAATAGCATGATGCAACGATGTTCTTGCATCCTTATCCATGCCTGTTACATCGATCTTGTATTGGTTGAGATAGCCGTCGTTAACTTCAGTTAAACACTCCATCGCCTTGTCGTCGACAAAGTCAGACAGGCATACTGGGCTTGTTGACTCTTGTTCCTCGGGCGGGTCTAAGTTCGTCAGATTGGCAGTGTTACCGTCTGGATCAACCTCGTGCACGATGAAATCAGCATACCGCGACTTGATGAGTCCATGAAATTGATGGCTCTGGTCTCCTACAAATAACTCAATGCCGAGTTTAGTTTCATCCACCACCGGCCGGATATGGATCTTATTTGATTGTTGGATGGCTTGGTCGGCTTCTTTTAATAACTCGGCATTCAAACTTTGTGATATGGAGTGGTCAGCTGATCCATTGTTGGTGCTTCCATTGTCATCGATTTTCAACTTCTTCTCTGCTGGCTGCTCGACGTCTGTCATTATGGGATCACAGATATGATCTAATTGATGTTTTAGAGAGTTTTGCGTATAAGCTGGATATCTTATCTTTTAAAATATAATATTGTGTTTGGATTCTGGTAGGATTATCGGAAAGTGGTGTTGCACAAAAAAATGAAAGCGCACATGTAAATAAGTCAACGTGCTGCTCACGAGCGCTCTAAAGTTTGGGGTTCGAATGACCATTCGAAGCATCTTACATCTCGAAATTTGATTTATCATCTTTGTGTTCAAATTCGTCTTTTTATTCGTCGTTTAAGCAAAAGTTGAATAGAGCAACAAACTTTAATCATTCGTCTTTCGTCGTCCGTCTGGATCTCTATGGATTTTTGTGACGTGGGATCAAGACAAAAGATCAATTCAACAAATAGCAGCAAAATACAAATTATCTTAAGCACCATGATCTTCATCGAGCCTACAAATCATCAAGGTTGCACCGTTGGCTAACTGGCCTCTCAGGTTCAGGCATGAAACCATCGCAAAGGATACAAAAATGTTTCTCGATAGATTCAACATTCCATCCGTCCATTTAGACGGAGATGGTCTTGGAAGGATTGGATAAAAACTTGGGCGTCAGTAAAGAGGATCGTCATGAAAACATTCGTCGTGTTACCGAAACTGCATGCTATACACGAATGTAGAAACAAAGTCATGAGATGGCTGGTAGATCATGAGTCGAACCCAAAGGCCACCTTGAATCCTGTCGATTTGCACCTACCCACATCACACAAAAGATTGACTTGAAGGAGGCTAGTAGCACGTTGCCGATGGTTGAGCTTGACGATATTAGTCTCCAATGGGCACAAACCGCGGCCGATGGCTGGACAACTTCATTGGTGGGATTCATGTGAGAGAAGGAGTTCTTGGAATGCATTCACTTCAAAACACTGACAGTCTCAAATATAGTACATAGTCAATCAATTCCAGTTGTTTTGCCAGTCGACGACGATACCAAGGCTAAGATGCGCGGTTTCGAGATGGTCTGTCTCACATTCAAAGGGTTACATATTGGATTGCTCAACGACATTGAGGTTTACGAGGATCGCAAAGTCGAGGGATGCGTTAGAACATTTGGGTCAGTTGATGCTGGACATCCCAGTATCAAGACGATTTTAGAGAGCAAAAAGAATTGGCTACTTGGTGGCAGGATTCAATTATTTGAGAAAATTCTTACTAAGGATGGACTCTATAACTATCGACTGACGCCTCAGGAAATCCGAAGGGAACTTGTACTAATGAAATTTGATGCCGTATTTGTATTTCAACTCAAAGATCCACTTCACAATGGTCACGTTCTACTTGTCAATGAGACTTATCAAAAACTCAAGTCCACCTATGACAACCTTTCTTTTACACCCAATTGAAGGTTGGACAATAGATGACGATGTTCCTCTCGGCGTCCGAATGGAACAATATCAAGTTCTTCTGGATGAGGATGTGCTAGACAAACAGAGAACCATACTGTCCATCTTTCCCGTCCCCATGTCCTATGCCGGACCCACAGAGGTGCAGTGGCTCGCAAAGGGTCGCATTAAGGCCGGAGTCGACCACTATATAGTTGGTAGAGATCCGGCAGGTGTCAAAGATCCATCCGATCTGAAGCGCGAACGCTACTCATGGAGCAAAGGTGCTGGTTGTGACTCCTGGACTCCATTGTCTCAATATACTACCCTTCCGAGTCGCCGCGTTAAATAGAAAAGAAAACAAGATGGAGTTTTTGACCCTAGATTCGAAAGCTGAGGACTATGAGCACATTTCAGGTTCGCGAATGCGGCAGATGGCACTTGACGGTCAAAATCCACCTGAGGTATTTATGAATCCGAAGGCTTGGGCCGTCTTATCAAACTGATACAAAAGTTTGAAAGAAAATCAACAAGATTCCTACAAATAAAAGCAACTTTGTGAAAACAATAATAGCGTGACAAAAGCCTGATTATACTGTTTGGTGTTGATGTGATGTAAGTTCCTAATTCGGTAAATGCTCTAGTATCCATATTGCTGCTGTCATATTACCATCAGCTGCCACAGCGGGCTTGGATAAACTATGATTATCAGGATATACTTTGCATAATGTTTCAATACCTTGGGCCCGGAGCAGCTCGATCCATCTTTCGCCTTGATACATCTTCACGCGTTGGTCTTTGCTACCTAGTAGCATCAATGTGGGAACATAAGCTTTGTTGAATTTGGACATGGGTGAGCATTCGTACATTTTGATGAGGTCTTGACCAGTAGGCATCCAGCTGTGATCAAAGTTCTTGTGTCCGAAAGTGACTGAGTAAGACCAGTCTGGTATGTCACTTGTGGTATGCATTGATGATATATCAACTACCGGATTACGTATCACCGCACTAGTAAATTTGAACTCGTCTTGGCAAGATAGGTGGCACGAAAGGAATCCCCCGTGCGAGCCGCCTTGAATGACAAGCTTTGTTGGATCTATCTTTCCCTTCTTAACGAAATACCTGATGACGGTCAGACAATCTTCGACATCAACATGACCCACTTTACCGGATAAACTTTGAACATACTCCTCGTTTACACCTGTTGATCCTCTATAGTTGATTAGAATTGTTTTTAGCCCAAGTCTGGCATAGAATATGAGCAGATGCATGTAGTATAGCTCAAAATTTGAATGCGGTCCACCATGAACCACAACAACCGTAGGTAAATTATTTTCATCAATTGATCCTTGGATTGCACCCCTACCAGGAAATTTATCTCGCAAGACCGATAATACAGGCTTTACTAGTATAGCGCTTAAAGTGTCCGATTGACCTTCGATAGGAATCGTAAACGTCTCGTATTCTACCTCGTCAAGGTGAATACAATCCTGAATTTGATGCCAGGCGACGACATCGCCAGTTTCTTTGGGGTTGATGACAGCAACAAAGAGAGTTGGTGTTGCATTCACCTCGGATCCGGATGCTAAGACAATGTCGTGACGGAAGTCGTAGATTGACATGCCAGTGGTTGGAAACTTGATTGGAATCAACTTTGCTCGCTCTATATTGTACAAGCACATGTGTTGAAATAGATGATCGCCCTTGGTGAATAGAATACTATTATCGTCTGAGGTGAATGGTCTCTCGGGTAAGTTTTCAATGAATTGCTCAGCAAGAAGGCAGGTATTCGTACCGGTTCTAATATCGCATATATTCAACGAGACTGCGTGCCTATGCGGTCCATATACTGGATTCATTAGGTAAATGAATTTAGTTCCCTCATTACTCGCTCTAGGACTATGATAACAATCCTTTTCACTTACAAACTCGAATAACATCTTTTGAGTCTGCCACTCGTGCACCATGAGCTTGCTTGGTCTATTATTGCAATAAATCAATCCTAATCTACGCGGATTTTCCGCATAAGCTACCGAGACAATTTTGGTTCCATTGTCCAACCATTGGGGGTTCGCAACACTGTGACCCTCGATATCAATTGTGGTTATCTTCATGTTGTTACCGACATCCAAGATACCAACCATCGTATGCTCAATTCCAGTTAGACACTCACCCCAATCCTCTCGGCGCACGTACTCCTCGCCTCTCTTGACACCTGTTGATCCCGATTCGGCCTCCTGCTCTTTGGCTTTCTTTTCACCTACAGCTTCGTCGTTCAATGAGGCCGAGTCTTTGAAGAACGAAATGCACTTGGGCTTCTTGGCGTGGCAAACATACAATAACTTGTCTTGAGCTCCATGCTTCGACCAAACAAAACTACCAAAACTGCTGTCAGTATTGATGAGTCCATGGACCTTGATGTCATTAATATCGAGGGTTTTCAGGTGCCGGTCTCGATCCCAAATTTCCAGCAATTGACGCTTCTCGGACCCCGACTCGATACCGCCGCCACCGCCAGCACCACCTGAGGGTACTTTGATTCTTGCCATGAAGCGTCCATTGTCCGAGGTGACAGACATAACCTCAGCAACCTCATGCGCATCTGAAACACACCTAACAGATTCGATGCATCTACCAATACCCTCAATTGTTTTGGTCGTCAGGGAATAAACTTTCAAGTTTTTGATTGACTCTAGAGTGTCACAATCAATTGTGTTGAACTTATTGGTCAAACTGAATTCATTTTCACCTAAACGCTGAATCTTTCCATTACTCGGAGTCGACAAGCTGACGCCATCTCTATATATTTGTGTCAAATCCCCAACTGTCAAAGTTCTTCCATCACCAGTCGAGAGTTCAGATGTTAGCGACGTCATGATTTCTGTTTTATTTATCCCTCGTTATTTCGCCGGAGTCTAAGGTTGATTTGTTATGAAGTTTTGTGGCTTGAATTATGGACACTGCTGATGTTGTCAATCGGTGAAACAATGGACAGAGTTGATATTATTTTGATAGCATGAAAGGGTAGATTTGTGATGGATTTTAAGATGGCAACAAGTCGTGCAAACGTGTTAGCGAATAATACTGTATGAAGCTGACAATAAGATAATATCTATCAAGGAAACATGAATCAATGAGAATTGGCAAATTGTCATGTCATGACTTTAGTTTTAGATCAAGCGGCTGAATAGCGACATGTTTCCTCATAGGAGCAGGAAAACTTTTTTTATATCATTTTGCTTGTGCAATCGAAAAGTCTTATCCAGTTTGTGAACGGTGAGTTGATACTCAGGATAAGTTCTGTAAACAATCATAAAGAGTGGCGCCTCTTGTGGCAAACTCGGAACTAATTTATTAGATTTAAACGTCTGCCATCTGTTGCGAGAAATAAGCAGCCAAGTTTGGGCGCGAACACGAGCATGACTGGACTTTGTTCCAATTCACACGTATTTGTTGTGGTAGAAAGTTTTGCTTGTCGCTGTTTTGTTGTTTAGTGCACCTACTCCACTCTACAGGTAACTCTATTGACTCTTTTTAATTTTTAATCACCAATCAACAAAAAGTAGTTTTAATTATTTTTCTTAATCATCAACTCATTCAACATGGATATCTATCGGGGAATAAAGAGCTCGAAGAAGAAGAAACGCTCATCGAATGTATCTAGCTTCGAGGAGGACGATGTCCTGGCATCAATGCTACTCGATGTCCCAGCAACTAAGGGATCGCCTCAAGTCGCAAAGAAGTCAACACAGAAGACTACCTCAGCTAAGAAACGGGCTAGACTAGAACCTGACTCGCCACCTCCAATGGCCGAGAGTTGGCCAGATGATATGGAGGATAGTTTCCAGGAGGCCGAGATAAGCAAAAACCTGCCAGTTCCAGTCTTGAGACCCGAGGATGTTGAGAATGCACAAAATAGACGAAGGGTTGACCCGATCTTTGAGCAAATGGCCACCCAAGAGGACACCATAGACAATGATCCCTTTCCAGAGGCACCAACTCTAAGTGACGACCTAAGGAAAGATGTTGAATTCCACAAGTTGGACGATGGGAGAGAGTATATACACTACTATTGGTTTGATTGTATCGAGGACACAAACAAATGGCCGGGTGTTGTCTATCTGTTTGGTAGGCTTCCAGTCAAGGAAACAGACAAGGATGGCAAGGTTAGAACTCGATATGTTTCATCCTGTGTAGTAGTCAAGAATATTAAGCGCACTGTCTACCTATTGATCAAACCAGATTGCAAATATGAGGAAGTTGTTCAGGAATTCTCAGTTATCATGGCGAAACGTTACCATATTAAGGAATTCACCTGCGAGAAAGTTACCAAGAAGTATGCTTTCTCATCTGACTCAAATGTTCCTCAACTAGCTGATTATGTCAAAATCGATTACCCATCAAGTCAACACATATTACCTAGTGGCCTGAAAGGAGAAACCTTCTCGCATACACTAAATAGCGAACAGACACCCATGGAAAAAGTCATTCTTGATCTCAAACTTCGTGGTCCATCTTGGTTGAGATTGATAGAGCCAAGCGAGCCAGTTGGTGGCAAGTTGACACATACCAGACGAGAATTGATCTTAAGCAATTACAATAACATCCAGGTCGAGGATAAACCTGAACCTCTAGGCACCCCCTACTTTTGCGCCTTTGCCTCATCAATGCGCATATACACGAATCCAAATACTAAAAAGAATGAGATTGTGGCAATAAGTTGCATGGTTAACACTTGCATGAAACTAGACGAATGTCTAACCAGGACTAATAAAGCATCGCAACATTTCGTGTTGTTTGCTAAGCCTGGTGCTGCAAATAAGAATCTCAGGTTACCATATGACATAACAGCTTGTTTGAGGACATACAGAAAGACCAAATTCGAGCTATTCGAGAACGAGCGAGACCTGTTGATTGCCTTCATCGAACGAATCGAGAGATTAGATCCCGACATATTAATTGGTCACGAGCAATTGTCCTGCGATTACGAAACAATACTAGCTAGATTTAAAGACAACAAAGTATCTGGCTGGCACAAGTTAGGTAGATTTCCAAGATCAGAGTTTCCCCAAACTAAATATGCTATCAGATCCTGCTTTTCGGGTAGGATTGTGTGTGATTTGGAAATTTCTGCAAAGGAATTAATTCATGCAAGAAGTTATGACCTAACCGAGTTAGCTTCGAAGGTACTGAACGCAAATCGAATCGAATATACGCAAGAAACACTGGTGGAGTCATACAAGACCTCTGATGCCTTGATAAGATTGATTGACGCAACTTGGGATGATACTGATTACATATTTAGCATTCTAGTTGAGCTTAATGTTATTCCATTAGCTCTGAAGATCACCAATATTACTGGTGGAGTTTTATCGAGAACTCTCTTGGGTGGAAGAAGTGAAAGAAACGACTACTTATTGCTACATGCGTTCCATGAAGAAAATTACATCTGTCCAGAGAGACAAACTAGCAAGACCCAAATGAAGGGAAAAGGTTTGAATGGCAACGGTGCCGTCGATGGGGAGCTGGCGCCGGTTAGGAGAAAAGCGGCCTACGCCGGTGGTTTGGTTTTGGAGCCAAAAACTGGTTATTATGACAATTGTGTTCTTTTGATGGACTTCAACTCCCTCTACCCATCTATTATTCAGGAGTTCAACATTTGTTTCTCAACAGTTAAAGTACCAGAGCAACCAGCTGGAAGTGAAGCAAATGGAGCTGAAATTATAGCCAGTGTACCTGAGGATTCAGTTGAAACTGGAATCTTGCCTGCCCAATTAAAGAAACTTGTTGATGGCAGAAGGAGAGTTAAGCGTCAGCTGGCTGAAACTCAAGTGGCATCCCAAAAGATCATGTTGGATATTGAGCAGAAGGCTTTAAAGTTGACCGCAAACTCCATGTATGGTTGTCTTGGTTTTGAACATTGCCGATTTTATGCCAAGCACCTGGCCTCTTTGGTCACTTTCAAGGGTCGCGAGATTCTGATGAGCACCAAGGGTATGGTAGAGAAACTTGGCTATGAGGTCATCTATGGTGATACAGACTCCTTGATGATTGACACCAAGATTGTGGATTACGACGAAGTTATAAATAGAGGCACCATGATCAAGAGTGAGATCAACAAAACCTTTAGGTTACTAGAGATTGATATTGATGGAGTATTTAGACCTCTATTATTGCTAAAGAAGAAGAACTACGCCGGCGCCATAATTGAGAAGAGACCTACGGGCGAGATAGTAAAGAAAGTTGAGACCAAGGGTCTTGACACTGTTCGTCGTGATAGAGCTATAATTGCAAAGGAGGCTGGTGAGCGAGTTCTGTCTATGATACTCGAGAGTGATAAGGATATTTTAGATATAGTCAACGAGATACATAATTACCTCAAGGAGTTAGGCGCTCAGGTGGCTAGCGGCGAGGTGAGTCCGGAGAAATTTTTGATTAGTAAGCAGCTTAATAGAAACCCCGAGGAATATCGTGACACTAAGGGCCTGGGTCATGTTGCCTTGGCGTTACGACACAATCAGAAATTCAACAAGAAATTGCGAGCCGGTCATACGGTAGAGTATGTCATCTGTTTAGATGGTAGCCAAAAAGAGCAAGCTTCCGCAAATCAACGCGCCTATACCATTGCCGAGCTAGCGTCCGACCCAAACCTCGAGATCGACACCGAGTATTATCTATGTCAGCAGATTCATCCAGTTATGATGAGAATTTGCGAGAAGCTACCCACAACCAATGCCTATGCTCTGGCCGAGATGTTGGGCATTGAAAAGTGCCAGTCTTTGCATATCCGCCGCGAGGACACGGTTACAAATCGTCGCGATCAGCTAGTTTCCAAAGGCGCCTCGAGATACGACTCCTGCCCGCCACTCACTATCCTATGTCCCAACTGTAATCTACCCGATAGTTTTAGAGAAAGGGTTAGGGAAAACAAAAACAAAAAGAAGGAACTAAGTTTAAGCTTGTGTCCACAATGCAATGTCCGCTACGCTATGTACTCTGGCAAGGTTGTAGCCCAAATAATTGCTCTAATCAGAAGATTAACCATTGAGTTGTATTGTAGCAAATTTTATTGTGAAAACTCAGCCTGTGACTATGTGAGCCAAAACATTTTAGGTCCCATGACCGCGACTAATCAGCCACTTTGCCCCAATTGCAAGAGTGGCCTTTCACCTGAGATGGACGATAGGAAGATGGATTTGCAATTGTGCCACATGCGCTACTTATTCGACAATACCAATCTAGAGACAAATATCCAAACACCTGAAGAGGATACGCTAGATCTTTACAAGGAATGTCTCGATGAGGTTAACTACGCGCTTAAGTGTAGTTTTATAAACACTGTCGATGCTTTCAAGGTTTTCAAGATGGTTTGCTCAGGCGATCGAGTTTTTCAGCAGCAGCAACAACAGGAGAATGAGAAGTAACAAGATAGTAATAAACCCTCTTTTGTGTTTTAGTTGAGCGGAAAAAACTTTTTGTAACCAAATGAGGGAGGAAGTTTCAAGATCAAGTATCTAGCTGGCCAATTTCCAAGTGTAACGCGTGACTTTTTGCGTGACCTTTAACTCTTCGTGCATCTGATGATTGGTTGAGCGATAATTGCAGTCTCTGACCTGGACGCGATGGTAACCTGTTGATTGTATGGCTCGTAGGTGATATTATTTCCATTAACTTGCGAGTGTCACTTAGAATCCAGTGGTTGCTCTTGTCGATGGAGACTAGTGACCATGTAAAATAGTTCTCGATTTTGGTGCCTTCCATTGTGGCCGCAATGCAAATGGTCCCAGTCATGTGTGTGTGTGTGGTCTCTAAAATGGATGACCCGAGTGTTTGTGGTGGTGGCTGCAACAACAAGTGGTTATCGGTGATTTGATTGACTGTGATTGTGAACAGGGCCACCGAATTGTCGCGCCAAAGAGGTGAGTCCGACCAGACAAAGTCTATCTGATTTTCACACACCAAGAAGACCAACTGCCCACTGCGTCTCGACCACCTGTCACCTGGAGATGTAATGTATGCTCACAGGCAATAAGATAGCGGCAATCGGATGAGATGCGGAGGCAGGATTTGAATGGTAGCCAAATGAATCTCCATTCCCTCTAGCCAACGCAACACTCGTTGTGGTCAATGTCGGACACATTGGCCGACTGCCGAATTCAATCAACACCAACACAACCACAGCAACCACCGCATGCAACAACAAGTGGCCGCAACAAAAGCAGCTTGGTAGCGGCTATCACACGGCCAATTCGAATTCTAATGTTAGTTGTACTAGTGGGCTAACAAAGGCGGCATTAAATTGGACATGTACAGGTGAGAACTCGCAGTTGGCAGCGAGTAACTGAACAAGTGTCACTAGAATTCCGGTCACTGTGTTGATCGTGGAATGGATCCGCAATTTTTGGAGGAAATTCTTCCCTCTTCTTTCATTCCAGTCTTTGCATTCTTCCTGGTAAAAAATCCTCCCTTCTCTTTACTTTTGGCTTCCGTCCGGAAGCCAGATTGAGCAACAGCATCCTTTCTCGAGGTGGCCGCTACTTTTTTGTCGCTCGATTTGACTTGCATCCTCACTGGGCATTCAAATCAACAGAAGGATAGCTTATCACGAATTTGAGGCTTTGTTGGTGTGGGAATAGGAAAATGATTCGTACAAAGAAGCGGGGAATAGATGTACGATCGGCGAGTTGGACTCGGTATCAACTTGATTACACGAAAAACTTGCGATGAGTTGAGTCACTCATTGCAATTACCCGCTGAGAATCTCCACCAACATAGTGGCATCCTCCGCGGCCTTGGCTTGAGAGAGGGGAGCAGTGACGACGCACCCATTGCAACGGAACTTGGATTGCCGCAAGTCGAGTTGCAAACTTGACAGTGGACACTGTGACAATTGGGCGACACGAGATCAGAGTCACTCAGTCAATCAGATGGTCCGAATGCTAGAAAGAAAGAAAGACATGACATAATTCTCGAAGAATAGCAACATGGCAATATAAAAAGACGGAGAAAAACTAGAGAGAAAAGAGAGGAATTCAATTTATTTTTGAGAGTCAATTCGGCGCCCACTAGTCGCAAGCGGAAATGAGAACTCCCCTTCCTACTTGCTTCGTAGTGAGAAGTGGCATCGTGAATTGTTCTGTTGACCAAGTCTATTTGTAGCCCAGCAGGAATCTAGGTGAACAGGTGGTTGGACAAAGAGCTGTGACGCAAGTCACACTGACAACGAGGCGCGTCATGCATATAAGCCCAAGTTTGCTGTGTAAAAGTGTTGGTCACTTGTTGCTTGTCACATATTTAATGGGCCTACAAATGATTATCTAGATTCATTAATTTTAGCTCGGTTTAAAATAAAGGGATTTCAGGTGAAGGAAGCAGAACGGAGACAGACTCTTGAGAGACAAAAGGAGCTCAATTTGTTTAGTTATTCTTTCTTGCTCAACACACAGACATTCTCCATCAAGTTAGATGATCCTGGACTTTCAGGCAAAGACCAACAGAATTTCTAGCGAGGCAAATATAAACCACATGGTGCCATTGAAAACCGCAAAATAACCGCCAGATGAGGTGGCCGATCGGTCAACCCGTCGCCTTGCGTCTTGTCTTAATTCAATCAATCGATCGACTCGAGCGCCGAGGGTGCAACTCGACCCCTTTACTATCCGATAGGTAACTGCTATTTGTAGTTGAAAGATAAATGCCGAGACTGAGACTTGAGAAGATGGGTTCACTAGTCTCTCACTGAACTTGAACTCCCTTGGCGTCTTGCGGTTAAATGTGCTCATGAGTCGTCTTGAGTGCAGCACCAAAGAGTAGCCACCAGCTAATCGTCTCGATTCCAGTCAACAAGTTGCCTTCCGTATCGAGTCGTCTGTTCCTTGCCTCGGATTTTGGACAATAAAGGCAAAAAGGTATCGGCGAAGTATCAAAGGATCGCTTCGCAGCGTGTAACTGTGAATGAGATTCTCTGTAGATGCCGTTGTGGTTGTTATTACATTGGCGACATCCAATGCAGCCAGGTAAACCGCAACACTACTCTCGTGGTTGCTCCAAGGCTTCCGTTGGCCGCGCTGGCCAACTCAACGATATTCGTGCCGCTTGACTAGTTCTTGCCTCACTGCGAAATCTTGTGGAGTTGGCGGATAAAACCGAAACCGCCAGCAACAAGTGGCTGGCGCATCCGAAGTCCGCGGACAAAAGATTGCCACTTCGACAAGCGAGCTCCTGAATGATTTGAATCAAACACAAATACAACTCGCAGTGTGTGAGAGAGATTCGGCTGAGGCTGTCGCTGCAGGAATACCGCCTTCCGTTGTTCGTCGCTCTGTCTTTCTGTATCCATTACATAATAAGACAGGTGCACAGGTAAATCATTGTGAGCGCAATGAGCTTTTGCGCAGGTACGCAGCTCTAGCTTAAAGCTCACAGGAACCGAGGCGAGTGGTTCCCGCTAGCTGGCGCCGCTGAGGTAAACTGTTAACTTCCGCCTCTTGGCCGAGCAAAGCCAACCTCCACAAATACCGTTTCTCTCTCCCCATCTTTCCCTTGAGACTCCCCGCAGAAGAGCAACGTTGGTTGGCTACACAACCCGCGAGCATCGAGTGTCAAGTTCATCCGTTGATCCGTTGGTTCGACTAGATGATCCCGTGGGTTCGTAAGGTAAGCTAGTCAAATCATTCAACATTGAAGATCCGTTAGCGACACACTGAACTTGTTATCGGGTTTTCGAAGCTTCGAATTACACCAGTTACCGTTAGTAGTCCTCCGGTTAGCTCTACGGGTCGGCAATTAGTTCATCGGCCAGTCAGTCAGTCAGTCAGTTGCAATCAGATCGCCAACTAGTTAGCATAAAGTTTGCGAGATTTATTCCTCCGTTTCAATCTATTCAGAATTCAACAGGAAGGTTATGGAGTGAAAAGTTATGTTTAGTGTTTAGTTTGAATTAGCTTGTTCGGAATCAGTTCTGCAACCAAAAGACAATATCAAAATGACATCAACAAGCACAAACTCAAATTACCTGTGTTCAAAATTAACACAGTTCAAGCGAAGAAGACTCACACCGGAAAGGATAAGAAGTAGGAGAGGCACTGGTGTTGGTGGTCAATTATCAAAAATGACACTCACCTGTTGCGCCTCGTCAAGCGTGTTCATTGTCCTCGTATTACTCCACCAAACTCCTCAATTTAACTGCCAAATACAAGCACAACAACAACATCAGTATCAACAAATTAACACAAATCAAAGTCCAGACATACAAATGAACGTTGGAATGTCCGATGAGCCAATGGACGAGCAACTGCCGTGCACTCGAAACCGAAACCGACAACTATCTCACAGTAACCACCAGCCACATGGTTCGCATTCAGCTAGGCACCAGCAATTGAGACAGCAGCGCCAGTTTAGGGGCAACGCGAATGCGGATAGCGCCGCCGGCCAACAAGCTAGCGGCCGAGCGGCCCAATTGGTGGCGGCGAACGAGGCTCTGCAGGCGGAAGTGACACAAAGAAGCAACAGCAACAACATTGATAACCACCAAGTGCAACCGGAAGAGTTTAGTCTAACTTCATCAACTACAACAACAACCGGCTCCACCTCGACTGCCCAGAGTTCTCAAGGTCAAGGTCAGCGCCAAGCGCCGGTTTATGTGCAAAGCAAACCGGAAGCCGAGAGCGCAAACATAACGCCTAGCCTGCCGAACGAGCCGCTCAACTCGCCCGTTGTGCCACAACCTCAACCAACAACCACAAGCTCATCTGTTTCTGCTTCAACTCAAACACAACAACAACCCCAACCACCTGTCACCACAGCTACTACTGCCCTGGCCAATCCAACAGGCGAAACTTTGAACCTCGAATCTAGTAATGCAAACGTGACCTCTGCTAACGTTAAGCCTCAAGCAACAAGTAGGAGAATCGAGGAGGACGCGACGGCAATGAAGGGCAATAGTATAGGTCACCAATCAATGAATAGCAACAACGGAGAGCGGGAGTTGTTTTCCACTTCCGGTCAACAGCAAAAACCACAAGACGAAGTAGATTCAAACTTCGAGCGTCGCATTGGTAGTCTCGCGCAATCAATGTCCTCGTCGCCCTCATCCATCTCCATTATAACTCCACTAATGGGACCGCCAAATCAACAACAACAGCAGCAGCAGCAGCCACAACACCATACTGCCCAAGTGAGCGCTGCAATTGGCGGCGGAAGTCAGCAATCGTCGCAACAGTCGGCAATGATGAAACCAATTTACGTTGTTGGCAACCCAATAAGCGAGCCTGAGTACAATGCTGGATATGATCAGCAATCTCAGCAGCATTTGACATCGAATGAAATCGCCGCCACTTCCAGTGCAAATATTTCCAAGGCATCAAAGGGACTGGACTTGCCGGTAGGCGGGCAGGCAAACACCAGGCAACAGGTTGTGGCGAATGGTAGTGGTCGTAGCGAGAAGAAAATAGTAAACTCGATGATGGAACACCAGCAACATCAATCTGGAATATCCACTGAGGCTGCCATTGCTAACGCAACTTCCGGTTCTTCGTCATCGGCGCCAGCTTCCTCTTTGGGCTCAATGGGAGGCGAGAGGATGAGCGGACCAACGTTGATTTACTCGGACGGTCAGCTGACCAGTAGCTCGATGGTACCTCAGGTGGCAACTCCTGTAACAAGTGGCACAAGTTCGTCGGTGTCAAGCTCAACACAAGCCTCAATATTGCAAGTGGGCCCAAGCGCAACGGATATGTCCAGTGCATCGGGATCATCCAATCAACCAGCACAAGGGGTTAATTTGGAGAATCAGCAGCCCCATCACACAGGCCCGCCGGCACCACGCCTTTTCCAAGGCGGCGCGGGCGGACAGGGGGGCGCTGCCGTGCAAAATAACAATCCGCGTAGACCCTCACTTCCGCCGCCAATGAACCAGGCAAATGCGGCCAGCGGCTTCCGGTCGCCGTTGTCGCCAAGCGGGCCACTTGTTGCTAATCAGCAGCAGCAGCAGCAACAACAACAGGCGCCCGTCTTGCAGCCACCAATCAATGCAAACACCATGGCAGCATCAATGAATCAGCAACAACCAAATTTTTACCAATCGTCGCCTCCATATGCTAGCGCAAACGGAAATCCCTTCGGTTTAGCCCCAAATTCTATGGCCTCCATGTTCAACAATGCACAATTGTCCAATTTGGCGGTCGTAAATGGCGGCTCGCAGCAACAAGGCGCCTTTTTGTCCACAATCCAACAAGCTCCGGCTCAAGCAATCCAGGCGCCACAGGTACCCAGTCCGGCGCCTGGCGCTGCGCCGGGAACCGGATACAGCGGCCGTCGTCCACTGAATATAACGCGAGTTGAGCGTAAGTATCACCTTTTCTGAAATCCGAGTTTGCAATTTCAGATTGCCATTCTAGATTAACTCAGAGGAGAAATCTAACCGATTGATCCATTTCCCTTCTTTCTATCATCTCTAACAAAACAACAAAAACAAACCCACACGCAAACTAAACTAAACCAAACAGACATCTCGGCCGAGTGCTCGAATGATCTCATCAGGGCGGTGATAGTATTCAATGGAACTTTCAAGGGCATCATCTACTCCTCGGGTTACGTAAGCGATCCCACCTGTTTGTATGTCAACGGAACTGGATCAACACGCTACGAGTTCAGCATTAGACTAAATCAATGCGGAACACTCGGCCGCCAGGAGCTCCATCAGCCAACGATTCCGGGCGAAGCGAGGGTAAGTGCCAATTTACACGTAATGAGATCCAATGCAATGCCATTCGATGCAATGGAGAGATTTAGTTTGTTAGAGTAACTCGGCGACTTGGATTAGCTGGTTGACTTCTACTTTTAGAGCGCCAATTTACTTGGCTTGGAAGTTGGGCCAGTTGTGGAAAATCAAACAGAGTGACCAATGGGGGTGCAAAGGAGCTTTTGTTGTAAACTAAAACTTTGCTGCTTCACAAGAAGAGGAAGGGGGAGACTCTCGTGAGTTTCGTGATTAGCCATGACCAAGGAAAAGGTGTTGGTCTAACTGTTGGCCACAAGCGACTGCTCACTTCACCTGTTCTCTCGCTCTATCACTCCTTTCAACATGAGATCCGATTTCACAGCCAAGAAAGCGCAGCGATTACACCATAACAATGGGGGCGAATCTTCGCAGAGAGCGAAGCGAAATCATGGCAATCGCGGCTAATCGGCTGCTCCATTGAAGTTTAATGAAGAGTCGGTCAGAAAATGCAAATTGATTTATAACTCCTCTCTTCTCTCTTTCCTTTTCAGAAAACTCTTTCAACTCCTTATCACAAAAAAGGAGCTCTAAAATCCAAGACTAACTTTATATCCCACCGACATGACGCATCAATTTACACGCAAATTCACAACCAAACAACCACTTGTAGCGCCGAGACCAGGTTATGTGGAACACGCTGTCGATTCAGTACAATTCAATTATTGAACAGGAATGGGATGAGCACTACAGAGTTTCCTGTGAATATGGAAGCGACTTTTGGAAGACAGTCTCATTTTCCCCCTTCAATGTTGAGTAAGTTATTGAGTGAGAAAATTGGAATTGCTTTCTGATTGATTCAAGTGATCCACTGGCACGTTAATATATTCACGATGACCACTAACCCAAATTAATTTCTACCAAAAACCTAACAACAACAGAACAAATACAGGCTCTCCTGTCGTGTTCACCATCAATCCGCCGCAATGTCAAATGGACGTTCTCCTTGGCCACGGAATGGGGCCAAAAATAGGTAAGTGTTAAATGAGCCGCTACTTCCTTATGGCGTCTTTCTAATTTTCTCGGGAATTCGACATCAAAAATACTAACTTGAAATCTAATCCATAAACCTACTTGACGAATTGAAAAAAATGATCTCCAACGGCCCAACAAAGCGGTCGACGGGCCAGTCACAGTGGGCGACCCGCTAACTCTGCTAATCCACATGAAGAGCGAGAAAGGTAAGTGTGCTCCACTTGTTGATGGTCTGCGCGCGCGAATCCTGAGCAATCACAGCGGACAAACTCGAAGCGCTTGCGTCATCATCACCTTGAGCACGCAACGAAATTTCTGCCCTTCTCCTGCGTCAACGATCCAGCTTCACTTTGTGTCTCTGTGAGTCATTTGCACCTGAGACCGAGGAAACTAACTGAAAATTCAAATTCTCCCTTATCCTCCTCCTCCTCCTCTCTACCACCTCATCCAATGGAAACTTGATCGAAATTTAAAATCCCACCAAATCTTGGACAAACCGACAACAACGCGCGGATATTAAACTGCCCAATGGATGAACTGACTCGAGCAGCCGGATACGATATTCTAGTGAAGAATTGTGTGGCTCACAATGGAGGCAAGCAGCGAATGCAACTTATTGATTCCAATGGGTAAGTTTGTCCATTTCATTACAGTTTATTCAATTCAATTCAGTTCAGTTCCATTCTATCGCTACAAACCAACAAGTAGCCGGCCAGCCAACTACCTGTTGCGCAACTCGCAACCAAGAGCCAGTGGTGTAGTGAGGAGACCACACAGCTTCGTTTCGGTTTGTGTTTTTGTTTGCCGCTCAATACTGCCAATGGACAGCTCGGCCAGTTTGTTGTTATTGTGTCCATGTGTGTGACTTTAACTCTGCGGGATAAGTGCTATTTGAGGTGAGCCAAGAGTAAAGTACGAGAGTTACTACCTAAAACTGGGAGCCTTCTTGCTACTACTGCTACTAAAGAGATTGAACTTTTCACACAGTGTGTCATTGACACCTGAGAGAGAGAGAGAGAGAGAGAGAGAGAGAAACCGAGGCATTGGCGCAACGCATTCGGCTCTCTTTGTGATTTAGTTAGCCGCTTACAGCTTGAAAGTCGTGCGAGCAAGACTCTCTGGCGTGTTGAGCAGCAACAAGTGGTCGGCGCTGAAGCTGCACCGAGTGCCGACCACTTGCGGTAACGCACTCGCCACTTCCGGCGGCTGCCGATGTGTGCGCTCGACTATGACCTTGATCTCCATTGGTAATCCAGTTATATTAGTGGTGGTGGTGGCCATTTCTATTAATACCACTCCATAGGCGATTCATCGGCAATGACAGTTGACTGAGCCGCTAGTGAAATTCGAATCTGCCAGGCAAATCAAGTGAACAAGGCGGATCGCCAATGATCCAAGACGGCGAGTTCATCATTGGATTAGCGTGCAAGAGACAGCCACTTGCCGGCATCGACTCTCGAGAGTCTCGTTTGCAATGAGCAATTTTCTGTCTGCTCACTAGCTGGCTCATTTCCATTGTAGTCATTGCTTGCTATTTGTGTCTTATTTAAGCAACACGGGTTGCGAGAGCTTTCAATGCAACACAATGAGTTGGTCACATTAATCCACTACCTGTTGAGCGCAGAGCTAGAAAGAGAGACTAAGAGGAACGAGAAAAATCTCCAACGACTGGAATGACATTACCTTCGCTGAAATCTCAGTGGCTGCATCAACTAACAAGCGAGCTTTCCATACAAAGCCCTTGTTTGTCTTTGGGTGCGCTTTAGGCTATTTTAGGCCAGTGAATGGATGAATGAATGAAGAGACTTGCAAGCAATTACCTGGAAGCTACTACTTAGCAGGTGAGGGTCCTCGACCGAGCACTCAGCAAACCGCTCAATTAGCTCGAATTCCTCAAGAGTCAGCCCGAAGCGAGGACTCGCAAACGCACTCATTCCTCGCGAGCTTCAATAGGTTTAAAGTGAGAGAAAATCGCCTCTTCACTATCTTGGCTTATAATTAGAATTAACCTTCCGCTGGCTCATGGTCATCTCTGTGGTCTTTGTGTTAAAAGGGTTGAAAAACTAAGAGAGGAATAAGTAGGAAGAATTGAATCTTACAACTCTTTTCGTGGCAATAGAAAAAAGAACGACGTCGTTACACCCAAAGGCCAAATGGGCATCCTTGAGCTCATTACTTTCAATGATCTCTCTCCCTCTTCCCAACATCGACAACCACCTCATAACCTTGAAATATTTATTAACTTCTCGCTTCCTCATTCACTCACTCTAAACTCCCAACCTCAACTCATTGGCACTTGTAACATTTCCGGTTCACCACAATCGCCACAGTTGCGTGGTCAATGAACGATTTATTAGCCCATTCAGAGGCACTTACAACGACAACGATCTTAGGCATGTTACACTTTACGCCTACCTCAAGGCGTTTAGATTTACGGGAAGTCCAGTCCTCTACTTGGAGTGCGAGATTCACATGTGCCAAAGCGCATGCCCGGTAAGTATCATATAACATCATATCTTCGAAGATGATAATAATAATATACCAAACCCTACAAGCTCTTGGGCGTCTGCTGTCTCTATAGCAGAAGCAACAGCAATGACTTTTCAATTAAATGAGCTGTATAACCTTATGAACCAAAGGCAGACTCTGAGATCCCGTTATTATTTTTAACTCTCACGAGTCGACACCTGTTGACTTGTCGGGCATTGCGTGGTCGCATGACCTTCCAATTTGATTGCTTGTTAAAAAATCTTAACCTCCTCTTTCTCCACCTTCATTTGATCGCTGGACTCGACTAACTGACCCCCAATCTACTTTCGTCTATTGTGCCCCCGCGACTTTATTTGAAAATCTAACCAAAATAACACAGCCACAAATGTGCTACTGGCGTCGGCTGAGCAAACGTTCCATTGACGAATCGGATTACGAATACACAACGCCAGCTTCCCTTCCGGGCAACAGCACCATCAACAACTCGGGCGACGAAATAACGCCACCTGTTATGTCAGACAGTCTAAGTTTATTCAAGGCACTACAGGTGCGCCAAGAATCGGAACCCAAGAAGGCGAGGCAAAAGTTGCGCGAAGTTTATGCCGAAGACGATGAGGCTTCACTTGTTTGCTATCGGCCAGCTGAGATTTTCCTCTTCTTGGGCACAACGGGATCTCTCCTAATTTTGGTCATAATCATAGCCATTGGCTGTTGTTTTAAAATTAGAAAACTCACAAGGGGCCAATTTGAACACAATCGAATGACGCTTGCTGGTTCACTATCGCCGTCGCTACTCTCAATTAGCGATGCCTTATCAACAGGTGCCGGCTCGCTAATTAGCTGTGCAACTGGCGCTAGCAACAAGACTACGAATGGATTTGCATTCACCAAAGACAACAAACAATTACATTGCCGATCAGCCACTTCGCCCTCTTCATCTCACGAATCTGGCAACTCCAGTCTATGTCATCCGATTCAGCATCATTACAATGGCAATCGAAACAACCACCTACAATATTATAACACTAAGACGCTCAGGTGCCAACAAAAGGTACCTACTGGTCAACAGCTAGTCAAGCGTCAACAACAAATGATCGATCGGCAAGATAACTTTTACGCTGCCTATCCGTCGAGTGGATAGTGGGTTGGTCAACAAGATTCGACAACTAATCTTAACAAAAGCTAGCCAAATAGAACATCAAATGAAGTCGACAGCATTTGGGTTGATATCTCGAGGATACTGGTTGTTCACCAGCGATTGTCAAGATTACTTGTATGTTGTCGCACTTAAAATAAGCACAATTATCAAGATGTGTTAAGCAACAAGTGGAAATATGAGACAAGAAGACTGATAAAAAGAATCGACGTTTTAATCATCAAAAATCTAAACTATTTACCTAGGAAATCCCTAATTTATTTGAACATAAGAGGACTGGATTAGTAGAAGCCATCATCAAAATGTAGAAAAAGTATCGCAACTCCATAAAATCATCGACTGAAACAAGACCAAAATTTTTCTCTCTAACGTCAGGTATTGCTGTTATGATTCTTTGTTGGTATCACATTTTATTCGATTAAGGGCGCAAAGAAAGTGGATTCTTTCCACTACCATTTGAGGGTCGTCAGCGCGGCCATTAGTAGCTCGAGTTTGGCTAAAAAATCTTTACCTTGCATTTTGTCCCAATCGACTTCGCGAAAGTTTTCTGTCAATTCATGCAATTTGTTTAGCCTTCCACTTGGACTACAGCCATTTAGGTAGGTGCTCAAGAAGTATTCGATGCTATTATCGTGGATGTCATACTCTCCATGTTGTTGATGATGATTCAATTGATTGAGTCGGCCCATAGCATTGCCAACAGAGGTGGGTTCCTTGAATTGGGCCACATCTACGGTTAAGCCAAATTGTGGTCCAGATTTAATTGAGATCAGGTGTGAGCAGTCGGAGGAACAGATCACCAGGGAGAACGCAGTTGATGATAAATCTTGGCGGGTTACGTTGACGTTATAATTCAGTATTAAGGTGTACCAGCCAAACAATTTTGTTAGCTTGTCGGATGCTATAAATTGATGCAAACATGATTGCCATATGAGTAGATGCTTAAGTTCGTCGGGTTCATAACCAAGCAAGAGGTTCTTGCAGTCTCTAGTTACTACTCGAAGCTGTCTTGTGCCAATATAAATCAACATGTGAGATCTACCAAGAGTTTCGTTGTTTTGAGATACAATGTCAACGCGGACAATCGATGAGGTTGGACTATTGAGACAAAACCAGTGAGGTATTAGGAGGGGATCCTTGATTTGGGCTGCAAATGTATCAATTATCTCCATCGTTTGTTGCCGCATGATTAAATGCTGAGCCTGTTGCACTATCTTGTCCAATGAGGATTCTTGTCTTGAGAGGTCCAAATAAGTTTGCTTATCCATGGCACAAGGGCCTGCCTCTCGGGGAATATCTCTACCTTGCATTTTTCTCAAGGCACTAGCATAAAACTCCTTCAACATCCGATGTAATGAATGCTCAAAAACTGGCTTATGCTCCTCTCTTAGCTTCTTCATCCCGTTTGTGATTTCTCGGGAACACTTGGTGTTTGGAGTGTGATGGATAAGAGTTATATATAATTTGATATCTGGAAATAGAGCTAATATAATCTGATTGCCTGTGACGGTTGTGGGAATGACAAATTGATATTGTACGGCTTGATTGGCCAAGTGACGAAACAATTCCTTACAAAACAAAACATTCTGGGCGGCATCGAGTTTCTCTTGCCAAGTTCCCTCTTTGGATGCCTCGTAATACCTTCCATTAGCACATGTGCTGAGGTCAACAAGGGATATGTCATCGTTCTTTATAATGCTAACTTGTATGTAGGCTCTACCCTCCAACTCGCTGGGTACCTTTACGGCCAAAGCTTGATTGTTGACACCTCTTGTGCTAGGTGTCGTCTTGATTACTTCAAATCTACTGCTTGCTGTAAATCGGTAACCAGCTGGCCTAAAATAACTCAAGTCACCAATCATATTGGTACCAACTCGCTTTAAGCGCCAACCTTGACGCATTTGCTTCAGTTCTTCGTAGAAATCTGGCTCGGGTTGGCCACTGCCGTTAGCTGCACCTATAGAAGATGATGTTGAGGGACCCTGAGATCCATCCGCCAGTGACCAACCATCGCCAGGGACCCCGACGGACGACTTATTTGGCCTCAATGTGGTAGCGCCATCAAGTAGAATTTGAGAAGCCATTTGCAGGGCCCGCTTCTTGGCCATGACACCGACGATGGGCCATTGTTCATTGGACTTGGGATTAACAGCGTCAAAAACCATATACTTCTTGGCCTTCGCAATACTCAATACATCATTGAGGACACAAATTTCGGTTAAGGCAACTCGAAGCTTTGCTCGCATCGAGTCGAAAGCCCAACTCGACCCTGCCGGCAACTGGAGTTTTGTTGCCTCGGAGCCATTTTCCTCTGGCTTCTCCTCAAGTTCTCTCTTGAGTTCATCTATGGGTTGATCGAAATCAAGCTTTTGAATCAAGCGAGATAAATTCTCAGACATGGACAAGGGTGGAATTGATTTCTCTTGTCCATCGTAGGTGATCTCCTCTATTTTGAACTCGTCCGCCGGCTCAATTCTGATTGGAACATTTATATTTGGCGCTGAGGGGTTTTGAGATGCCATTTTTAACAAGTTTGGTTGTTTGAGAATCAAAGTTGATTAAATCTACTGTCAATATTGTAGATTGTTAGTATGTCCAGTTACCGGTAGATAAATATAAATATAAAATAGAGAGTCGGCATGTTCCATTTGACAGAGCTAATTTGCGCGCGGCGCGGCAACAAACATCAAGAAAAACACAATGTGCGCCTCACTTCAACGGCTCCAGTGGCCAACTCGTGGCGAGTCCATATCCATTCCATGACATCATGGCACTTCTCGCGCTCACCTGTGGCATTTCCCATTGGCATCCATAAACGTAATACTTTCCATCATATACATGTACCTGACGTTCGGCACTCCTGTACCTGGATATCGTGCATTACGTTGAGCTTCTACCTAGCTATCGATTGTGGCTCAATGAAATACGGTCACCAGAGACTAGCTGAATCTCTTTGTCTGTTCCGCTCCCGTCGACATCGTAATCGTTTGTATAAATATTGCCACATGGACTAAGCTATTCACCCTATCAGCTAAAGGTTCAGCTGTTGTCGTTTAGTCAAGTGAACAAGTTTAAGGGTAGAAATTGAAGCGGAGGGTTAGCATATCGTTCGGCATTAGTCTTTTAGTTAGGATGGCAGGCAAAAAGCGCATCGATGAATGATAACGAGCGAGTGTCGTTGGCTCATTGAATTAATAGGAGTGTTTATCCTTAAACCTGTTGACCGACAAGTTATCAAAAGTTTTTGTCGCAAAGCTTACTAACTGACGGCTGTTTGACTGACTTGCTGGATGCCGCTGGTACTAAGATAAGCATTGCCACTGGAACTTCGAACTACACGAAACATTGGTAGTTATGCATTCATCCATAACCTTGTGCCTGTAGCTTGATGTTCTATTCACCTCTAGCCTCCCCATCTTCCCTCAATCAACTCGACTTTGTCAGTCTGTCATTCATTTAGTCATTCGTTGCAAATTAAATGAAGGACTTTCTGAAAGGGGAGTTCTGTCAAACATCACGTCGCTTGGTAAAATGTTTGGATGGAGACTAGCACTAGTCGATGTCGTCGTCGGATAGTTTAAATTTTTATTTAGTGTTGTGGTTGTCACATCGACGAAGAAGACACCAAGATTTATCAAAATGCTTTCAAGGTCTACAAGATTCGTTGCCAAGATTGCAACTTTGGGCGCAACAATAGGATTGATCCAACTAGTCACCGGCCACCACTATTACAATGTTGCATCTCAGGATACAGCCACCAGTGAGCAACCAAAATTGGTTTGCTACTACACAAATTGGGCCAAGGATAGACCAGCCCCATGGGCTTATAGAGTCGATGATGTTCCGAGGGATAAGTGCACCCATATCATGTACTCGTTTGCAGGAATCGATAGCAAGACATTCCAAATGAAGAGCTTAGGTCCGGCGACAGGTGAGGGCAGTTATGAGGACTTTTTGCGGCTAAGACAATTAAGCCCTCAGTCCAAGTTGATCCTGTCAGTTGGTGGCTGGGGCGAGGGAGGTCAAAAATACTCTGACATGGCGTCTAGACCTGAAAATAGAAAAGCGTTCATTGAAAGTGTCCTCCAAACGATGGAAGAGTTTGGCTTCGACGGTTTCGATCTCGATTGGGAGTATCCAGGAGCAACGGATCGTCAGGGCAAATTTGCGGACAAGGAAAACTTCTTGAAGTTGGTGCAAGAATTGAGAGCTGCCTTTGACGAATACGATGCAAGTAGCCAAAAGAACAAACTAGCGGCAGTTTCAGCTAGAAGCTTCTCGACGAACTCAAGCAGGAAACCTGAGTTTAGAAACGGAAGGTACCTGGAGTTAAGTATGGCAGTTCCTGTGGCCAAGTTTAGATTGCAAGAGGGCTACGAGGTCTACGAGTTGTGCCAAGCAATGGACTTTGTCAACTTGATGACCTACGACCTTCGTGGCAACTGGGCGGGGTTTGCCGATGTCCATACTCCACTCTATAGAAGACCTGGTCTCGATGAGTGGGCCTATGAGAAATTGAATGTCAACGACGGCGCTGCCTTGTGGCATTCACTTGGTTGTCCCAAACATAAGCTCGTTGTTGGTATGGCCTTCTATGGGAGAACCTACACTCTAGGCTCCAAGGACAACAATGGACTACACGCGCCAGTAAAGAAGTGGGATACAAACGGGGGAACGCCAGGCAAGTTTACCAATGAGAGTGGCTTCCTATCGTACTTTGAATTTTGCCAAGAGGAGGAGCTTTGGACGAAGAAGTTCGATGATATTGGCAAGTGTCCGTATGCTTACAAGGACAACCAATGGGTGGGCTACGAGGATGAGCGATCAATCAAGATTAAAATGGATTGGTTGAAGGAGAACAAGTATGGAGGTGCAATGATTTGGGCTCTAGATCTGGACGACTACAAGGGGGTTTGTGGCGAGAGGAATGTCCTGTTCAACACAGTGGTTGCCGGACTTCAGGGTTACGAAGTGA
This sequence comes from Aculops lycopersici, assembly GCA_015350385.1. NCBI lineage: Eukaryota > Metazoa > Arthropoda > Arachnida > Trombidiformes > Eriophyidae > Aculops > Aculops lycopersici. The sequence continues at coordinate 754,604 of WNKI01000005.1, read as the reverse complement.
TTGTGCCACCAGCTCACGAGCTGACCACCACCAAGAAACCAAATCCTTGGTGGCCGCCACCAAGTTCTTCGACCTCAGGCACAAGGGCACCTTCAAGCTCTCGTAGAACAACCAAACACAGGGAACCAACTACAACCTCAACAACCACGACCAGAACAACCCAGGCTCCAGTTTCAATCGCAACATTTGGAAATACCGCTACAACGACTACTACAACATTAACAAAAACCACAGAACTTCCTCCCAGAGTCGAGAGCGGAAGTGGATCGTCCTCCAGTTCAAAGGAGTGCTCGCCGGACTCAACAGGCCAATTGTTGTCGTCATTTAGACCTCATCCCACAGACAATACCCTTTATTTATGGTGCGTCAATGGCAAGGACCTGGTGTTGTCTTGTCCGCCAGGCACAGAGTGGAGTAATGATAACAAGCAGTGCATTATGCGGTTATCAAATCCGACAACAGGTGGAAGCATGCAACCAGCTTCTGTGGCCACTGCCATTCGATCGGCTGAGTTTGAGGAGGGTCAGTTGTTTCATGGACCAGAGCCACTAATTGCCGCTGCGCCTCTGGAATATGATCTAGGACAACATCAACAGCAAGATTACGTAATGCCCATGGACCACAACAATGTCAATGAGCAACAGACACCTGTTGTCCTCTTACCCTCGGCCGCACCACCTAAGTATCAACAAAACCAACAATCTTTCTACGGATACCCAGAAAATCTCATGTATCCACATCCCGGAAGAGCTTTTGAGTGGTTCTGATAGATAGTTAGAGAAAAATAACAACAGGTTAAATAGACGTCGTTGTACAGACATAGTATATAGAGATAACGGGATATTGCATGATCGGATTTAGTATCACATTTTGCAGTCGTCTCGGGCCGAAGGGCTCAATGTCTAGATCTCTTCCTCCTGGTTCCACTATGACGGCTCTTTTCTCGTCGGCGAAGGCTCCCATCGCGACTACGACTTCGACCCCTACTGCGGCTCCGGCTTCTTCTCCGGCTCCGGCTTCTTCTCCGGCTCCGGCTCCTACTCCGACTTCTATGATTTCTTTGCCCCATTTCGCGTCTTCCTCTTCTTCCAGACTGGTGATAGAAGGATCTCGAGTCTCGAGATTTGATTGAGCGCCTTGAGCTGTGAGAAGATGTTGAACTTGATCTCGAGGTAGGTGTTGATGAGCGCCTTGAACTTCGACTACTATCACTCGAGGAATCTCTGCGTCGTTTTCGGGAATCTCGTCGTCTACCGTCATCATCACCCCTTGATGAACCGCGATGATGACGATGTTCTGAACTTCTTGATGACTTGTGAGAAGATCTGTTATCTGAAGTTGAAGTACCGCGCCTCGACCTGCGTCTTTCCCGGGATATACTGCGGCTAGATCTAGCGTGCCTCTTGTAGGCTAGTGGTGTGCTAGCACGAGGTCTTGACTTTAACTTGGCGGTGTCTCGGTCATTCGTGGCTTTTGAGTCAATTGAATTATCTAATTTGGATGATCCAAAATTTTGGTCGTTCGTGAGTGTTAGCTTACGGGCAGGTTCATCCGGTTTTGGCGGGAGATATGTTCTTGTTTCGCTATCTCTACTATGTGCATTGTGTTCGGTATCTTCAATATTTTTGGCAGCTGAGGTTCTATGTGAGGTCGAGGGTCTGATAACGAGAGGCAATGAATGTTTGGAACTCGGACTCTCTTCACCTCCAACATTCCTCTCAGGTGTGGATAGTTCGGCTCGAGGTGATCTTTGAGGCACTGGACTCGAAGAACTGCTATCGGAGTTGTCTTCTCCAATAGAGCCACACGAAGTCTTGGTTATCGAGATGAGCTCTTTGGGTAAAGCTGGACCATAAACTTCCCGTTCTTTGGTATTTTCTGTTTCGGCTTCCAATTTTTTGTAGAGTTTCATCAACTCCTTGACCAAATCGCCAGTGTTCAATTCCTTTTTATCTAAGCCAAGCAACAGTGTAAACTCGTCTCCTGTTAGGCCGTACCTTATTGTCACCTCATCGACCTTCCTCGGATCAAACTTTTTTATGTCTATAGAGTCAAAGTCAAACTTCTCAAACTCTTCGTCCTCAATCAGCTCTAAAATGGGATTTGTTTTGACCTTAGTCTTATCATTATCATCCTTGCAGTTCTTGCTTAGATTAGAGGGAGGTGCTACTGTTTTGTAGTTGAATGGTATGGACTCGCTTTTTCTAGAACTGGCTGGTATTTCAGCACTTTGTCTATGCCCCTGATATGTTGCATCACTTGCAGTGCCAAAACGTTTGTTCATAAGTTTCATCTCTATCCTCTCGTCGGCCGATAAGTCACTTTTGGCTACTAGCTTCAGTCGCACTGACTCAGGAATACGATTGAGATCATCCTGGATGAGAAGCTTGTATCTTTCGAAGTTAAGTAACTTTTTTATGAACGGATTTTCATTGCTGTCAAGTACGGTCACCTGACGTTTGTTGCTGGTCTTAGAGTTGGGTTTTGATGAAGATGGCTCAGAATCGGTCGGGATTGAACTTAGATTAGCTCGGACATCAAATCTATCAATCGTCACACTGCCATCGCCTTGCCATGGCACAATAGAGCTGGAGGCCTGCTTGTAGGTATCTGGGTCAAGGCATAGTCGAGATTGCACCCCATGTACCTGAATATAAGTCAAAGGATCTACCCTGTTTTCCTCGCGTCGTTTCTCTGCTCGCTTTCTATGTTCATTTAATAGTTTTTGTGTGGCCTTTTCCCTTTTTCGGGCCTCATGCCACATGTTGTCTATGATCTATCAAACGATAATAGCCTGATATCAATATCCCTGCATGATTAGATTTGATAAATTGTAGGGGGCTCTTCGAAAAATTGAAAGTTGAATGTTTACATTTTTGTCGCAGAATTTGCTTTAAATGTGTGTATGTGCGCTAATTTCAGCAAAGCAGCTAAGGTTGCAATGTAATTGCATAAATTAACACATTGACAGAGTTGTGCCGCCTAGAAGCACGTGGGTGAAATAGAACGTGAATTCCAGAGAACGTGTCATGGTCTCCATAATTTGTATCACGATCAAATAACTAAATTCAATTAAATCTGTTATACTTGATATCAACGATCCCAAAAGTTGGTGATTTATTAAACATAATATAATGACTAAATCCAAATCAACTGCCCTAATGAAGATGCCAAAAGAGCAGAGATGTAGCTTCCTCATTGGACCGGTAAGTTCTTGGTTTATGCCAAACAGCACGGATCTTTGGACACAAGGACTTCCAAATAATAGTCAGGCAAGTACTACAGAATCGAATGTAAGTGTGGATGCCTTAATGGATGATGATATATCACCTCAAAGAAATTGTGAAGAAAATGTAAGCTTATCATATTTTGTCTACGGATCTATCGGTTGTTTTTGTTATGGTGAAATCTATCATCATAATAGAACTACCCTATCAGCAGATGAAGATTATGCCACAAATCAACGCCATGGTGAACAGACAGCTGCCATATCGACTACAATGAATCGATTGATCGATATCAAGGAGGATAACTCAAAGGTAGCTTGCGTTAGATTCTTGAAGAATCATAGATATCCGCTCGTCATGATACTCACCGAAAGCGGATCTTTCTTGATTCACGATTGCATGTCTAGCGAAAATCTGATACATTTCAAGAAGTCAGAGCTACTGGCAAAATTTGTTAAACCTTTTTGTAAAACTGAGGAACCTAATTGCGAGGAGCACAATAACAAGCGGGCCAAATTTAACGTCACCCAACAAATCAATTCCTGCGTCTGGCCAGACGCTCGTAATGCCTTTCTAGCCGTCTCATTACTGAAAGAGAAAACAAATTTGTTGTTACTATTGAAATTTAGAGATCTCATAGTCGGAGGTACAAAAGAATTGAATTCGATCAACAAAATCGATTTTATAGAATCATGCAACAAGTTGGAACTCGATCTACCAACCTACGCAAGTCCAGTTTGTTGTATGGAATCCGCGATGATATCAGATGAGATTTGTCTCGTGGCTGTGGCTATGGATGACGGTTTAATTATTGTAGCCAAGGTAAATTTAACAGATGGCCAATTAAAGAGGACAATCAAGTTGGCAAGACACAATGATGAAATTTGTTCTCTATCATTCCACACCAATATGAAAAAATTTCCCCTTGGCCTCTTGGCAGCTGTATCTCGTGATGGCCTCACAACTATTTGGGATATTAACAACGAGTTCAACTTTGCCGACTACCAAGCTTCTGAGGGAGGAAAAGGTGGTAGAATCAATTGGTTTGCACTCGAATTCTTGCCAATGAGTAATGCCAAACATATACATTTGGCAGTGAGTAACCCAGATAGTGGTATCAATGTGCTAGAGGTCCCGGAAAACGCTAGGTCCAAGATAAGACTAAGAGATGCTAAAGAGTCAAACCAAGGCTCTAAAACGACTAAAGGTAACAGACAAGTCGGATGCGAGCAAAATATTAGACACCATGGTCTTATATTCAATATAACTTTCGATGAGAAAACGAATACCTTATCAACAACATCCCTAGATAGTAGCCATATCATCTGGAGTTGCTCTATCACGCAAGCGGGTCAAGAAACCGCAAGGAAGGACAAGAAAGTCCTTGAAGTTATTAATATCAAGCCAGAGTATTTGTACCCTACAATGTCAACAAGCGCTCGAACTCATATGTTGCGCTTTAATCCGATTCGCGAAGACTTTGTCGGAGTTGCCCTCGGTAAGGCTGGCGTTAAGTTTCATAAAATATCCCACAATCAAAGGTACAATCGATTCGACATGACGCCTAGCTGTGGTATAATAGCACGTAAAATCAACAAAGCAAATCTCAGCCCGACTTCAATAGCCTGGCATCCAAGTCACGAGTATAGGGTAGCGATCGGAACCATTGAAGGCAAAGTACTTCGAGCAGATCTAACACCTCACAAGGCGATAATGATTGAATCAGAGCAACAAAAAAAGAAACCAACTGTTGCCGGTTTAACACCCAACACTGATATCAAGATGGAAGCTGTAGAGGAGGAAGATATCTTCGGAGTGGAATATAAACCTCTAGAGAGGTCAACTAATAGTGATAACAATAAAAGTGAGCGAAATGACAACAACCAGCAGCAGAACAAGCAACAACCTAAGACAGATGGCATATATTCCCTCTGTTGGGGCCCAAATCCAACTTGCCCAGAGGATGTATCAAGATTATCCATATACGCCGTTGGTAGTGTTACAAAACATCTAAACATTTACTACTGCCCAAAGGAGGTTGGAAATAGTGGTAACAGCGCGGACAAAATGATAAATTATCTAGACGAGTTCCGTGATGTAAGTCTACCCGAGGCTCGAGGCCAAGCTTCTGAGGTTGCATGGAAGTCTAGTATGGATTTGATGGCTTTGGGCACTATTGACGGTCGAGTGATTATTGTCAGTTATTTGGAGGAGTCCAGCGCCGACAGAAGTCTCAATAAGTTGTTTAGAAAACTAGCTGTGATACAAGGACCATTGGGAACCTCGCACATTCAATGTTTAGCTTGGCACCCGACAACCGATAGTTCCGATGCTCGTTACTACTATTTAGCCGCCTCAGCTAATGACTCGCCTGCGTATGTATTCAGCATAAAGGAAAGTTTGTTAGTTGCTGACGTAAAGTCACGCTTAAGATTAGAGACGATGGCAACAACAAATCAGCAACAACAGCAACAAACTGGTCGAGATGTTAATGCATCAGATAACAGGACGGAAAACAACAATATCATCTCCGCTTACCTGCACAAGTTGAACGCTCACAAAAAGGCCATCTCAGATCTCGTATGGAACCCTCATGAGCCAAATCAATTGGCCACATCCTCGTTCGACAGATGCTGCTACGTATGGAGTTTAGATCGGTCCTTGGAGTTGGAGCTAATGGAAGCGCGGATCATGGCCAGATTTCAAGCTCGCGATCGTCTCTTCACTTTAGAATGGTCGCTTGTGGATCCAGATCTCATATTCACCTCCGGTCATGATAGTTCAATTTGGGCTTGGCGGCCATCAGAGAATCCAATGCGCGAGCCGGTGACTAGTGACTGAGTGAAACTCGTCAAAGCATGGGATTAGCTGGTTAGGGATTCAAGAAATTCCATGAAACTGAAACTAGATCGATAACGAAGACTACTAGTGTTGCCGCTATCTCTATCTCTACCTCTACAAATACTATGACTACCACTGAAACCATTATAATAAACAAGTCGTGTGGCGCAACTATACACGAAATCTTCGCAAGACCAAGTCCCTATGGTTGATGACTGACTAGAAGGCCAAGAGCATACATATGTATCAGATAGACTCACTTTCACTAAATAGGTTGTACATGTAGCAACCAAGTTGGCCACCACTTTATGCGCTAGCTCACTTGTATCTGTGCATCCAACACACTCAGTCTGCGCCTGCGGCAGACGAAACAAACTTCGTGTGCGCGTAACGCGTGCGACCCTAGGTACCCCATGCGAAAACTAGTGTGCTTCGTCATGCAGCCAGCGGGATCGACCAGCTAGTAGTCAGTTCCAGTGCCGCTAGGTGCCTGCAGGCTTTCTGGTTGCTCAACGCTTGGCCGATTCGATATCTATGATGCCATAAGCGGTGGCGAAAGCAGTTATGTTGTTTGGGGCTCTCGCAGCGTTGGATGGTTCGTTGCAATGTTGACTAGATTTCTATCGGTTTTATGTCTATGAGGAGGCGCGCATAGCTACCTTTTGGATTGTTGTATGAGATGAAACTTCCGCACAAAAAATAAATATACCGACCTCCAAATATCCTATTATCACAATTCGGTTACATTGATTGTCTGAAAGTTTCCATACCATTGAGATATTTTACAACTTTAGAAGACAGACTAGACACTGGATTTCAAAGAATAACACAAAATTTAAAAAATTATGGGTGAGCCAAAAGCCTTTGAGGCAAATATGGCTGGCGGATCAAGTGGAATTCGGAATGCACTAGCGGATCCTATAGCTTTAGCCACAAAACCAGCAGTGATATTCAAGTTTGCGTCGGCCGTATTAGCGTTGGTCATTTATTCTTGCGTCTCCTCTGCTTGGTATGATGGCAGATGTTTATTTAACAAATACAATGGAATCTGTCGATTTGGATCGCTAAGTTTAATCAGTTTTATAGCTTGTTTTGCACTATTAGTATTGGAGATTTTATTTAGCCACATTAGTAGTTTGAAAGTAAGACGCCGCATAGCGATTGGTGACGTGATAATTTCAGGTGAGTAACATTTCTCTCTACTTGAATGCTTTTCAAAGTCTATCTAGAATAGATATTTCAAACAATTCTATGTATCAACCGGATAGAAAGACTAACGCAATATTCATAAAACAATACGACCAACACTCCAGGCATCAATACAATATTATTTTTACTCTTGTTTCTGTTACTTTCCGCCGGCTGGTTCAAGTCGGACTATCCACCATTTGGCCACAACATCAACTGCTGCCGAGTTGCCATTATACTCTCCTTCTTGGCCATCTTTGCACTGGGAGCCTGCACTATGCTAGCTTATGTTCGTTACCAGTCCGGAGTGGATACATCGCAGTTTTTAACCGAGGAACAGTTGGCGGCTGAGCAGGCACAATATTATGATCAGTCGGGAAATTACATTCAACCTCAGGATCAACAATCATTCCAAGATCCAAATAATATGTACAACAACTCGTCTCAGTACCAAAGTGGCTCCTATTCCAACTACGACGCCGACATCAACATGAACCAGTAGATTGTCTAAATCTAAATTTAACCCTCTCGAGCGGAAGAGGTCATCTTCGAGTCAAATGAGAGAGTTTTATAAGTTTCAACTTTCAACAACTAAGAACTGGATTAACCTTCAAGAAGAATAAAATGCGTGAATTAATGTAAATCAAATTTTGTTGTCGTCTTTTCTTTTTGCTCCGGTCACAATTCTGCTCATCGTCTTTGCCAACCGAATATTACTTTGATTTTCGAACAAAATATACCGACTAAACAAACTTACTAAGACGAAAGTTGTATGGGTAGTGGAGTGCGTTTAACATTGCGTTTATGTGATAGAATTACCTTAACTCGCCTCTGCTGGAACCGGAAGCGGTTTGATTTGTTGGTAAGCAAGGAGATCGAACTCAACACAGGCACATCTATTGATCAGGTTATTGAAAAGAACTGACTCTTATGCTAACAATGATAAGTGCGGATTTGTATCATAGATATAAAAGTAAGCAAGAGTTAGTTTTCTTTCTACTTAATTTGAATGGGAGGGGGTTATCAGAATGCTACCGATCAACACATATATTTTCACGAGCTAAACAAGGAAAGCATCTGCGCAAAGAGGCGACTAAAGATTATTAGTTGCCGGTGGCTAACGGAAACGCACTGTTTACATCGAAAAATGCACACTCACACGGAAGCCACGAAACTCAACGCGGTGAGAGAGAGAGAAATAGGAGAAAGTCTGACCCTAGGCGTCCATAGCTTGCTCTAAAGGTGTGAGGTCCTCATCCTTCCCCATTAGCCAGTGGCTTCCCCTACCTCCTCTTAAGTTGCAACGCAGCGCAACACTTTGAAGGCTTCTCTCTCTCTCTCTCGAATCTACAAAAGGTTTAGGCACGTAACTTGGCGCTTCGAATTGACTTTGGCCAGGTGAGAGCCCTCCAACTTCACTTTTCATGAGTGGAAGCGAGGGTAGCAGTAACGATGGTAGTTTTCATTGTAGTCTGGTGATCGGGGTAAGCTGCCGCAATGCGCGGCTTAGCCGGTCTACTTTCTTTCGGTCAGCATCCTCTCGCTGGTTCCTGGTTTGGCCATCAGCACTCCGGTAGCTTAGATAGTCTTAGCCTCTTGGTCTCGTTGGAGGGGGCAGCTAAACTAGAGTTGAGTTGTCTGGTAGGCTCCAGGGAGTTCGACGACGACGTCGACAAAAATATTACCGGTAAGTCCAGGTGCACATCTTTCTTTCTCTCTCTCTCTAGTTGAAAGTGAAGTTGCAGTGGTGGCCTGGATCTCGATTCGGGAAAACGGATAGGAAACGAAGCTTCGGAGCGAGATACGAGCCACGAGCTACGCAACTAGCGTCTCGGTCTGGACAGCCGGAAGCGCGCGACCCCAGCGGCAACGCTAGCTGGCTGGCTGGCTTCCTTCTCCGGAGTCTTGGCAGTGAGAGTTTTGTGTTCAGTTGGCAAGCTAGCCGCGCTAGGCGCTGGCCGGGCAGCCAACGAGCGAGCGAGAGGAAGGGGGAGTCACTTAGAGACGCGTGCGACCCCCGTGGCCGCATCTGCTGCACGCACCTGAAAATGCAGCAGTCTTGTCCCCTGCTTGAGAGAGTTGTGTGTCTATGTGTTTTAACTGCTGGGGCAAGCCGGCGGCGGCCGCAGCAGCAGCGTCGTCGTGGTCGGCATGTGAACTCTCTTTCCCTGGGGCCTTTGTGCTAACCTCGGCTGCTCGCTCCGCTTTGATCTCTCTCTCTCTCTCTCTCTCTGCTGTGCTCGTTAGTAAAACTGGCTGTCTTTGCCTCGAGTGGAACGCGAACACACAGCCGCTGGGCGAGCTCGCGAGCTGGCTGCACTTTCACTCGCTCGTAACGCGCGCATATAACTTTTGCGAGCTGCTGGCCGACCACCAATTGCAGCCGAGCGACAGAGAAGGTAAGCGTTTCTCGCTCGCCGCGATTTTTGAGCGAGAGCGCACAGCTCGCAGCGAACGCGTTGCACTTGCAAAGTCGTCGTCGCCAGCTCTCTTCCCTTCCGACGCTTTCTTTCGCCCAACGCGCCAGTTTGTCTCTCACTCTCACCCATTGCTGCTGCTTCTTCTTCTACTCGGTGCATTAGCTTTTGCATTCGCTTCTCATGCTGCAGCTGCCACCAAAGTCGCAGCCGCTAATGCTGCAACCGCTGGCTTCATAGGCCACAGAGTTGTGCGACAACAGTACACACACGGCAGCGCAAAAATCATCACAACATCTGACGACTCGACGGCGGCGAAGAGAGTCAGAGAGGGCCAGCGATAGGGAGAGATAGACGAGACGGGACGCCGAGTCAAACTCACTTGTATATGAACTCGAGTTTCCAGAGGCCAATTGGTATTTAACCACAACTATCATCATCAACGTCACCATTACGAAGGCTAGAAGAAGAATAAGAAGTTTACCAAGAAATTAGGGGATCTGTTAGCATTGGCTAGACGGAGACCAAAAAATCTGAGAACAAAAACAACCGCTGAGCTATTTGCACGCGAGACTTGAGCGCAATTATTATTATTATCCGAAAGCGCATTGTCTTGGGGAAGATATTATTGTTTTCTATTGATTTCTAATCTAGTCAGCCACAATCTTATTTTACCTGTCAGATTGTCTGTTCGAAATCTCGTTGTTTGGGAATATTCATTGACCATATTATAACCGGGACAAGTGAACCCTATCGAGCTACCGCGACGACATGTCCAAGTCAATGCCTATGTGGTCGTCCATAGAGTATTTCTAATGTTTCATTTTTTCATTAAACCAACTGAAAAAAAGAAAACAAATAGAATCTCAAGATTGAAAATCTCAAGTCAAATCTCAAGTTGAGTGGTCAGGCTGCTGAAATGGTCAGGGGTAGCCACCACCAAGAGCTCGACGAAGACGACCACAACAAATAGGAATCTCATTGTTGTTCTGAGTCTGGACGCTAGTCACTTGCGCTATTAATTTAAACCCCCAGATTTTAGGGTGGCAGTTGTACTCTTTTATTGGCTACCCGATTGTTTATATTAGCAAAGCTTATCCTTTTCATATCAATATATTTTTATTACCCTAAATCGGGCTCATTTGGCTCCAGTTAAAATCATCACCAATCAATTTGCTGTTGCCTCTAGTCTAAGCAACTTGAAAATTCACAATCATGGGCTCGGGGTGCTCATCACCACTGAAACGATTCGGTGGTAAGCGAGGAAAACCGAGAAGAGAGTCGAGTATCTTCGATTTGAATGGGGATAAAAATGAAAATAATCAGGAGAATACCATTGCGGCTAGACTTCATCAGCAATCTGGTGGCGATGGAAGTAGTAGCTCGCATCGCCACTATCAGCATCAACAGCATAAGTTTATAATTGAGAACGAAACTACAATACAAAGCGAAATCAACGAAGATCATCCCTCAACTGCCTCCTATTACACTGATGGACGAGCTAATACCGCCGACGACCAAGCGAGAATTGGTGCCGATGCTAGCACTAGAGGCAAACCGACGCCTTGTTCATCCTCCGCCACCATTGGTCAACCGGGAGGACCTCAACAACAGCAACCGTCATCGGCCGGTCTGGCAGCAGCCAGGGCAATGGGACTTACCAATACCTATGTGCCCATCGATCGCCACCTACTAGTCTCACCGGCACTCTCGCCTGCACCCTCTGTAGCTTGTCACTCGCCTTCACCTGGTAGCATCAACTCAAGCTCAGCTGGAACGATATTAGATTTGCACGAACTCAATGAGGCTTTCAAAACTATAATCTTTGGCCTGCCCAATGGAAAAATTAAACAACCAGAAGAAAGGCAAAATTTAGATTGCGTATTGAATAATAATAACAACAATAGCAGCATACACTACACTCACCAACAGCTAGTTCAAAACAAAAGCGATCTAATCAACTGTATCTCGGTTGTATTTGTCACCATCGATAGTAATCCAAATCAACCATCAACTCAAATGCGTCAACTACAACAGTCAACAGCAAATGCTAATGATCCACAAGTGATTGAGTCCATCATTGCCAACAAGGTTGAGTCAAGCTTGAAGACGTTTTGTGATGAGCACTCGTTTAGCTTGAAGTTTCTCAACCTAAACCACGAGCATTTATGCAAGAGTTTTCATGTTAACAATTTATTGGACATGGCCATGAATGTCATCAATCGAGAATATCAACACAACGGCCAAAGGCTAGTCATTATAACTCTATCAAACAATTGGGCAGCAGGCGGTAGTGGCCTAGACCAGGGTAGCTCATCTGCAGTCTCGGGCGGTGGGGGTGGCGCTATCAGTGGAAGTTGCGGCGGCGGCAAGCAGCCAAATAATCGACTATTGGCCGATAAGAGACAATTGCCATCTAAAATTGATGCTCAAATAATGAACAAATTGCTTAATGTTGATTTGTCTTCGTCGGATATAGATAAATCGGACCAATTTAGTTCACTAATGAGGAAATGGTACAGTCAAGTTGGAACAAGTTTCTATCTAGCGCCCATCTATGCAGTCTATCCACAAGCAATGGGCGACTCCTTTGACGAACGCGAGGCGGCTTGGCAAAATTGGCTTTCCGATTCTAGTCTTCTTAAGAAAATTATAACCTATATCCAGGAAACAAATGCCGAATTGAATGATTCAAAATCCGATTTTAAACTGAAATATTTATCAAATCAAATCCTTGAATTTATCATGAACGAATCTAGTCTTCAGAAACGCACCTTGCTAATACGAAACTACTCATTAGCAACGAATCAGGCGGCTGCAACTGGTAGCGGAAACCAACTAGCCACAACCTCGGGCCAAGTCTCAACTACGAGTGGTGGATTACATCAACAATCTTCGGTCAAACATCGTGATGCTAGCCTCAACGAACTAGCTAGATTGCTTGCGGACACAAACAAGCTTACACTCAAGAGGCCAATGGGTGAAGAGGAGCTGGTCAAAACAATCAATGATTGGATTATTGAGAACTTCAACAAATTTGTCGAGAGCATACAGGAGAACCAGATTATCTATGGCAAGCATGTGCCTCCGTTTATTGAGAGAAATCTATTCATAGAGCTAACTTGCCAACGATTATTATTGGAAGATTATCTCAACAACATCACCGAAACCTACGAAACAAAGTGTCGTAACTTTTATATCCAACAGATATATCCAGTATTAAGCCCTATGATTAGTGGCGAGGTTAACAATATTGTAACATTAGATCAACAGCAGCAACAACAACCTGCCGATACTTTGAGCTCATCAGCCACTTCCGCAACCCCAAGTTCAACACCGGAACCGAGACAATTATCAAACAACCATTTGATATTTGTTTCGGGACTAAAGGGTTGCGGCAAGTCAACCCTCTTCGCCCAGCTTATAAGACTTGCTACTCAGGATTTATTTAACAAATCGCAGATTATTTACAGATTTTGTGGCCAAACTTTGGACTCCCTACATCCAAATAGATTATTGCGGAGTATCTGTGAGCAATTTTGTCAAACCCAAAATGAGAACATCACTGCAGCATCATATATTTACTCAAGTCAACGTGGTGAAATAATCAATGCTCTAAATAAGATAATCAAAATGCAAAACAGTATACTTTTCCTCGATGGAATTGATCAATTTGAACTAGCTAATCCCAGCAACAACTCTAGCTTAGATTGGCTTTGCGAGCTGGAGGCAAACCCAAGGGTCAAGATATTTATTATGCTCGAGGTTGATTCGCACCTTTACAAGAAGGTGTTAAGCTCATACTCGGATGCAACTTTCATCAGCTTGGATAATCCAACTACAAGTGAGTGGGCTCAGATGCTCACCTTAACGGCCCGCCAAAAGAGATTATACTCAACAGGTAACCTCTACGAGGAACTTAAGAATCTCAACTTTGTCTCATCAGCAACTTCCGGCGGTGAAGCAGCTATCGGCTCTAGTTTGCCCGAGGATCAAACTCAGCTCACCTACAGGGATGTGGACAATATTATTAGTATGTGTCGCATAAGAATGCTCAATAATGAGCATTCTTATCCTGAGTTGAGCACCGGCAAAATCAATCAAATAGATAATCTCAAAAATATTCAACAGGTTGTTATATCTCACCTACAATATCTGATGCCTCCATATCAGTTGTGCGCTCTATTTATTGCCATTGATTCATCACGCAATGGATTGAGTGAATCGGATATCGTCAACATAATGACAATGATCTCAAAAACGAAACCGGCCTCATTGTTGTCGTCGTCAAGTAGTGAGTCGAATTTGCATCAATGGAAATTTTCAACAACCCTATTCAACTATCTCAAGATTCAACTCCACCCCTGGCTAACATATATCCTTTGTAATGGAGTTGTCAAGATCACTATCAAGCGAGATTTTCTCAAAGCTGCCATCGCACATTTTGTGCCAAACAAATTTCCAAATATTTTAACGGAAGTTCGGGAGATTCTACTCGATTACTTCAGTCGCCAAGTTAGGCCAAGTCGCTCGTCAATTTTAAGCGCAATCAAGGGAGTTGACAATAATCCAATGGAACTCAAGGACAATGTTAGTCCATCAGAAAGTTTGTGGCTTGCAACACAAGCTTCTGAAACTATGAATCTCCTGATTCTAACTGATCCATCAAAAGCCAGAGAGCATATATTGAATAAGCATCAATTTTTCTTCCAATTTTTATATGGTTCAATGCCCGAGGAGTTTATCGAAGACTGTGAGAGATTGAATGAGAGCAGCCAACCGACAGGAAGTCGCAAGCCATCGTATGTTGAGGAGCTCAATTGTTTAGGCGATTACATAAAGCAAAGTGTCTACCCGTTACGATATGATGGGAGCCAAATTTACAGCCAAATCTATTGTCGCACGTACGACTCGCAAAGGTCGAGTAAATTTCCCAAGAGCAAGAAATTTAGCGATATCCTAACAACAGCCTCATGTCCACCATTAAGAAATCTATTACCCATCAGCGAAACCTCCGTGAATTCATTCATCAAGACTAGGATTGGCCCGGTTTCTTCTGCCACTGGCTCGGCAAACTCCCAGTCCTCGGTCTCGTCCACTAGCCAACAAGCAAACACCAGATCAACCACAAGCTCAGGCTATCAATCCGGTCCACCGCTAGGCGGTCCGCCAAATGCAGCAGGTGGCTCGCAAGCCAAGCAGCGAATCTTCAACATCAAGGACAATCATAGGCACGTGATTGTGATCCATCCCGACAAGGGAAGTCTATGTGTTTGGGATATTTACGAGGAGCGAGCCGTGAGGAGCATCAATAACTTGGACCAACCTCGCGACTTGCGTATGATTGATCACAAACGGGCAGTGGTTCTGTGTAATCGCGAGTTGCTAGTTTACGACTTGGACTCGGGCGTATTGCTGACCAAACTCAAGGGCGTAATGAACCAGAAGATGCCATTTTTCGAGGTATTTGGTGATAATTATGTGGTTGCATTAGCTAGAAATCGGATGTATGTCAATATGTTGAATTTGAACACTGGAGAGCTGGAAACAACATTCAAAGTTGGCGAGGATCGATTCTTGAACAGCTTGCTAGTGAGCGCAAATGGAGGCATATGCGTTTGCGGAGACGAAACTCAGAAACCATTTCCGCTGTTGGTTTGGAACCTTAACGAGCGGAGGCTGATGTATGATTTGCGTTTAGATCGTCACGAGTTTATAACTCGAATGTCAGCTATCAGCGACGACGGACATTTTGTCGTGTCTGTTTGTAGGCAACTTGGCGACTCGACCAATAACGATTCCTCAACTAATGGATCCACCAGTGCTGGCGGCGGAATGGCTCATTCAAATAGTGGTACACACCTAACGGGTGGCGGATTAGGCAGATCGTCTTCGCCGAATTTCATTGTTATCTATGATCTCAATTCAGGAACCTTATTCAAGAAATGGAAGCCCGGTTTGGACACCTGTGCTGTGGCAATCTCACTTCCAGCCAACAAGCCGGGCAAAGTTGTCAACTCGATCGTTGATAGTAGCATTCTAATTTGGGATTTATCGACCGCATCCAAGAGGTAAGTCTTTTCTGCCCACTGCTTCATCATCCTATGATTGATGAATGTATATACTAATCCATTATCAACACAAATCTACACCACAGACATACTTTGGTTGGACACAGGGCGCCACCAGACGTGATAAGAATTCAAAACCATCGAATTTTCTCAATGGATTCAACTTGCCGCGACCAGAGTCTCCGAGTCTGGGATATAGAAGAGGGTAAGTTGCTTTTCCCATCTAGATGTTGCAAGAAGTTCGTTGACCATCATCAAAATGTTTTTAGCTAACCAAATCAATAACTCTCACCTCACCGAAAAACAGGTTACTGCTTAGCAGTGTTCAGTCCTGATGCACCCGTCAGTAGTTGCCAGATATCAACACGAGGCGATGCCCTGGTTTGCGGTTTTGCTGCCGAGACTCGTCTAAGCACTTTGATTTTGTGCAAGAACGAGACTGTTAGTGAGGTCGTTAAGAAGAACAAGCGACGAAAGTCGTCGAGATCGTTGTACATTTTCGACGAGGCACCAAGTCGAAAAGCAAGCTCATAAAACGAATCTAGTCACATTATTAATATTATCAACATTATTATAATTATCACACAAATACTTTCATCAACTGTAATCATATAATTTTATATTTAACTACAACTATTGCTGCTGTTTATTATTGTGACGACATCGACTACAAACGATCTATGATACACAACATACTTATAAACCCTCTGCGCGTTGTCTCGGTCTTGGTGTTCGTATTAATTAGAGCGAACACCAAGATTAATGAACACTTAAACAGGTGGCGTTTTTTATTTACAATGATTCGATGATATAGTAGTCGTTATGTGAGATGTACCTGGTGTTTGTTAAGGATTCGAAAGATGGTAGTGGATTGCCTGCCTCCTAGATAATAGCCTGAGATCCTTCCAGAGATTGACAGGTGGTTGGTTCTTTATAATAGTATAAAAAGTGTGTTTTGCTATGTAGTATCATTGGTCATAGTGAGGGTTGTTTAAGAGAAGGATGTTCATGTGGGATATCGATTGGATCGATTAAGATGGCAGAGTGGTTATTTTTCCCCATCGATTTGATAGCCTCCGTGAAAAATGAATTGTAATTATAATAACTAGGACTAAAATGGCAACGTATTCTCGCACTTGACGTTGTATCTCCAGTCGCAAATTCGCACCTTTGCATTAAATATGGTGCCAGTTGGACAGAGGAAACTGTACTTCCGATTGTTGGAACACAAATGCCAAACTTGGCATCCGGTTTTGAAATCGGCAAACAAACCGGAAACAAATTTCCCCCGCTTATCTGTGCACTCAAAGTCTGTCTTCGGAATGGAGTTTAATGGTGCGCCAATGAGAGCCATTTGTTTTGCAACTGAATCCGAGGGTTCGTCTGTATCTTGTGTAGGATCTGCGACAGTGATGGAATTTGTTGAGGCCTGTGCCGCCGATTGTTGCTGATTATTTTTGCTCGATGAATTGGTCGACCTACTTCCGGTGAGCAGTCCCAATTTTGCCTTGATTTGGTTGACCCGTTGGACGCTCAAAATTGGCGAGCGCATTGAATCTTGCTGCTGCAGCACATACTTCCGCTTGTTCTCCTCCATTTGCCTTTGAATCTTAGTCTGGCTCACGGCTACGGGTGGTAGCGGGTTGTTATTACTGTTGAGGCTGCCACTTGAGGTGGCATTTCCGGAAAGTAGCAAACCCGCGAAGGAGAGTGGCTTTTTAGAAACTGAATCATAGCGTAGATGTTGCTGAAGTCCCCGGCGTCGCGAGAAGATCTCATTGGTGGTAGACGAGTCCTAAGTTTGGATCAATTGTCATGAAAAGAAGAGCATGAGGAGGAAGAAAGTTAGCAAAGTTAGTATGCAAATTGATCTTCACGCTTTTGGTTGTGCAATTGTTTTTGGAGTTTTCTGACTCCGGAAAACTCGTTGCCTTTGTGGCCACGAGTTGTTGTGTTTCGTGAAAAGAAGAGACTATCCAATGGAAGGACTAAAAGCAATTTAATTATGATGGACGAGCATGTCGCGCATTGTAGCAAGGTTGTTGTCGCTTGACGTCTTTGGCGCGGCTATTATGTGTTTGAGCCCATGAGCCACATGCAGTTAGGTGGCACATAATTGCCTAATCTTGAGTCGAAAATTTTAAACGGTATCCATTTGAGCCTCTTGGTTGAGGCAGCGACAGGTATTGTTGCAATCACACAACTCAAATTACAATTGATAGACTGCCGCTGCCAGTGCAAGCGACAAGAATCAACAAGTCGTTTCCAGTTGGCCAGCGAAGATCTGGTCAGCGGTTTGTAGTGGGCACTGGAGTGCAACCCAATGCAAGCGAGAAAATTGTAGCTAATGACCAATCGCTTGAGCGCCGCAACGATAACATCACGTCGGCGATCAAACAGATAACAATGGCCCATTAGATGAGCAGAGGAAAGGGCACAAAACATTGCAACATCCGGCTATCGCATCGGCCATGTTTTTGCTGATGGGCTAATGAAGCGCCAGGTTGATGCCGTACCATTCTTAGTCGATTAAACCAACCACTTGTAACTGATGGAGACGATGATGATGATGTTGGTAAAGTTGCGAACGATGACAGCCAACCATGACGATGAGTCATCATCACCTGTTTGTTTGAGCTCGCAATGTGTGCATGAGTGTGACTTGCCATTTAACCGCCGAGTTGAGACAAGACAGCGAGAGGCGCAATATTCTCGTCCAGTGAGCTTGCGCATCAATGGCGAGACACCTGTGCTACAGTCAACACACTATATCTCTCTCTCTCTCTCTCTTCTCACTTTTGTTGCTGCTGTTGTTGAAAGTCGAGAAAAGAGCAGGAGCTACTTACCAAGTCTTTGTTGTTTGTAGACTGCGGCTGTGTCGCTGCCGACGACGACGACGACTGCGTTTGCCAAGGCGACGCAGCGTTGGCCGCCGACATTCCGTTTGCCGTGGCAATTGTCCGTTGCTTAGCCCTTAAAAGTGTCTGTCTAGCCAATTGATTTCCTGCCTGACCATTCGATCCCGAGCTGGCGGTTGCTGCGGCTGTTGCGGTGGCCAATTGAGTTTGTTGTTGGTGTTGATGGAGCTGTTGTTGAGCTTGTAATTGTTGCGCAAGCGAAGGTTTGGGAATGTAACCATTGAGACTGTACTTCGCCGGACGCATTGGTTTGACCAGCAACTTGGGCACCCTCAACGGACTCATTGATTGCATGAGCGAGGCCACCTGTAGCTCTTTGACCGGCTTCTGTTGTTGAGATTGCTGTTGTTGTTGGTGCTGCTGTTGGTTTGCTTGTGGCTCTTGTTGCTGAGACTCGCTACTACCTGTTGTTAGCTTCGGGTTCGGCGCCGAGGCGAAAACCATCAGACGCTCGCCGCTAGTGGCATCAGCAGGCGCTCCCGGCCGCCAACCTGCTGACTGTGTGCCGGAGGCGGCATTTGTCTGGCCGCTCGATGGGCGCCAGGCAAAGAGATCGTTGACAAACTTGCTCTGCTCGTCGGCCTTACTAGACCCGTGTTGCTGCTGGGGCCTGATTACAGATGGCGCCGTTGGCCGCTGGAGAAGTGCATTAGTGGGCGCGTACAGAGGCATCAAGTGGCTGCCGCTCGGTGTTAGCAGGCCGCTGGGCACGAGCATCAAGCTTGGTGCAGCTTGAGTTTTCGAGTCCATACTTCCCAATGGCCGCGACCATTGAGTTTCAAGCACCGATCGATGATGCTGTTGCCGGTTCTGGTGCTCTGAGCTCATTAGGAATGCCACGTCCACCGGTGGTTGTGATGGGGGCTGTGGTTGCTCGCCGTGATGCTTCCGGCGCAGCCTAATTATTGGCTTTCCATTGGCTCTATTTCCGGTTGCGTTTCTATTCGTGCTTTCCGTTAGAGTAGTTGGTGGTGGCGGCGTTGTGTTTGTTGTTTGAGTCTCGGCTCCTCTGTTGGACATCAAAGGACCTCTCACGGCGCCTGCACCATTTTGTTGCCACTGGTCGCGCCGCTTCTTTTGGTTCATGACAGAAAACATTGGCTTCAACACATAAGGCTCTGCCTTCTTGCCAACCATGACGGGCACGAGGTGTTCGCCACCTGTTGTGGGGGTGGCTGTGGTCGGTGTTGTGGCACTTGATTCGGTTGTAGGTAAACTTGTGCCGTGCAACTCGGCCATCAGCCGCTCAAATTGGTTCTTGCCTCGCCGTTTCCGCTTTAGCAACAGAAGCTCGGCTCTAGCTGGCGACGAGGAGCCAACGCCAAGCGAGTTGCTTGCCAGCGATTTATCCTTGCTCTCGCCTGCGGAAGCCTCTCTTTTACTCTCCTCCTCATCCTCATGATCCTCCTCGTCGCTCTGGTTTTGTGGGCGACCGGAAGTCGAGCCACCGTTGCCCGAACTCGACTCCTCGTTTGAAACGTCCACCGAGGGCAATCCCAAACTCTCCAGATGCTCCTGGATTTGCTCATTGGTCCAGCCCAATTCAGTGTAGTTCAATGGCTTCTTGTAAAAAGGTAGCTTTGCTACATCAGGTTTGCGCTTAAAATGGAACAATTTTATATTCTTGCCATCGCCACTCTGATTTAGCTGACCAGCAAGAGCTTGAAGTTGCTGCTCCTTGCTGCTACTAATAGCTGTTTGGTTGTTGCCACTCTGCCCACCATTGACCAGAACAGATTGCTCATGCTCCTGATGGTGGCCAAATTTTTTTGGCTTGCTGCCACTGGGCTTCAATGTCCCGCTAGTTTGCTGCCGTATTTTCTGTTGCTGTTTCAAAGATTGTACCTGCTGTCCACCTGAAGAGCTGGCACCTGTTGCTGCTGGTGACGTAGCAATGGCCGCTGTGGTCGTTGGATCCATGGTTGACGTGGTCACCGCAGTTTGGGTGGTTGTTGGCGCCTCCAGCAAATGGCGTTTCATTTCGCTCGATTCCGTCGTCCTGCTCTCTGTTCTTGCCATTGGGTTTCGAATCTTCGGCCTCTCACTTGTGGTAGTTGGACTTTCTGATGTGGTTGTTGTGGTAGTAACTGCAACTGCCTGTTGCTTTTGCTGCTGCTGCTGCTGCATCTGCGACCCATTTGATCGCCCGACGCTCGGTGCTGTAGTTGGCGCAAATGTTGTGGTTGTCGGCTGTTTGGTCGTTGTGGTTACTACAATAGGCGCCTCTGTGCCGACCGATCTACCAAACTCACGTCCAAAGTCGCGAGCATTCGCCGGCATTGCCGTTAACTTTTGCGGCCTAACGGTAGTTGTAGTTGTTGTGGCGATTGGCGAGAAACCTCCACTGGTCATTAGGATTTGCAGGTCAGTGTCGTTGCGCAACCTAACCACTTTCGTCACGCTTGTTGTCGGCGCCAAGCGCGTGGACAAATTGGTGGCCATCGCGAGTCCGGCCAGATAAGGAGCGGCGAGTACTTTGCTTGAGTCATTGCTCTTCATTCTGCGATTCCAATCGGCCAAAATACTAGTGGCATTCAATAACAGCTGTTGCTCAATAAGTCGACTCAAACTCTTGGGCACCACCTTGGCCAGCGGCTGCCACTTGTTAAAGTCCTGGTTCTCCTGACGCGAAGACACTATGGGAGCAGGACCATTAGAAGCCGGCGATTTGTCGCTGATTGACATTTGCAGGCTTGAAAATGACATTTGTGGACTAACGGTAGTGGGCGCCACTGTGGTTTGTTGGCCATTTTGAAACTTGATCCGTGGCATCAAATACTTGCTCGCAAGTCGCGTGCTGTCTGGATACGGTGATGTCTGTGACTGTGGTGTTGGCATCACTAACTGGTCATTGGAAATGGATAGCGAGTTACCTGCGGCGGCCAAATAAGTTGGCTTCCTCCTTCGCTTCCTCTGCGATCTATTTTCACCGCTTGATCTTCCCTGTGCACGACCACCCATTTGCTTGTGAACTGACGCTGCTTGCTTCTTCCGGTCTCGCGATGTCAACTGAGGTGGCATCACGAGGGATGGCATTGGGGTAGTTGTCGTCATCGTCGAGGTTGAAGTTGTGATTGTTGGCGAGCTGGCTGTAGGCGTGGTAGTTGCTGCAGCGGTAGTGACGGTGGATTGATCAACAGGTGGCTGCGAGTCAAGGCTAACGATGGTTGGCGTAAAGTCGCTCGCTGCCATAGGCGAGTATTGATTGCTACCATTAATTCTAGTCACTTGCTTGTACTCCATAGGCCAATCAACGATCTTGTCCCATTGGCTGCGCTGAGAGTTATTTGCGGAACTTCCGTTTCCGGTGACCGAAACAGGTGGTTGCATTTGACTGAGTTCGCTACGCTGCTGCTGCTTCCGAGCTGTAGCCAGGGCACCTGATGTTGCGGCCAGCTGAAAGGAGGGCCAAACAAAGGGCAACATTGCCGCTGCCATCTCCTGGATCCGGTTATCAGAGAGCAACTGCATGATTTTGTAAATTTGTGTTTCATTTTATTTTACACGATTGCAGAAAGTTGGGTTGTTGTTTTGTATGGGAAAAATTTGGTTAGATTGTGTGGCCAAGATAAGCAAGTCGAATTGAAGGTCGACTGATCTACGGTTAAAGGCTGCAACCTGTTGCAGACATTGGTCGGCTCACAGTTGATCAAGCGCCAGAGAAGCTAATTGGTCAAACTTGTACTTGCGATTGGCATTGATTGTAGCCGCCAAGATTGCAGGTGGCTCGAGTTAATAGCGAGATAGACAACCGGACAAACTGATAGATAGACAGATAAAAGCTGACAGCGAAGGCTGTACAGTTGGATGTGAGCAAATCGAAAACAATGGAAAAATTTGGCAGATTTCTCCCTCTCACCCTAAAAGATAGTTTCTCCTTTGGTCTCTCCATCGCTGATTATGCTAATACTGCACTAGGAAGTTAGCATTGCAAAAGTGAACCTTATACATATGGTTGTTTGGTTGGCTCAATTTGCTCCTTCCGTTTCCCCTTTGGGTGTCGAGTTTTGTGTTAAAATTGGAAACACGGACGCCTCTCTACAAACTAAACCGCTGATTAGCCATCGAATATGCAGATTAAGTTACCTCTTTTCCTCTCTTTAAAGCTTTCTTGTTGCTCAAAGTGGATTAGTTAGCAAGAGATGGAAAGTTTACGGCGTTAACCACATCGTCTCGTCGGAAGTGTGATTGATTCTGTCAGGTGACTGAATTTAGTGGGAAGAAGTCGTGGCGCCAAAATACCAGAGCAGCGGGCGGTCTAGTCAGTCAGTTAGTTGACTGGCTGGCTGGTATCTTATCTTTTCGTCGATTTTGTTCTACTTTGATTGTAGTAGGAGCCGAAGCCAGCGAGAGCTCGAGTTACTCGACAAGTCAATCAATCAATCAAGTTTAAGTGGCCGCAGACTGAAGGTTCACTCTCATTTAATCTCTTTTAGGAAACTTTACATTAGATTGTATCAGTGGATCTAATTTGAATATATATCTCCTTCAAGTTAGGGAGAAAAAGGGGAGAAAATAAACAAGGACGTGGGTTTTATTTGCGGCAATTTCTGGTGTCCTGTCGTCGTTGTGTTTTCTTTCTTTTTGAAGATCAAAAGGAAACGACGAGGCCACATATCCACCTGTTGCCTGTTGTAGAGCGAAAAGCGCAAATTTAAATTTAGAATCTCACCTAGTAAACTCCAACTCTGGACTAAATTTAGGGATATTACCTTGTGTGCCACTTGCTTTAATTACTCTTCGAACGGACCATCGCAACTCTCATGGGTAATCAGCTTGGATAATGTCACCCAAGTCTTGTGAAGAAAGAGACAGTGAGTGTTGAATCACATTATCGCTTGTGGTGGTCTGTGGTTCTTTTAAAGTAATTATCGTGATTGCGAAAACCAAAACCACGGACAGACAATTAAACACTCAAATCGGCGCGACTCGAGCTAGGAGTTGGATTAGATCCACGGCCACTTGACTGCTCGTGTCCTTCCGCAACAACAAAAAGAGCAACACCATAACCATGACACTCGATAGTTTTCGTTCAGCTCGCCGCCGACTGCTCGAGATTTGGTATCATTGTGTTACTTGAAATACTTAATTATTGCTCACGAGAGTAACTCCATCTTTCTTTTTCTCTCTCGCTTTCTCTCATGCATACACTTACACAGTAAGTGTACATCAATTGGTGGTTGGTCGAGAAATTAAGCAGCAAGAAGCATCCTCTTTGCAAAGTGGTCGCGCGCGCGCGCGAGAGAGAGAGAGAGAGCTAAATTGATTCAGATCTTGGCGCAACTCTGGCGATCGAGGGGAAAACTCCCGCTTTGCTTGCTCGCTCGACTTACCTGGACACTGAAGCGAAATGAATATTACTATGATTATTATCGGCAAACTATCATTACATGTTATTATTATCAGTGCCGTTCAATCGCAACAACGATAGCCACGAAGCAAGCTGTAAGCGAATCTAGTCAGTTAGTTAGTTAGTCCCGCTGTTTAGATATCGGTCTGTGAGCATTCAGACTTTGTCTACAGGCAAGTGAACTGCTGACCGGGCCGCTGCAGACTTACCTGCGAGAGTGCCTCTGTTTTCGTCCAGGTAAAAGAGTCGGCTAGCCGGCGAGCGAGAGGTAAATTGCAACGGCAAATGCTTGAAAGTTATGCCGCCGGGTAGCATCAGCTCAACCCTTCAGACACCAACGACCTGTGCTAGAGTGTCTTTCTCTCTCCCTCCCTCCCTCTCTCTTTCTATTACTCTCTCTCTCTCGCTTCATTCTATTTGCCTGTCGGATGTGCATTTGCTGTGAGGCCAATACGACAACGAAGAGGATAGAGACGGCGACTGCGATGAGATAAACGTTTGCTCGCCGCCTTCGCGTTCGATTGCGCTCTTTCTTGTTCCAGACCGCGCTCTCTCTCCCGCTCTCTGGTATTGCATTCCAGGAAGAGGAGGGCGAAAACACAGGCTTGGATTGGAACTGCCAGTGGAACAGAATCGACTCCACTTCAAGAGAGCAATTTCGAGAAAGCGAGAGCAAGCGGCAGTAAAGTCATCAAGTCGTCGCCTGTGTTGCCTCCAAACTCCATCTCCGCCGACCACTTGACCTTTTGATACAATTCAACTGCTTGCTCTTTTGCTTGTTAAATTAGTTACAAGACGGAATTGGTGGAGAGAGGCTTTAATTGAATTAACTCGCTAGATAGGTGATCATGATTATTTTTATTATTCATCCGCGAAAGTAACTTAATCTTTGCCTCTCACTGCGATTTATATCGCAATCTGTGTCAACCAACCAGTCAGCCAACAAAGCGAAAAAACACCCCAAGTTCGAGGCACTAATTGAGTTGCAATCAACAGCAGCATCATGCTTGTAGAACACTAAAGCTTAATGCACCTAACAAATTGCTGCAGCCAATTAAGCCACCCTACTGGATTTAGTCGAGAATAACAACGCAGTGATAATACACTGAAAGTTGGCGATTATCTACAATCAAAACTGGCGAGTGCTTACGCAACCAACCACGCCATCGAACTCGACTCAGATGAGAGCAAAAAATTGATCGTTACCTGCGCCAGGTTATCTCACATAATGACCATAGAGATTTCCCTTCATTTCAATATGTCAACTGATCCTCTTGATCACATTTACTCTTTTTTGATCTCTACCGTTGACTGCATCCTCGAGAGACGGTTCTTGTCTCGTGGAGGAGATGGAGTTGGACAAACGAAATCCAACAGGTTGCTAGTGAGTTATGGTCGTAAGAATCATAACCCTTTTACCGTTTGCAATATTAATGCAACTAAAATGTATCTCGACCATTTTGTCTTGAATTTGCGAGCTTAATAGTAGTAGTGGTGAGTGTGAGTGAGTTGTTGTAGTCACTACACTAAAAGTTGAACAGGTAAACTCGTCCGTACGCAAGCGAGAGTTGAAACATTCCCACACGCACACATCAATTAATCAGACAGAGATGCAAGAAGGGCGATAAAATTACCTGGCGAATCTGTTTGTCGTGGTCGTCGCCGTCGCCACTGTCGTATCTCTTGGTTGTCTAATTGACTTGTCAGCTAGTCTGTCTGTCGGCGAGCGAGCTGCTCGACAGACAGACTAGCTGAACGGCAAGCGATAGCAGGTGAAATTGGCGGTGGAATAGAATCGATCGATGGATTAGATATTGCACGCGAGCTGGCAAATTGCCGAGCCCACCTGTTGATGTGATTCAGAAGAATCAACTCACTCGCCAGACGGAGTCGCCAGCTCACGTCTCTGTCCGTCTCTCAAGAGTTTGTTTTATCTCCAACTTTTTTGGATGTCAATGAATCGCTGGCCCTTGGGGCTGAAATTCATCATCTAGATTTTGGACATGTCTCTCTTTCTTTATCTGTGTCTCTCTTTTTGAACAAAGTAGAGCAAGAGAGAATAATAACTCGAGAGAGATGTAAAAAATGGCCACGTTACTACTAACACGCGAGAGAAAATCTATGAAAATTGTCGCTCATTTACTTCCTCTTCAGATTTGAGAAAGAGAGTGAGAGAAAATTAAATCGATTTCTGATTTGAAAGAGTCCACAAACGGCAATAGAAATGCAAAGTGGGAGAGAAGAATTGAAAATTTATTTGAAGTCTGAGAGAATTCCAACTTCTCCTCTGCTCTAAACTCGGCTTTTTGAAGGTTACCGAGTGGCTGGCCAGTTTGAATTCTCACTCATTCATATATTGACTCGATTCAAACTGTGTTCAGGTAGCGGCGGCGGCGGCTGTGGTGGCAGGTGAAACAAACAAGTGGTCGGTGGCGACAATGATGGTAGCGGCAGTGGCAACAAGTGGCGCAGGTGAGCCCACTAACCTGGCTACCTGTTGCCGAGGCTACAAATACGCGCAACTCGTGGCCAGCTGACAGATGGAAACAGTTGCAATATTTGGCAGCAGCAGTAGTGGCGGCCGCGGTGGGTAGCAATGTTAATATCTGCATGCCAACGAGAGCAAGTTATTTCCAATATGAAATAACGAAAAGAGCAACAAGTGACACCAACTCTCGGCTTTGCTTTGCCTAAAGTGACCACTTGTTGAGTTTGCTCGTCAGCTCGCGGCACCAACTACAACTTCAATGACGACGGCCACGATCATTCTGGTTGTGGCCACACACAGCGGGCGAGTCAAATAGTTTGCATTTCGACTTGAATAGAGCAAGCGGATCTCTTCCAACCTTCAGGCGCGCGGATTAGGTAACCTTAGCGTTCGGCGGCGCGCCTTATTCATCGAGCAACAAGTGGCGGCGGTGGCGGCTACTTGTGTGGCCCAATGGCTAGTGCTGAAAAGTTTAGCGTGCAATGTGAGTCGCAACGAGAGAGGAGTCAATTGCCGCCGGCCGCAAGACCAACCGCCAGCAACATTCACGTGCTCGCTTGTTACTCACTAACTCGAACTCTAATTTGACCGCAAGTAGCGCAACGAATACAGCTTTCGCGAGCATTTGGCTACAATTGGTCGCAATTGTTGGCTGGCTGGCTAGCTAGCACAGTTCTAGATAGACCACAAGAGAACCAGTGGCCACTTGAGCCTCTTGTTGCCGTTATACGCGCGAGGCTATCCATTCTTGAACCCACACAGGTAGACACTTCGGATTCAATTTGGCAAGCTAGTTGGTTGGCTAGCTAGCTAGCTAGCTGGCTGGCTAAGATAAGCTGGGCACACAGTTCGCGCGTTCGCTCATTTGTTATGCAATTCCTCTAAAGTTTCCACTGGCTTACTTTTGGTTCAGAGTACTACTAATACTGCCTCAACCACTACAACCACCTGTGGGCTTGTAGCAAACCCACATACTTAAAGCAGCCAACAGGTTGAGGGTGATAAATTTCCTTATTCCTTGGGTAATAAATTCGCTAATGAGACCGACAGCTAGAGCGAGTGAAATTGAACACCGAGCTCGCGATAGAGAGAGAGAGAGAGAGAGAGAGAGTTGGCCACCAATTGTTGCATCAGCTTAAGCGGCTGCAACAACGCGGACAACAATGGTCCTTTTTCTGGCTATTTATTTAATTGGTCAACCTGGCGGCTAGAATGACGATAATTGGCAACTTCCAAATTGAATCTATCCAAAACCAACCGAATGGCTGACCATTCGGCAGACAACATAAACTGGCCGGGTCATCGAGTTGAGTCTAGTCGACGTGACGGATGAAACGTTTTGTCGCTCTCAACTTGAGGGTCAATTCTCGTTTCAATGATCAATGACATTGAATCATCAAAGAGTTGACCAATTACCTGGCAAGATATCAGTAATATAATCTATCGATTCACTGGAGTCGAAATTTCGTCACTGTCGCTCGTTTCGGCTGAATAGACCAACAAACGAGCTATTGAAATAGAACCACCTGTCATGTGATTCTAGTTTGGATTGTACCAACAACAGGTGGCTGGTTGGCTGGCGCTCAACGGTAGTTGGTTTTTTTTCTCTCTCTCTCTCTCTCATTCTTGTTATTTGTTGCCACCGGATGCTCATCAGGACTTTAACTATGAGCAAGCGAGAAACAAATTGAGATGAATCAAAATAAACTCCTTTAAACACTCACCCCTGGTGCTGCTCCCATGTCAGGTGGTTTGATTCTTCGTAGAGCTAGAGATTCGAAAGTTGCCTGCCAGCGAAAGAGAGCGAGACAGTGAGACAACATTTATGATGCAACCAGTTGAGTGGACGGCAGTGCCGAGTTACAAAGGAGTCGCCTGAATGACTGACAAGTTTCTCGAAATAAAAGAGAAACCTTACCACCCAGTCAGCGGCGGTGGTTCATCTCTCTAATCTAATATAATAGTTACGGCCGCAACACAGTTTCACTATTGAACAGTTACAACTGACGAGTGGCTGGAATAAACTGGAATGGACTCGACTGCAGTGTGGCAAACAATCTGTTTGCTGGCTGGTGAGATGGCCGCATCACATTTCACCTGTTGCGAGGGTGGTGGACAGGAAAGGCTTTTCTCCCTTTTTGCCTTGTTCATTGCATAGCAGACCCATTGAGCTGAGGTGTCGCAGTGTCACCGAATTTACCGCGGCTTCTGTTTGTGTTTCTGTCCAACTTTGACTCCAACTCTGACTCGGGTTTCCATTGTCCGCCACAAACAGGTGGTTTCAGTTTTAGACTTGAGAAAAAAATAGACTTAGCCCTCGTTTCAAATGCCGATTTCAAATGACGCACTTCGAAAAGGTTAAACTCAATTTGCGAAGTTGACTCTCTCTTTCTCTGCAATCATCACTCATTGTCTTTTGCTCCTGGTCGTCTCCTCTACTGGCGAATGGAGTCGAGGCGAGCGTTTAATTAGCTCGGCACCCAAGATTCGTTTTGTTTCCTCTCTAGCTTTCACCTTTTCTTTTCATCTACTTTTATTTCAAATCCACCAAGAGAAGACCAAGAAGCCGGCCAAATGGACAGCCGCGGGCTTCCCACACACCGAGACACTTGTTGCGTTTGCCGGCGAGCAACAAGTTGCCACTGCCAAGGAGGGAAACGATACACTTGTAAATGCGAGAAGAAGAAGCTCGGCGGGCAAACTCTACGTTTGCGGTTGGACTAGTGGCGGCGGGGTCTGCTGCTACGGTTTCTTTGGATGACAGTGAGAATGAGCGAAGAGTAGAGGGAAAGTAGAGGTGGTAGTGGAGTGGAGTGGAGTGGTTCAATGGTTTACCAGTTGGCTACTCACCTGTTGATACTGCAGCTGCTGCTCCTGCTCCTGATGCAACAGTTGGTCAACGTTTAGATTGTCTGCTGGCGAGCTCCTGGCGCTCAATTGCTGCGAATTGTGCCTCTGTCTTCGCGGCGGCGGCTCTTGGTTAGTTGGTGTTATTTTTGAGGTTGTTGTTGTTGGCGAGACTGCAAAATCCTGTGGCGATGAATCATCTCGAAGCCCAAGCACAGATACAACCCGTCGACCTCTCGCCTGTTGCTGCTCTCCATTGCGTGTTGTTGCTGCGGTCGCTAGCGGTGACGACTTGTCTTGGTTAACAGGTTGCTGTTCTAGCCGAGTCAATGCGGTTTGTGTGGTCGATGAGTTCTCGTTGCTTCGGCGCGCCAATCGCGCCGCAGCCGCCACTAAATCGGGTGTAGTTGTGGTGGTTGCAGTCGAGGTAGTCGTTGGTCCGGTTGACGCCGTGGTTCTGATTGGTGTCGTTGATGGTAAAACGGTCGTCGCTGAGCTTCGCAAATCGTCAACCTGTTGCTGGTATTTCTGTGCCAGATTCTGATTGGCCATTTGCTGCCTGTGCTCTAGGGTTCGTGTTAGTGCGCTCGGCATTGCGCTCATTAAGAGCACGCGCTTCGCCTCCTGCCAGGTGAGCGCCAACAGGTGGCTTTGGCGTCTCTGTTGCCGTTGCTTCATTGCCGCCGCGTCGCTATGAGCCGATTTCTCGGCCGCCGTTACATGGCTGCCGCCCTCAAGATCATTCAGCTCGCTGCTGTCCACAAGCGAGCGCCTTTTTTGCCTAGCGTTAGTGTTTCCAATGGCACCAGTTGAGCTCGACTTTACCGCCGATTCCGTCGGCGGCGGCTGGGGCAGCGCCAGTGGCCTGCTGAGTCGCTGCTGGATGAGCAATCTGTTGTTGCTGCTGCTGTTAGCTGCATGGTCTGTGTTTGTGGTTAAAGATTTGTTGTGTCGGTGGCAGGCGAAAGGTGCAAGGTTAGTTGGGTCAGTTGAGTTAGAGCATGACTACGGATACTCTCGGTGCATTCATTCATAGTTTGAATTTAAATTGAACCTTCTGGAGCTTTCTCTTCTCTCCTAAACTAGAAACAAATCGCCGACTTGATAATGACTTTCAACCCTCCTCCCTCTCAAGTAGTTCTCTAGCATTCAACTGGAGCAAGAGGATGAGTTGTAATCGTCACTTTTATCCTCTTCTAACAATCGGAGCAAGACCCTCAAGGACTTCCGCTCAAAAGCTAGACACTCGTCTCCCGTTTGCAAAAGTTTAGAGGGAGAAACAGAGAGGAATCCGTCCACTTGTTTCTTATTTTCATCATAGGGCCAGAGTTTAGTTCCTCTCAATCAACTTGTGAAGCGATGAAAACAAAGACAGATAGTTTGTATCAATTGGTCTGTTGTTTTACTCGCATGCCACAAGTTGTTGCATGTACAACAACAACTTGTTGAGCAAACGATCTGTTTTTTTTTCTCGATTGGCGAGTGAGTGTGATGAGCGACGAAAAAGGGAGCACCGCTGTGGAGCCACTTGTTGTTGCTGCTGTTTGCAATGCCGCAACAGCAGACACGAGAGACGAGATGACCACTTGTGGCTGGGCGATGATTGATTGTGCGCTACGCAGAGCGGCAACAGGTCGCCGCGGCAAGCCAGCTAAACTGGCAACCAGCTCGTTGGTTCGCTTTGGCTAAAAGATTTTGCGTTGCACTGCGGCGCGAGAAGAGATCTGAGACCAGAGACTAAAACAACAAACGCTAGAAACTAACACAGAAACAACAAAAACGATGACGAGGACATGAATAACATGAGCCACTTGAGGAGTGGAATGGTTAGTTTGGTTTGGTCTCTATCTCTCTCTCTCTCTCTCTCTTTCTCTACCACTCGCCAGTTTGGCTGTTGCATTTATTTTACGTTGCAACAACTGCGCTTTGCCGTTGCAGCACAATCGTCATCTTAGTTTTGCCAAGCTCGCCTGTCTCATCCTCGAATCGAATGCAAATTGCCGCGAGACTTGATGAAAAGACAGCTGCAGCACCGACGACGGCATTGGATAAGTTAAAGTCCGAGGGCTCCCATGGCGCGAGACGCATCCACTTCGACTTACTGCGCAGAGAAAGTAACGGCTACAGCCGACGGCACCGCAAATAATTGATCAGCGAGCGACAGGCAATCCCTTTGCTCGCTTTCATTTTGGACTGTTGTCGTTGCTGTTGCTTTTGATTGAGACTTGAAATCCGCAATCTTTCTCCCCCTCTCTCGGTTCAGTTACTCAATCTAACTCGATGCACATAAATCAACGCCAATCAGTTGCGATCGTAAGGACAGGTGAGCAACGAGGCGAGAGCAGCGACAGCCAGCAAAAAAGAGAGGCAGTTGAGAGGAAAGGGCAATCACTAAAGTCATCAAATTTATCTCCACGTTCGCTATCCCGAATCTTCGCATCGATTCACTTGTTCTCGCTTCAGCACTTCAAAACTTCGAACTTAGCGCAAACATTCCCCGGCAAGAATCTTAAATTGAAATCTAAAACTCAAAGGGTTAACGTTGACCAGTCGGCGCAATCAGATATAATCAATTGTCCTCTCGATCTTTCTTGCTCGCTCACTAACTTTCGTCGTCGTCGTCGTCCTCCTCCCTCTCTCGTTGCGCAACAACAAGTGGCTTTCGAAACTCTGCGACTCCAAGAGTCCACGACTCGTTAAGAATTTCCCTGGTCTGTTTGTCTTACGGCCAGCCGGCGGTGGCGGCGAAAGCGTCAGCAGCTTGGTATCTCTTGCGCCGGAGCAACAGATACCGGGGATGAGTTTAATTGGCCGCTTAGTGGAAGTGGTCGTCGGCGTCGTTGTCGGTGGATTTAGGCGAAAGGTAACATAGACTGGAGAGCAACAGGTAGGTAACAGATGTAGGCGACGACCAGCGAGCATGCGAACCACCATCTCTTCGAGGCTCTGAAGCCTCGAAGAGATGAACTCTCGTTCGCTCGTTCGCTTGATAGCGACCACCTGTGCGAGTGATCAGGTAAGGAACGAGCTTTTTGTTTCTCGGCAAAGTGCCAAGTCGCCGGCGCTCATGGTACCGAAGCAAACAACCAAACTCTCAGTCGTGGTATCAGCATTCAAGATCTCTTCGCGTTCACCTGTTGCCGCGCCAAGCATTGAATGGGCAGGCCTGCCGCCTCTCTCTCTCTCTCTCTCTCTCTCTGGAAATGGATGGCAAAATAAGAGGCATCTCAAGTCTTAAAAGAGGTGATGACGAACCCACACGAAGAGGACGAGAGATTTAAATAAAGTCGCCGAAAGCTGAGAGAGGATGAGAGATTTGGTTGTGTTTCGAGATTTTACTTGATTGAAACATTAGCCAGCTAGCCAATTGATTTCGGTGCCGCTGTCACCTGGTTGGCATTTCTTGCTAGCTGCGTTGTTCATTTAGCTTGACCTGTTGACGGACTCACTTGCTCCACTCCACTCAACTGAACCTAAACGAGCGAGTCTGCCGATCATTTCGTCTGTTCAATTGCTTGATATAATCCCAATATCGAAGCCAACTGAATACAAACCCCAGTCTAAAACACACACACCACCACGACGAAGACGTCGCTAAGCATCGAGCTGCGCACGCATTCATTCAATTTGCTTCGCCGCCGGAAAGAGTGGAGCCGATCAAATGGAAGCGCAAGATGGAGAAGCAACCTCGACGAATGAGACTAAGACTAAAAAGCCAAATTGACTATTCGTTCTCTCGCCGAGTCCATTAAATTTCCTTTCATGATGAAGAGAGACCCAGAAACAAATCAATCGTTTGGCGGGAAGATTTCGAAACATTTGATGATGTTCAGCAACCTAGACGACTGCTCACTTATTTCAATGCCTTTAAAGCGGAGTCGCGCGCGAATGAAATCGATTGCCTCCACAACTACTGCCGTCGTCATCGCCGCCAAGTTAATCGACGATCACGATCAACTAAACCCATTGCATCTACATCATTGACCACCAACCTGTTGAACCTTTTAGTTAGGTTGCTCTAGCCATTTGAGTAACTCCATCCGAGCGACGGCGACTTGGTTTGAATTGAAAGTGTCGCTTTGCTCACTCATTCATTTGCTGCGACTAGTTGCATGCGGTCGCTAAAAGTCTCGAGAGAGGGAGAGAGAGAGGGAGAGAGATGGGCAACAGGTCGCTAACCGTACATTGCCCATTGCACACCATCTACGACACCTCGGACAGAGAGAGTCACGTGCGCGATCAGTGAACTAGCTGAGCAAACAACAAAATCACCTCCTCCCGTTAATCGAAAATGAATCCCGATCTAGAGATTTATTTTCCTCGCCATCGACGCTATCGCGGCTGCAGCTAAGGAGGGCGATGACAACGACAGCGACCATTACGACGCTCACCAGTCGTTATTAGCAAGGAGAAAACTCCGCGAGAGTGGACAGCTACAACACAAAAAAAACACACACACAACAACAGCACTCGACAGGTAGAAGCGCCAACAGGTGGTAGGTGCGCGGCGCGAAGCAACACCTGAGATTCTCTTCATAAACTCAACTCTCTCTCATTCACTAAATAACGAAAATAAGAAAGATGACGATACTTGCATATGAATACGTAATTTAACTTCTCCTCTCTCTCTCCCCTTTATCTCGTTATGACAAGTTTTATGTTCTCCTTGCCGCAACCAAGTTTCAGCCATGAGTCCCCTCGTTTGCCATTGGAACCTTGAGCTAACACTAAGTAACGTTGAGTCAGTCAGTGTAACAAGGAACTCGCGAGCAACTATTTTGCATAACCACATTGTAGTTTGCATATCAATTTGCTTTTGTTATTGTTGTTGTTGTCGTTTACTAAGCAGCCGACCGACTGACTTGTTAGCATTGAGACGCGTGTGAATTAATTAGCAACTTCCAACAAGCGTCGACTGGCACCTGTAGCTTCTCAACAGCTTCCTAGTTTTTTCCACTTGGGTTGTCTAACTGGTTAAGTAATTTGATTAGCCGGAAGTTGGTGCGATACTTTGCTCTAGTGGGCTACTGAGGAGTTGCTTAAAAAGAAGTGTCAATTACGTCAACGAGCGAAGGTGCGAGATATTTGCACATTTTCCTTTGTTCTGCTTTCTTTTTATCGTGTCGTATTCTTGTTGGCTGCCGAAAATAAACCCTCTCTCTCTCTCTCTTTCTTTCTACCTCACTCTCTAATAGTTTCTAATGCACAACTAAAATACGACATATCAGCTCGCAAAGGTGACTCGGTTTGTCTGGTCAACGTTAAAGTCTCAACCAGAATGGAAGCGGAAAAGAGTAACATTAGCGCCTCAAATTATCAGCAAGCGCCAATCTAACTCCATTTTCTCTCACTAAGCTGACGGGAAAACTTACACCACCCCGAGCAAAATGCATTTGTTTTTCAAACTCGAATTGAATGGTGAAAGTAAGGGATCCAGTTATCAGCCCTCGAGAATCTCGCCCCTGCCGCCACCAATACTACTACCACTGCTGGCGTCCATTGTGTGATCTATCGTTAGTCTCGCAGGTTGTTGTGCAACCTGCGGTTGTGTTACCTGCGAGCTAGCAATCTAACGAGCAACTTTAGCTTGTGCGCCCTTTTGGCGCGCAAAGATGAGAAGCGCGATATACATTCCGGCGAGAGGAGAGTACTGTGAAATTTTTGCTACAGATATCCAAGCTTAACTAAACCACCAGAGCCTAAGGTAATGACAGCAGGCTATCTCTTGTGCTGAATGAAGACGAAGACGGAGAAAGAGAGAGGGAGCGAAAGGGAAAGACTCGTTTGCCGATAGCCCATCAGGTTATCGGTGAGTTTCGCTCTAATTCTATCTTCCCTCTTGTTAATCACACAGGTAGATCGGTGGGAGTATCACCAGAAACTAGCGCAGACTTAGCCAGCGCCTCCGGTAGACGCACGCCGATCGGTCACCAGTGACAAAATATGTTGCCGATTGGATTAGTGTTAATAATAATGTTGGTGATTCGGAAACAAGATCATCAGTCGAAGCGAATGTTGGAACTGAGCTTGAGCTGAGACACAGAGGGTATCGAAGAGCAGCAGCAGTAGTGCCCGCAGGTAATATCACGCACATACGCGCACAGGTACCAAGACAATGAGCGCAAGTTGGTCAACGGAGGGTATATTATGTGTGTAGAATGAGAGAGGGTGGCAAAGTCAACGGTGATTACAACGACAACTACAATTACATTCACGAGACCAGCCGACGAGACGACTTGACGCCGACTATCGGCTATGCGATCTCTGGTTTGTGACGATCGCGCTTCAAAAGAGACAGAGAGCAAGGGAACGGGAGGAGCCGAGACAAGCGCATGGTTGCACGAGTTTGATGATAATACCTGCAGAGATGAGAGGTAGTTACTACGAAACTTGGGAGCAAGAGCCTGGCAAATTTAGCTGTAACTCATGGGAA
The DNA here is from genome assembly GCA_015350385.1 of Aculops lycopersici. Lineage (NCBI taxonomy): Eukaryota > Metazoa > Arthropoda > Arachnida > Trombidiformes > Eriophyidae > Aculops > Aculops lycopersici. The sequence continues at coordinate 718,824 of WNKI01000005.1, read as the reverse complement.
CTCTTGCTGCTGCCGTTGCTCTTTTCCTCCAATCTTTTCACCTAAGACTTGAACTCTTTTGCACTCAATTATCGCTCGCTCGCTCGCTCGCGCTGGTTAGCGAGTCGATAAGCCGCCCGAGTTACCTGTCTCAATTAGCCGCCAGATTAGTGGCCGCAAAGTTTATCAACTCAACGCTGGTCGTGGTCTTTTCGACGTGATCGCCGTGGTCGGCGTCATTCTAGCCAAAGGTGAAATCGAGACTGACACTCGAGTCGAGCTGCTTTAAGCGATGACAACTCGGCTTGTGGGCGCAAGTGAAACTCTGTGTCAAACAATTTTTGTTGCTCTGCCTTGGAGTCGGCAGTTGACTGGTTGACCAAATTTGCGGTCAGCCTTTTCCGTTCAGCTTTCATCGTCGTGAGCTTCGATGTTCTAGTCAGAGGAGCGGAATAACATCAACTTCGTAGCCGAGTCGTGAATTGTGTTTGCTCACGAGCAACTCGCTCACCTGGGCGCTCCAGTTGGACCATTCGGTTCAGTTCAGTGAGTTGCAGGCAACAAGTGGTTGGCCAATAAGAAGCAATTGTTTGCCTTGTTTTGTGGGCGAGTTGGCAGTTAGCAGATAGTTCAGCGAGAAAGGGAGAGCAACAAGGGAGAGGAGACAACCAAAGTGAACTTAAAATAAAGATACGGAAAATTGGCAAGCCCACGAGAAGGATCAGTTGGCCAATCCAACTCCAATTGGATAGGCCAACTGGAGTCTCTCACTCTCTTTTCCCTCCTTAAACTTCGACGCGCCCGATGAATTGAACCGATGGGATGAGATGAATCAATCAGCTTAAAAATTGATCCTACAAACGCGATTTTGCCCACCTGTAGAATGTGCCCTCGCAAAGCAAAGCAACGGAACGCGACGCAACTCAATGGAGCGCCGCCAATAAGCCAAAAAGTTAAAGCTCGCTCGGCGGCCGCAAGCGCGCACCTAGCCGTCAAGTTCAAGTGGCCAACTGAGCGCATCAGCTCACACAATAACGACGGATAACAAACCACCTGTGTGTTGGTTTTAGCTGGCCACTTGATCCCACCGACAGTAACCACCAAAACGCGCAACGTGTCGCCTCTTAGCGGCTCAAGAAATCCATTGTTGTTGCTGGTGTTGCTTTTGCTTTTGCTCTTGCTCCTACTATGGCCAAGCAACTAAAACTCTGTTTGATATTTGTGCGCTTGTGTGTGTGCGTGTGTTTACCTGCGACTCCCGCGGCTGTGAGTGCGGAAACTAAGTTATCCTTTTCGGTCGATTGGTCAGCTGATGATTCCGGCAAGCTAGCTTGCTGTTCAAGTTGATCGTAACTCAATTGGCAAAACTTATCTTATTTGGTCTGTCGGTCTATCTGTCCATGTGTCGATCGGTCGGTCGGCCGGCCGAGCGTCGTCAATCTATTGGAGGCGGACACACAAGAGCCGCCGTAACGAGGCGACCCACGGAACCATTGCACAAAAATGAGCGCTAAATCGATTGGCGCTCAGGGTAGCGGTGTGAAGTTTGGTCAGAGCGCGAGTCAACAGGTTGCTCCTCGTCAAGTGGTTACAGGTGGTTCTGACTTTGAGGATGCAATGCCATGAGCCAATGAGTTGCCATTGGCTAAGAGAGTCGCACACATTCTTGTCCACGCTCTTTATTTATACTCTCTGAATAGAGAGACATGATTCAGGTGGGAGAAAGCAGCAGACTCGCTCGCAACTTTGTTGTGGTGCCAAGTGTGTCGAGTGGAGGGCGCAATAAGTGGCCAACTTTATTTGACCAACTTGTTGCTCTCCAGCTTGACGACAAATTCTCATAACTCAAGATGCAAGCTGTCACATTATGTTGCTCAAGTTCCGGCAAAGACTTCGCTTGGAATGTCAGCAACTGAAGCTGATTGAGTTTATGAGTATAACCAACGGAGTCAATTTGATGTAAAGAAATACGATCGATCAATCTATCTTTTGTGGCCGACGCGCTGGCTGATTGCGAAGCGAATAGTTTATGAAATAATTGATAATAATCGCTCTTCATTCGCCGACAAAGAGAATGTTTAGATTATCGCCACCAAATTAGTGGGAGAAGGTAAATGCCAGGCAAAGGGAAAGACCGCAAATTGAAGGGCACGTCGAGCTCGTTAGTTAATAAAATTTTTCTCCTCGTTCGGGTGAAAAGAGCAAAGAGAATATTGGTCTAAATTGTGGGCAATTTTATACTTCACGCTGGTAATTTTTCTTTCCGCTCTTGGTTTGTAAACTCTCGTCGCTTCATCTGGATAGCTGAAAGTTTGAACAATTTTCATCTATTGCCTATTGGCTTTTGCCAGGGAACGAGCAAAAATCCGATCGGCCAATCAAGCTATTTGCTCGCCGACAGCAACCAACCAAGCGACCGGTGAACCACCAGACCAATCGACAGCATCGGACGCTGGCTAGGTGGACCTGCGACGTCAAACGACGACGTCGAGCAATAAAAGCTGTGGTTCCAGGTTGAAGTTTAATTGGCTGCACGCACACAGCGAGTTAATCTAGAACATGTCCAGGTAAGAGCGACACTAAATTCAAGTTATCAACTAAATTTAGTGGCCGATACTACCACTGCTACTCCATCTAATTCTTCCACCACCTAGAACAAGAAGTAAAAACATATGAATTCGATAAAAAAAGAGTATCTACCTCCCAAACTAGACTAAGCGGCCGCTGATTGATCTATGAATGAAAATTTTGCGCGCTCGCGATGAGCGGTTAGCTCAAATTGAGTTGCTTGCTCATTCTAAGGAGTCGATTTGAAATTAGTATAGCTCAATTCGTAGTCAGTTAGTTGGTTGGTTGGTTGGTTGTTCCTCTAGCAGGTAGGGCGAAGCCGCGGGCCATTTGTCGCTCAACTCTCGATACCGAATCTCTGCTGTAGAAGGACTGGTAAGATTAGACTGCTGTTGGACGTGAGAGTCTAGCTAACCAGAAGTTGTTGTCGCAATTCGACTCTGTCTTCATCTCAATCCAGCAACAAGTGGTGGCCAAAGTGATGTGACGACCACCGAACGCATCGTATTCGAAAAGTTGCGCTGAATATTGGCAGTCTACCAGATGGTAGATGAACAGGATCAAACATATTTCCTCCATATAATTAAGTCTCCCTCTCTCGCTTGCTATTCCCTCGTAATCAACTCACCTTGCGATTGGATCACATCGTTTGTTGCTTGAAGCGCATGGCCTCCTGTTGGTGCATATTGGAGACTTGGGTGTTGCTGTGTATTTTGTCTCAATCCTACAGCTGGTTTTTGGTGACTAATTTGTGTGCTGGCTGCCACTTCCGTGCAACTAACAAGTGGTTGTAGTTGGTGTTGTAGTTGAAATATTTCAAGTGCCGAGAGCGCAACCAAAGCGAGCAACACCATTGAAACCAGCGATTGCGACATAATTGACTGCTTAAAATAAATTCGCTTTTGATGCCTTCGAGGATGATGATTAGACGATGTTTTGCTTGGAAATATAATAAACTTGGTCAGGGGTAATGATGATAATGGAGATGTTGATTTTGATATTGATGAACTGGATGGTGTTCGGGTTGCTCTTTTTGTTGCTCTTCTAATTATGTGATGATTATTATCACTGTAGCTATCATACAGGCGACACTTGTTGCCGTTGGTGGCGGCGGGATCAAATCGGTAATCAAGAGAAACTTCCGTTTGGATCGGCGAACAAACCAACCGGCGCTCAGCTTCCACCTTGAGCTCGATTCCTGCTTGCAACTCATTGTCTTCTCCCTTGAATTGTTCCATGTTGTTGCTGACACTTGTTGTTGCTGCTTTTTCTTCTTCTTTAATCGAGTTAATTATTTTCATCTCAAATATAAACTCCCATGTAACCCTAATGGTTTCATAACTCTCAACACAAAAACCAAGGACTAATCGCTTCTGCCTGTCATCGCAAATAAGTCCGGTCTTGTCTTGTCTTGTCGTTAATCCCTCTCTTCGTCTTTCCCTTTATTAACAAGTAAGAGTCTCAGACTTTTCACACTACAACTAAACTGTCCAACCTTTGTCTCTTTTCTTGTCTCTTCTTTGAATTGAAGACTAGGCTCGATTGTGATAAGAGAAAGAGGGGGTGAGGAAGGGAGAAACTTGGGTTGCATTTGCACGAGCGGGCACCTGTTGCGCTTATTAGCTTATCGCTTAGTTGTCTCTATCAGTCGGACTCTCGGTCGTGCACAGTTGCTCACATTTATGATACTGAAGAACTTTTTTATTCATTTCGTCGGCTCGATTTAGGTTCAGATTCAAGGGAACGACGACAACAACAACAACGAGCTCAGGTAACACATGGTTTCAATCGAGATAAACAGGCAAACTTTAACACTAAAGCGAATGGGTGGAATCCGCAACAGCGAGAGTGAAATGCTATGCTCTCGCTTTCTGTCTCTGTCCTCTCGGTTGGCGAGTCTCGACTTCCTTTGATCCTCTTCTGCGCAAGCGCAGGCGCGATTTTTGGTGCCTTAAACTACCGGTTCCCGTTAGCGCGGCGATCTAGCCACGAAGGCGCGCATGCGTAACCCTTGCCAGCGAGCTTGGCGCCGCCTGGCGAGCTCGAGGGCGTGCGAGACACGGAGAGTGGATTCGGAGAAAATTCAAATGACCATTCTAATGAGAGTGGTCATTTGAACGATTCGTGGGCAACCGCTAGCCTCTAGCAACCAAAACCTCCACCACAAACTATCACCTGACATTACAAGGTCTCACGTTGACACTTGGAATGATGGAGTTGGATTACGAGCAGGTTGTTGTGACTCAATTGCGTGAATCTCCGTTAGGCGCCTTGAGCATCGTGGACGGATGAGAGACCAAACTCAAGCGCTCGTATCGTCCGCTCACAAGCAAGTCATGATTCAGTTGCTTCTCAAGACGTCAATTCTCACATGATGAGCTGGAGAGAAAGAAGCTCGCTGACTGGACGACACGACCATAAGCGTTCGTCTTTTATTATTATCGTTCCTTATGACAGTGTCGGTGCTGCATCATACAGTCACTGCATTCAGCTGACCAAGAAGAGCGAACTTGCCCTCTGATCTTCCTCTCAACCTCACCGATTGCCATCATTAAGCGTGACACTCTAGCAGCGACCAGGTAAACTTGGCGCTCTCCTTTACCTGAGCGTCGGTTTAATTTGATTAAACTGCATCGCCTGACACTGATGCAACTGCAGTTGCGAGTGGAATAGCAGCAGCAGCGCAATGAAGAATTTGAATGGATGGCCATGCGAGGATGATGATGATGACTCTCCGTCATCATATCGCTCAATAGCGTGCCTCGTCTTGTTTTGTCTCGACAAAATTACGCAGAGAGAAAGCACTAGACTCACGAAACTAACGGAAGTGGGACAATTCAACGCGCATCTGGAGGTTGGTAAGCGAGGCGCGAGTTTCCCGCTCGCATATGGCACCGGCGACGATTTAATAACGCATAACTAATAAACTCAAGCCAACACAATCCTTGTTCCAGGATAAACAGGTTGTTGGATAATTAGTGTACAGCTGACCAGCACCACAAGTGTCATGTAACCTCGAGCAGTGAGCGCTGCCGCGAGTAGCATACTTTCAGCTTCCTCTTCATCCATTAGAAAAGAAAGGCACCATCTGCTAGTCGACAGAGTTACCTACCTGTTGCTGCGGTGATTTGTCGTGCCGCTTTCCCACTGTCAATAGAATAGGATCCACTCTACACAGTTGCCATTGTGTCGTTACTGGGACCACTACGTCTTGTGGTCAGTCGGGCATCCGAATTTTCCACTCAAACTTCCTGCTCCACTTCAATTCCTCCTTTGCTCGTACGCTCGATGGGCGCCAGCGGCAGTGGAGCCAGGGAGCAGCCAGTGTCTCCGCAGCCACCTGTTGGAGCTGGTGTTGCCACCGCTGCTGATCGGCAGCGGATGTCGCTCGGCCGCCATTGAGTTGTCACACAAAGAAACCGCTCGCTGCTCGGCGAGTGGGCGAGATTTTCATTTTCATTTTCATTTTCATCTTCGTTTTCATTTCCATCTCCATTTTCATTCTCAATCCAATTGAGCATCCGTCCAAGTGGAGACTAGCGGCCACCGCAACGGCCATCGGTGGCACCAAGGTTACTCGGTCGACTTGATGGCACAATTTTTGACTAACTCAATGACTTCATTGGGAGACAGGCGCGCGTTAAAGGCGCAGAACAAGTGGATGCGCTCGAGTTGTGGGCGAACCAGAGCGGAGACATTGGAGAGGGGGCTCAGGTGGTGGATCAGATCGGCGGAAAGAAGAGGCAGAATAACCTTCTCGACCGACAACGGCAGCACACAATCGGCCGGTTAGTTGGGCAACCGGTTGCGCCAGTTTTGTGCGCTGCCCTTTGGCGAGATAATCAAATCAAAAGAGCAATGCCAAGTGACAGGCGGAGTGGAGTTCATCGTTTTACACTGCAGAGACCAACAAACAGTACAGATAACACAACACAACAAAACAACACAACACAAACAATCCAACAGCTAGACACACAAACTGGAGCTCAAAACAAGGAGGTAGAAACAGACCAGACAGACCAATAGACAGTTGAGTAGTCAGGGCTAGGGAGCAGCAACAGGTGGACAATCGGCAATCTTTTTCCCCCACTGAGAGATCATCATATTTTATATGATATTTTGATTCATCGCCAGGCGCATCTTGATGCATCGCAGTCTTCGTCGTCGCAATCGTAGTCACAGTTACAACTTTAAACAGGCGGATTGGCAGGCAAATTGAATTTGCCTGTGTACTGGACGAATGAGAAAAACTAGACAAAGTAAAGCCAAATCATCATATCGTTTGCTCTCTCGAACTAACTAACAACTAAAACTAAACCAAACAACTAAAAATCTCTTCTGGCTACAGACATTCAAACCAATGAGCTCCAGCCAGTTAGTAAGTTATTCGGCCGGTACAATTAAACCGAAGAAGGGACTGAGATGCAAAGAAGCTAACCACAGCAAGCTGGCCAACAAAGGAAACCATAGGTAGATCTAGATAGATGAAGATGATTCCGTACCACCAGCGACACAATCGATTTGCCCACTTCCTTTCGCTCAACTCTCTGACTGCATTCCTTATCCAATGGCCACTTGTTGCGCCCGCAACGAGACGCATCAATCGGCTGTCAATCCAAATCGAGTTTAAATGTTGGAATGACTAGTCATTGGGCGCAAGTAGCAGCAGAAGCACCCAGCGTTACAACTACCTGTTGTTGCGGTTTCAACCTTTTGCCGGCGAAAGCGATGAAGTCTTTCGGTCGCTTAGAATCAAACTCGAAAGTTTGAGGAGCGAATCAATTGGCCCTCGTTGTGTATTGTGTGGTCAACAACCACTTGATGCTTGTTTTGCTTCAGTTTTTGGTTGGTTCTAGTTGTACGCAACAATAATAACAACAACAACAAGAGCATTAAACGTTTTGCCGATACAGAGATAGACATAAAGTTAGAAAGGAGTAAATGATACTTGAACTCATTCGCCTTGCCGTTCAATTTAATCGAATGCGACTGCACCGTTACAAAAAAAAACACTAGCACCAATGATGACGATGGTAATAGTATAGCTGACGACGTAACCTGCTGCAACCTGTGTGAGTTGCTCGCTGGCAGAGCGCGTCAAGCGCGCAAAAATACGTCTGGCCAACTCTCTACTTGCCATATTTTGGGCGCCCAAGAAGTAACTCGATCCTTCTTTGTGTCTATTGATGGCAATCGTTATTTAATTTCCAATTTGCTCGCTTTCGCTCCCAATTTGAGCCTCTATTAGCTCCCGAGCTTTCGATTCCCATCACTGTAGGTGAAAGCGAGAAGAAAATCGATCAAATTATTGAAACGGTTATCTTTAGCCAACTCATGTGGGTTAGCCAAGAAGTATTGCTCAAGATTTTCTATCTGATTCTTAAAAGTGACGCGCAAACTAACTCGAGCAAAGTGAATCTGTATTTATAATAATAGCCAATAGGTAAAGAGAGAAAGAGAGCTAAATTCGGTTCCATCCTCTCGAATCAAAAGGTAGGTTGGATAGAACGAGCAGATAGAATAAAGCTGCCAATCTTTTGGGTCAAATATGATGCAAACTGTGCTACAAATAATGTAATACTGATCTGACAAAATTAGCAATCAATTACTGGTAATGTTCAATAGAGAAGCTCGTGTACGCGAGCAAAAAAATACGAACCGCAGTGCGGTCTTGCCAACCTGTTGCGCTTACAATCAATGAACAGCGAGTTAGACTAATTGGTTGGTCCAGGTGCGGGCATTCATATTGCACAACACCTTTTTGACTAACCGCGAGATCAAGTGACCAAATTGGCAACAAGTTGATGGAAATGACATCAAATCGACGCCTCCAACTTGTGACCATGTGTCGAGTTATACAATCTTTGCCGAACGCTCACCTTTATGCACCATTTTGGCAATCTACACAGAACGCTAAATCTCCTACGTGAATCTTAAGTCAACGTCGGCCATCAATCAAACGGCCTTTTATCAATCAATCAAATGGCAATGAACTGGCGTTTAGACTTGTGAAATCTGATCGATTAAAGACGCGTTCACTTCATCTCGTTGTTCGACCACACGTCCAATTTAAGACTTTTGCCCATAACATGTTGATCGTAATTCAAAACTTTTGTTGGAGATCTTGAGCTAGTTGAATTTTTATTTTAGTTGTTTTAGTTTGGTGCCATAAAGCTTTGAATATTATATCATATACACAATTTTTTAACTAAGTATCAGTGTTAGATCAATCTAGATCCACAACCTCGGGTTTTACTTCAGATCCATACTGACTGTCCTCAATGGTTTCGGCCGAGCTATTCAAATCCTCACTAATCTCAACTTTCACCTGCTTGTAACGGGCAGCTAGGTCGAATTTGGTATCTCCAATGAGACATTTCTTTACCTCGGGCACAACGTCCTCCTTCTTCTCAATCTTGAACAAAAAGTCCGCCTTGGCAAATGGAATCTCAAGAGCTTTAGCCACCTCAACCTTTGGCGTGTCTTTAGATAATTCATCCTCATTAGAAAGAATGACAAATACGGATTTGCCCAATGCAACAGTTAGCTTGCCGCCCAAAGTGGTGATCTTCTTTTGTACCTTGGATTTTTCAAAGTCGATAGATTTCCATGAGATCATTCCGATAGTAATACCCTCGAGTGATGCCCCATCCTGTACAATATTATTGTCCTCGGCCTCCTTTTGTTCAACTGCCTTGACAAATTTACTTGGAAATATACGATGACCACCACGGAATTTGTAGCCATTATTGAAGAAGTCATACTTTTCCACTATATCCTCAGGGATATCAGGCACACCCCTCTTAGGCTCTCTGACCTCATAAGAGCATGGATTTTCATCGGAACCATTGGTGCAAATGTAACTGCTTCCTCTCAGCACCATTCCGTCGGTTCTCTTGCATTCTGGACATCTTTCCATAGGTCCAAACATGAGTATATCCGTTGCATGATCTACTAGAGCCGACGGATTGCGGAAGAAGCTCTTCTGTTCCATATGCTCAAGCATCAGTTCAATGTCCTTTCGTTTCATAGCATCCACATGCTCGCGTAAGTTGAAAAATCTTCGCGATTGTTTCTTAAGTAACTTCTCCTCTGCCTCTTCTTTAGATGCAGTTTCTGGATCCTTCTTTGGCTTCTTGCTCTCATCTGGTATCTCAGGCTTGATTGGTTTCACAATTTTCTTAACCATCTTTTGATCCTCTTTCTCTAACAACTTGAAGTCTTTGATCTTCTCAACTTGACCGAAAAATTCCAACTTTTGTTGAGCCTTCGCAAAACACTCAACATGATGCCACCTAGGCACCGGGCCACCTTGCCACGGAGTGTCGGCATCGTAGTCCAGCTTGCTGATACGAACAGCATCCTTTTCAATTTTCTCCTCGCAAACAACACACTTGGCACGTCCAGACTTGGCATACTCAATCGAGAAGTCATCATAGTTGACCAATACACTTACTTCGCCATTGCTAGAACCACTTGGCTCTGGTTGAGCTCGCTTCTTTGACTTGGACTTGGCAGATGGCTTACCTGCATCAACAGGGACAGCTGTACCCAAAACTGATCTACCGTTAGTCTCGACCGCCTTTTCGAGCATCTTTTGGTCATCAAACTTGAGTGTTTCGAAGTGGCGGATCTCGGCAACAGATGCCGGCCGCTTAATTTGAAAGAAACACGGAACGTGATAATAGTTTGCATCATATCCATCATGCCACCTGGACTTGACCATGATTGCCAACTTCAACGACTTGGCCTCCATTGGCTCAGTGCATTTCTTGCATTTAGCTCGACTGGTCTTGCAATACTCAGCCCGATAAGGCAACTGGGCTCTGGCCAAAGATTCCTTGTCCTCCTCTTCCGCCATGTTGTGTCTTCAAGTTTGCTGCAATCTTGAATCAATACAAGTCAGGTGATTTGATTCGACTGAATATTTTCTTCACTAGTTTATATGCTATAATAATCAATATGTTATCATAACATTACCGGTAAATCGAAGTGGCTTCACGTTAACCCAGTCTCGAAAATCGAAAGCGAAATCCGTTTTCGTATGCTGCACCAAACGCAATGTGGCGCGTGTCTTTGTTTGCTGCCTACGAGAGAGAACGATAGAACGATGAACTCGATCATTGGAATCTTTTGCCATGTCAGATGCGTGTTATCTACACGTGGGTAAATCTGCTTTCAACCAAATTTTAGAATATTGATGACTAATTTTCTTTTATGAACTAACCCAGTTAGGTTAGGAAAAACATTTATCATATTGTTCCGGGATCAGCAGCCATGCTGAGCACTAGGAATACAGCCGAGGGTAATGCCCAGCGATCAGATGAAGCCATAAAGTTTGCACAGGTATTCTTCACCAAACAAGATAAGGAAAAGGAAACCCTTTTTGAGATGTATCACGATCAATCGACACTCATATGGAATGGACAACCTTACAAGACGAAAACAGCCATAACAAAATTCTACCACAACCAGGATTCAGTTGAAACGACGCTGGAGGTTTTGGATGCACAAATAGTACCTCAGATGGGCGATATATTCGATATGGTCACGATAATAGCCGGTGGAAAGTTGAAACAAAACAATGTTACCTCAAACTTTAGTAGAACCTTTCTACTCGGGCCGAGTGTACCCGGCTCGCAAGAATATCTCATAGTCAGCGATACTGTGAGGACACAAACTTGATTGACTTAAGTCGATATGCCAACTGTTATGGTGTTTGCCGAACCGGGCGCCCAAGACTTGTAAATATATTAACACTCCAGAATACGAAACTCAAATAAATAGAGATGCAAACTTTTGGATTATGCCTAGATAGCTCAATAGTTTGCCTAACAAAAGAAAATTTAATATCATTCTATCTATAATCCTCGTGAGTTCTATGACGAGGGTTGGTGACAATCACAATCTGCCGAATCTAGACCTTCTCATTCTGTGCTTCCATCTGCTTAGCCTTCCATTCCTTGTATGAGCCCTCTTCATCGGGTGGTATACCAAGTTCTTCATCAGTATATATATCTCCCTTGGGAAACACGCCGTGGCCGATGAATGCCTCAGGATGATGCAAGCCCATGTAAACTATATAGGTCCAGAAGATCCTGTGTACTGCCATGGCAGTTGCCCTCTCCTTGTAGGCCCATTTTGGGTGAACAAGATTCTCACGATAAACCTGGTAGCTAGGCCATTGAGTAGTGTTTATGTAATTGTGGGGGTATGGGTAAATTGACCAGGTGTGCAGCTTTCTCTTGGCAGCTTGCTTTGCTCGAGCAAACAACTTTATACCATTGTTCATCTTGATGATTATTTTAATCAAATCTCTACTCTAATATCTGCTATCCCATCCAATAATAATAGAGCAAAAATAGAGTCTTTATGAGATTAGACTACGAGCCTTGTAGATATCCACACCATAACAATAAATACTGTAGAAGGTCGTTGTTATTTTTCTCGTCGCATGAACAAGAATTGAGTGGGACTTGTGCCACGCCCACTTCGCTCGCGGCCCAGTGGGGGAGGAGCACAACAAACAATTTGCGTATACTATTTTCTAAATTTTGGCTCATTCATTTCATCTCTTACTTATTGATTTAGACTTATTGATTTATTGCTCAGTTACAAACAAGTCAAAATGCTGAGAAACTTTTCTATTAGCTTGGTTAGAGCCACCGGACGTCAAAAATCATGTGTCAACATATTAAGCTCTCGTTATCAATCAACGGACTACCACTCAAAGTGTGAGGGAATACTTGTAGAGCCGAAGAAACAGGTGTTGTGGATTAAATTTGATAGACCTGCCAAGTTTAACGCCTTTACAAAGGAGATGTATGTCCAAATGACCGAGACATTCACCAAAGTCAATCCCGATAAGTCAATCAAAGCAATTGTTTTAACTGGTGAGGGCGACTACTACTCCAGTGGCAATGACTTGACAAACTTTACTCGAGCCATGAAGGATCCCGATGGCATCAGGGCTGGCTTGACGAAGTCTAAAGAAATTCTTGAGGCATTTGTGGGCAGTCTTATAAACTTGGAGAAGTTTCTTATTGCTGCCGTCAACGGACCGGCTGTGGGTATTCCTGTCACAACCCTGCCTCTCTGTGATTATGTCCTTGCCAGCGACAAGGCAACCTTCCAAACTCCATTCACTGCCCTTGGACAATGTCCAGAAGCTTGTTCATCAATTACCTTTCCACAAATTATGGGTAGAACGAGAGCTAGCGAAATGTTAATGCTAAACATGACCTGGGATGCCAATAAGGCTAGAGATTATGGTCTAGTCTCGGAGGTAGTATCTTCGAATGAGTTCAATATGGCACTAGACAAGCTATTGTATGGGAAACAAGGAATAGTGAGCGCGTGTTATCCAAAGGCATTAACTGTAAGCAAGTCTTTAACTAGAGATCCGGATACTAAAAGCTTACTACATAAGGCCAACAAACGAGAATGTGATGAAATCCTTGAGTGCTGGATGGGCGAGGAGTGTACCGATGCTATACAAAAGTTCTTTGCGCGAGCTAAGAAATAGATCGATATATCTTTGACACCTTGAGCATGCAATGTATATAGACCACATATTTTAATAAATAACCGTGAACTCACGGTATTTGGGTATTGATAATTCAATCGATGTTCTGCCTGAGTAACTTTCAACACCAACTGGCTTCATTCGTTGATGCGAAAATATCCTAGTTACGAGCTATTTCCATCCAAATCTCATCTTTCATCACGCAACCCTCCTAAGCTATTAGCCTCCTAGTTCAGTTTTAGAAGATCATTGTTGCCGACCAACGATGCTATTCTACAGTCACAATAGCGATGTTTGGGATACCTAGGCCACCTTTCAGAGCGATTAATCCAGCGGCAGTGCTCTTCCTGTGGCTCTTAAACTAGGTTGTTGTCTTAAAAAAGCATCGCGAATTTTAACATGTATTCCCAAAAGCAAAGAATCCAATTTTGACATCTAGAAGTTTAGTGTGAGTGTTTAACTCTATGACATAGACTTATCAACTTCGAACTGATGAATTAAATTTCATCTTTCAATGGTGCTCATCAAGACAGGCATAGTAATTCTCAATGGCTCAGCGATGCTCTTGATATCCAAACAGAAGTCGTTCAAATCGTCATTTCGATTAGAGAGAGCACTCTTGAATTCGGATTTGGATAATCCTATTGCACCCAGCAAAACTTTTTCAGGGAATAGTTTTTCACAAAAGCTGCTGATAAATGGTAAGACTTCTGTGATAAAAGATATTGCGATCTTCGATAGAATCGGGTGATTTGCATTGTTATCTGTGTTCAATATTATTGCCAGGGCCTTCATGACACGTACTAAGGACCCGTTAAGTGAGCTATACGTCGTAACACAGAGATTGATTGGTGGGAGCAAGTTACTCGAGGTTTGTAGCCACCTCAATGACTCGATTAGCTGCAAGCAATAGATTTTAAATATCGGATAATGATCGATTGATTTAGGCACTTGCTCTTCAGGCTTCATATTTGCTATTCTGAGGAGCTTGTGGTCAACAGGTAGCAGCAGTGACTCAATTGACTTTGATACTGTTGTTGCAAATGCAGACTCGAATTGTGTGGTCGCCTTGCTGATGCTTAATTTGATTTCATCTTCCAAAGTCTGATAGAATAAGGGTTTCAGTTGTGCACTAAAGTCAAATCCGATGGCAGCTAGACGACCAGTTAGATCGAAACATTTTTTCACAGTATCAGCAAAAGCAGTGGGAGTTAGAGTACCAGTCTGTTCGAATGTCTTGAGATAAGCTTCTAGCGATGCAATGAAAATAGATGTCTTGAGTAGAAGCCAACTGTTGATTATAGCGCCATCCTCTTTGGTCGAGTCGGAGCTCAAAACAGCCATATGATTTCGATCTAAAAGCTCGTTGGAGTCACTAAAGATACTTTTATATTCCTCGTAAATCATTGAAAGCGCGCCCGAGTAAACTGATACCAACTTTGTAAACGAGCTCCCCTGTTGCTTGCAAAGGTTATTGAACCAACGATCACGAGCTTGTAGGTACTTGAGTTTCAAATCTCTTGCCGTGAATTTGCCACAAATGATCAGGTTGTTGACAAGTTGCATGACATTATCTCGAGGTGATTCGTAGAGGTTTTCCAATCTCGAGCATAGACTATCGATGAGATTCTTGCGTTGGCATTCGGATAGCTTGTGAACTGATTCTAATATGGGGACTTGATTTGAATACTTCTTATTCAACTGATCGATGTAACTTAGTAGTTGGGTTGCTTCTAAAAATCTATTTGGATCAGTGACACAATCTTTCAATCTTGAGGATAGTTCGAGGATGGCATTGGCTTCATCACCTTGCTCCAGTAAATTCTGGTAGCTGTAACCTCTCAAATTGAAATTGCTTAGATTGGTATTAACATCCGAGGCGCTACATATTAAAGGTTTGAGATATTCATCGTTAATCACAGAGTTTATTTCATCCACTTGGTCAAGCTAGGGTACAGGTCATTGGAATTTTGGAAGTCAGTTAGAATGTCGAAATCATTTAAATCATAATGTTGTTCACACCAGGTGCAATTTGGTTACGTACCTTCGATAGAATCTCGTCGTGTTTGTTTAGAGCCTTCAATATGACGTCGAATCTCGACTCTACAGATTCGATTTTCGGTGAGGTCATTCTTTATTGTGATAATCAGGGTTTCGATAAATTAATAAGGTTGGAATGTTAGGGAATTAGTTGCAAATCCCCCGACACCTAATAGGCTTCACGACCTGGGTGCGTGTGGCGCTGCTGGCATTTACAGCAAAACATTCTTAACGACTTGCGTGAGGCGACGACATGAATAAAAACATCAACTCGCACAAGAGAGATATCCCCTACAACGCGTTAGAAAAATAAACAATCTCGCCACTTGATGCAAGTAACATCTGTAAACCAACATACTTATATCATATCCTATCAACGTCTATTCAAATCAAAATTTATGCCCAACATCAGGATAGAACCGAAACATTAAATGTTGGAAAATGCCCACCAAAGGAAAGAAGTATGACGCCCGTTTCTCCCCGTCACGGATAAAGCGGATCATGCAATCAGACGAGGAAGTGGGCAAGATTGGATTGTCAGTGCCATTCATCATGTCGAAAGCATTGGAGATGTTCCTCGAGAGTTTGTTAAAAGAAGCAAGCGAGGTAACTAAGTCAAGAAATGCAAGAACATTGACAATATCTCATCTGAAGATAGCTATCAACAACAATGACAGATTTCAATTGTTACGTGATCTCATAGATACTTTATAACTTTTAGTATATAGTAGTAGAGTTAGTAGTAAGGCATAAAGAAGAACAATACTGGTGGTTTGCGATTGTAATCCCGAACAGGCAGTTGCGAACCTTCATGTTGATATACATGCAACAAGGATACAAAATAACTATGCACGTTGTCGAAGATATAATATTAAAAGTTTCCCTGTTAATTGAGCAATCACACCTGAATCTTTCGTTTCTTTTCCTTCTTATCTTTCTTATCCTTCTTCTTCTCTTTCTTTTTCTCTTTCTTCTTACGCTCTGCTAAAGCGGGATCGATTATTTCCGACGGCCCAGAGCCATCGCCGATAGCCTGATGATGATCGGGATTATGGCTTCTCTGCTTCTTTTTGTGCTTTTTGTGCTTCTTGTGGACTACTGGGTTAAAGAGCCTATATTGAGGGGGTAGTGGTCCAGCTAACAAACGGAATCCTATTGCCTGGGTAGCAGTCATGGGTAAAATTTCTTTGTTACTAATTATCCTAGTTTCTAATAAGGATTGTAATGTGCTACCGGGATCGCCCAAACCCTGCGGTAAATTGACGTCTGTCAGGTGGTGTAAGAAGCAGCTGAGTTCGTTTTTCTTTGATTCCTTCTTAACTAACATTTTAGCATAGTTTTTACGAACTTTGTCAACAAGATTTGCTGCTCCAGTATCCTTATTTGGTTCTGGTATATCTCTCATCAAATAAAATGGCCCCGAGTATACAATGGACGGAGTGTTACCTTCTCGAAGACCAATCCTCATTTTGAGGTTTCCAGAAGAATCTGGCCTACTTTGGCTATGTGACATGGTGCCGGCGGTGGGGTGGTGCCCGTATCGTCGAATATATTGCGATTCTCAGGGTAAACTATATAGATAATACGACGATACAGTGATTACGATCTAAATATAAACATTTTGAGCTGTATAGCGAAATGATTATTTGTTTCTCTTTCCGAGGCGGACACAAGAATTTTTTTGAACGACGCGCTTCGTGTGCGTGAAATAAGTAAACAAAGATCTCAACTTGGCTCGCCGTCAACTTGTCTCAAAAATCTGGCCAATTTAGTATTCAAATTGTGATATTATTTATTATTCAAACATACTCCATGTATCATTGCTTATTCCAACATCATCACCTGATGTATCTATCCGTCCGATGGACGAATTAACAGATATTGATGGATTCGAGAGACTCAAGAGGTCGAAAATAACCTACAGTAAGCCCGAGATCAGAGAACTAAGGGAGGAAGACAAAAAGCCAGTCCGAAGAAAAGAGGACGATGATAACGATCGGGAGCAGGAAATCGTCGAGGTTCCGGTCGATCCGATCACCCTTCTGGAACCTCGCAAAGAGTTGAACGACACAATTGTTAATTGGTATCTCAGTTCATTATACGAGAAGCAGAGTACAAAAATCCATAGTAAGGTTCATATATTCAATTCATTCTTCTACACTGGACTCTCAAGGGTCTATAGAAATATAAATGGAGAACCCTCGCCCAAGAATCCCGATAAAATTCTGAGATGGGACAAAGAAGTGAAAATATTCTCAAAAGATTTCCTCATAGTGCCAGTGTGCCATCGTCATCATTGGTTTCTTATATTTATTTGCTATCCAAGGAGGGTTCCAATTGAATTAGATGATGACGAACCAAAAGTATTGCAAACCAAATTAAGTCCTGGAATCAAAATTTTGGCTAGAAAGATAAAAGAGCCATGCTTCATCTTTTTGGATTCCCTATCAGGAGGAATGGGCAGCAGTGTGCTAGCTCGCCCCCTAAGGAAGTTCCTATCGAAGAGGTGGTCAAGGATTGAGAAACCAGGTGAAAAAACTCCACTATTCTCCGAGCCTTCTGTCTTTAGAACCTACTATGCTAGGGTTCCAAAACAGACTAATGGATACGATTGTGGAGTGTACCTATTACATTTTGTCGAGATGTTTCTCAGAAATATCGATGAAAATTTCGCTCGTATGAGATCACAGGAAGACCTATCAATGGTGTGGAACATTGACGCAAGAGAGAAAAGACTGGCTCTTAAGGCGGCATTTCAGGAGCGACCCGTTACAATAGACTGAGTCTGAGACGTAGATCAGAAGAGATATATTTATATAAATTGATAGCAACTATAATTGTTTCCAATAGATCCAATGCGCTATAGATGACCAAAGATGAGGATACAAATCGTGATAATCATGAGCATAATCTCAAAGCGATGTACCGAGTTTGTTAAGGCGATATGTGATCCTGAACTCTCACTCACAGTTGTGGTGAATATATATATATCCACCACAACAAGTCAAGGGAACAAGTCAAGAAACACTCACAAGCGAAGAAGAAAACTTTGTTGAGTAGATGTATATGTTCAAAGTAGAACATGTTTAGTTATTGATATTAATATTATTATTATTACTGCCCATTCAATCTGAAGGTGTGTATATTTTGCCAATATCATGACTGAGTTTCGATTGATGGTTGAGTATTGAATCTAAATTGATTCTTGGGTTAGTTTTGTTGTTGCTCGAATGAATCACTTTTATTGCTTGATCGGGCCAGGTGATATAACATGAACCTGGTGATGTATTTTTCCTTGAAAATATTTACACGGACTTCGTATGTCTTGGCGTCTACTCCTTCTTCTTCGTTCCTTCTTGGCGAGGTAACCATATCCAGGTAGATTCACGAGTAAATATAGAAAGCTTTCCGTACGTAATCAAGATGACCACTACTCCTCGAGCTTCAGATTGGCCAGTGGAATCTCGGGAAACTCGCGCTTGTGACAGTTTAAGCAATAGGGTTTTCTGTCTGCCTCGGCGATCAAAAAGTCCGCTGGTTTCAGGGTTTTGAGACAGAATGAGCAGGCAAAGTGCCAACAGTGAAACTTCATATTCTCGGCCAACATACATCTTCGTTCCTCGATTTGCTTGTGGCAAAGCTCGCAAGGCGGTCCGACCCACTCCTCTTCGCGTGCCTTCCTGCGGCGCATAGATCCAAATGGGGGACCGTATTGGGCTGGCCCCATGCGCATCCACATCAAGTTCGGGTCCTCCATCATCTTTTCCTCCTCTCCCTCGGGTTCTGTGGTGTTTTTATCAAGGTAAAAGATGCATTGTCGATTAGTAAACCCTGTATTTCAATCTACTTGGCCATTCTTGATAGCACCAACAGAAGAAGGCGCAACAGCAACAGGTGGCCACAAAAAGTAAAAGAGACAAAACTTCTATCACAATACTTACGCTTTAATGGCTTCTTCATCTCCACGTAGGTTGGCTGTATTGGCTCAACCTTGATCTCCTCCAATGGCGGCGTCGGTGGCCTAATTGGCTCCAGCAAGATGGTACCTGTTTTTGTAGGTTTTTGGGGTTTCAATGACGATTCAAGGGGTCGTTTAGTATCATTTGCAGGCTCAACAAAGTCGTTGTCATATACCTCGGCGGGCTCCAGCCTCTTCGCTGGTTTCCTGTCGCTCGCTAAATCTTTGGCCTTTGCCCTACGTGCTGGCGCCCTAACTACTGGTGGCGGTGGCGATGGCGTTGCTGACCTGGGTCCTAAATCTAAGTCTAAATCTGGCGTTAAACTACGTCTAAGGGATGGAGGCGATCTACTAAAACTACGCTGTGGTGAGGGCGCCACTCTAGTTGGCTCTAAACTACTATCTAGCTCTCCATCATTATCTGAATCATTGTCTATACTACCCTGTGGTGATAACAATCTAACTGGTTCTGCCTTGGCTACCTGAATCCTCTTCGGTGGCTTACATTTAACCCGCTCGGCCATGTACTTCTCCTGGGCCGGTGGCTTTGGCTTGGGCTTGGGCTCTCCAACCCTAATCCACTGGCCGTTGCACAATTTCCATTGCTTCTTCTCGTCGAACCTACTGCCCCAAGTTCCGTACTCATTGTCTCCCGGAAGTGGCTAGTTTGAGGTCATTGGAGTAGAAAATGTGATATAATGAGATTATTTTGAGTTAGATTCCGAATTCAGCTACCTATTTGTCTATCATGTTTGTCATCATCTAACACAAACAAACAGACAGAGAGATATAAAGAGATTGAAGCACTTACCTTTCCTTGGTGCGCGTCTCTGTAAGGATAAAACTCCTGTTCCCTATCTGCGTCAATCTCGTTCACGGAGCCAAAAACAATTGTGCGCCTCTGCTCGCTGTTCTCCGCTTCAATTGGCCGCCTGTTGCCCACTGGCGACATTGACCTAGCACGTTGCCTGTCAAAGTATCCATCCTCGTCGATGCGCATTGAGTTGTACAATTGCTCAAGCTCATCGCGTCCGCCCTTCAAAACGGAAGTCTCTATCATCTCCTCCTCCTGCTCGTCCATTGTGGTCTTGGTGTTTGGACCAAAGAAGTTCGGATCGAGACCGAGGGCGTCGAGTTCCTCCTGGTTCATGACGCGCGAAGATTTCTCGTAGTGCACGGTGCGCTCGCCTGGCTTTGCTCGTGGAGCCACCTCAAAGGTGACGTCGCCCTGCAGTTGCTCCTGGTTAACCTTGTAGATGGGAAACGGGTATTGTCCCTGTGGATGACGCTTCATGCTGCCCGAATTCTTGCTCACATTTGTGGGCCCAAAATCATCGTAGAACGATAGGGCATTATCGTTGTGATGCGACATCGCGGAGCCCTTGCCGCCGCCCAACGATGGGCTGGTGGGCGTGTGCTCGAATCCACTATCGCGCCCGCTGACACTTTGGTCTAACCACTCGACCATCTTGCGCTTGTTGCCACCCGGAGCCGAGGGCGACGAGGGTTGCTGGAGATGGTGGCTCTTTTTTAGTAGATTCTGACTTGACAGGTAATCCTCGTTACTTCCATCGAGGAATCCGTGCTCATCCTCTCCAGTGTCCCGATTAATCGACCACTCAATGCTCTGAGCTCGGGCCAAGATGTCAGGATCGACTGCCTCGCGAATTACCGGCGGGATCAAATTGTGATCAATTTTTGACGGCATCTTGCTAAATTCTACTGCTCGTTGATGTTGCTCGAGAATAACTTGTCTTGTTTATGTGTTCTCACTTGTTGCTTGCGACCGGTAATATCAACTTGAGTTATGTCTTCTCTTCGGATTGAATGGATTTG
This sequence comes from Aculops lycopersici, assembly GCA_015350385.1. Classification (NCBI taxonomy): domain Eukaryota; kingdom Metazoa; phylum Arthropoda; class Arachnida; order Trombidiformes; family Eriophyidae; genus Aculops; species Aculops lycopersici. The sequence continues at coordinate 697,918 of WNKI01000005.1, read as the reverse complement.
TGCGATCTAATAGAAAGCAGTTGTGTTTTATGAGACAAAAAGAATGAAAATTATCCAATCAATTGATCGTGAGGCACCACGAATCAAAACTGATCGACTATCTCTCTAGCTCCTCTCAAAATCATGCGCAACTTTGAGTTGATTTTTCAAGCTCAACTCCAACTCTCTAGTTTCTTCTCGCTAGATAAAAACACAAATCACAACAACAACAATATGCGCACTCGCTTACCCGAAGCTCAGCTACAACACACTAGATAGATAGCTAGCTAGCGTCAACCTAGTTGAGGTGAATCCGTTGCCTAGATTTTTGTTTTGCTCCCTAATAAACTCTAAAGCCGCGCTACACTAACCTCGCTGCAGTTCCTCTCTGATCTCGTGGGCCACGCATAAAACTCCTATTACACTGAACCACACTATTCCTAATCACGGTACTAGGTCTCGCGGCGGTTAATTGAGGTTATATTATCGGGGATCTTGAACTTGAATGGGGGATGAGAGCAGCTCTCGTTTGGATTGTACGTAGTCGTCGAGATCGCGCGGCCGACGTTGCAGCGACTAGGAAACGAGAGCATCCGACGTCGACGCGGCGGAACCACGGAAAGTGTCGAGTGTAATCGTGTCGAGCAGCTGGCGCTCGGGGATGCAGATTGGGGACGCTAATGTTTTCTATCCAATTCTCTCACTCACTCTCTATCTACCTGAGGTTTGTTTGTTGTAACCACGGAGCAATGGTTGCAAAAGTAGTAGGAGGAAGGGGAAGCACGAGATTCAATGTGGCCGCCAACATTTGCTGGAACAAGCATCGCAAACGGCTCGTCGTTGTCGACGTCCCACGACAATCGTTTTGCTCGCTAAATCCCATACAATATCCCAGCAAGATAGACAGACGCGCTGGCAGCGACAAAGTGTTGCGCCATTTAGGCCCTACTACTGGGAGCTCGAAGGGGTTGGCTTGCGCGCGTGCGCCCGCGAAGCTTGAGCAACAGAGCGGCAGCAGAGGTAAGTGTAGCTAGCGAGCGCAGCTTAGGAGGAGAAGGGGGAGGTAAACTTGAAATTTTCGAGAGCAAATCTGCGTGGGCGTATAGCGACGCGATGCCTTAAGAAGGTCAAGGTGTGCGCCTGTTGCGCTGTGCGTCCGCCAAATCTTTGCACAGTTCTCCGTTTGCTGGGTTCACCGGTCTACTGTGTTGCCAGCAGCGAGCTAGAGACGACTGCTCTCATGCGCGCAAATCGTAAAACTTGGCCACGAAATATGCGCAAGAAGTGAGGCAACGAGACTTTTGAAACGTGAGGCACTTTTGGCTCAGAAGAGGAGGGGGAAGCAGCAACAGTTCCATAGGCAAAACCAACAACAACACCAACGTGAAACCCTAAAACTCTTGCTCTCCTCGCCAACTCACTCGCTCTCGCTCTCAATCAAACGCCTAGTCGATGGCAAGCTTATTCACGGCAACACATCGGCGGCGACAGCGACAGTTGTCTAGGCGGGCCACCAACAGACAACGTCGACGACGACGAGAGTTGCAACTCACCGCGCTGCGGCTGCAAATCCATCCCACACTCGCCCGCTAGCTTGCCGACTCACTGACTAGCTGTTGACTTGCCGCCTGGCGAGCCCATATATGGGAGCCTCAAGCCTTCGCGTCACAACAACAACAACAGCAGAAACAGCGATAACATGAGCAACACTAGAGACATAAAACGACAATAGAAGGCTACGGCGACCGCGAAAGTGAAAGCGCCAGCAACGACAACAATATCACAGAGTTCAAGTGGAAAGAACCGTTTGTTTCCATAAGCTCAATTCAATTCAATAGGATTGTGCTCATCTCACTAACTCGCTCACTATCCAGCCAACAAGTGCAGTGATTAGTAGCACACTTAAAGTCTACCCCACTTGCTGCTTCTGTTGCGCTGCTATTGACGGCAAGCTAGAGCCTCGACACGTAAATCACGTCATTCCCCTAGTCAACGGCCAACTAACACACTCGCTAGTTGCTTTCGCTTCCAAGAATCCAATCTAGAGTTGTAATTCCACTTCCGAATAGTCACTAGCAGCGCCTAGGCATCCTGCTATCGATTATCTATTGTAGTTAACTGTCGTCGTCGCTATTACCGACGTCTCAGTTTGGCTATAATTAACAACCAGCAAACCATTCAATTGCGCGTGTGGGCGACTTTAGAGTGAGCAGCCTCTTTATTCAAGCTCAAGGGAAACTTGAGTTTTATCGACTCACTACTACTGAGCTGCACAATGGTGAGTCACTTTGGATTGCGCCAAAGTGACTTAGTCTGCCTAAAGTTAGCAAGGAATTAGATTATGAGCGAGAGAGAAACTGTGTCATCACCAAGAGTACAGTTCAACACGAGGAACTGTTTCATAATAATAGTTCGCGTCCAGGGAGTGAAACACGAGATGCAACATCCAAAACCTTAACCTAGTTAGAGTTTAGTTTGCGACGAAAGGCGGTCACGAGTGAATGGGTTAAAAATTTCATAATTAGCCGCCTAGTTGCAAACTAATGTGAGTTAGTTTAAGCGACTGGCCAGAGAGTAAAAGAACTAGTTCAAGTTTATCTAATGGATTTGACGTGAATCAGTGAGGAGATCTAGCATCATGTTAAAGTTTATGCTTGTGAGCTTTAGGCTCGTCAATTTTGTCAGAGGTTCGCGTTGCCTTGTCTTGTTTATTGAGACCATCGAGAGAATTCATTAGTTTGAATAGTTGACGTTGTTAAATACACTTGAGTTGATGATGTGTTGGCCCAACCTCAAAACCAATAACACGGTTAGACAAACAACACAGCATCAAATATCAATATTCCTCCTGGTGATCTTCTAGAAAGGCGAGTTCATTCCAAGCTTTGTGTTGAAATCAAAGCGCGCTCTTCGTTGCTGGCGAGTGGTCGCCTTGATTTCAGCCCGTTTCACCAGCGAGTTGATACAGAGCGCCAGGATCGGCCATGAGAATGATATCAACCAAATGTGTAGAGGTAATGAGGTTAAAAATTCGAATGGAACCTTAGAGGAGTTTAGATTGATCTTGAGTACTAGGTGATTGTAAAATAGCTGACCAATAACCAGTGCTAATGAGACCAGAACCCATAAGTGATTTTGTGTTGGACTCTTCTGCCACATAAGATGAGATCTATGAACGAAACCAGATGAGATCACGACTGAGGATGGAGCAATATTGAGATAAGTAAGAGAGGAAGGTGATGTAATGTTAGCTTGATTGATGGTTGTGGGCTGTTTTAAATCAAATAATGATCCATTCATTAGCAAGTGCAACTAGTGAGTAAGATCGCTAATCACTAGTACCAGTTTTTTCATCTAACCACAAGTAACCATCAATCAATACCCAAAAATTCTCGTGAGTTTTTTATCCAAATTTCAGACGGCTGACTACAGACGACTGTCTACCGCTACTCAAGTGGGAGAGGTGGTGATACAATCAGCAAAAGAAGTAGCATCATCCGATGAAATAGACGAGCTACGCGAATGGCACCAGGCAGAGCTCAAAGACATACAGTCAATGGCCGAAAAATCGTGTATTCACTGCGAGCGTTACGCTGGCAGCGACTCGCAGGTGCCAGGCTAGTACTTACCAAAGTATAACACGAGCAGAAAGGCGGCGCTCACCTGAGCAGTCAATAAATGCGAGGACCAAAGCAAATCCTCGTCGTTCCTACCGGGAGAGGTTTGATTTCCATGCTTGACATAGGTGAACATCCAACACGGTCCTAAACTAGACGAGCCAAAGCCGGTCAATTTGCATGAGTGCGCTATAACTAGTCCAAATGAGAGAACCACCACGATAATCGAGGGTATGAATTTGATTAGATAGCAAATAACAAAAAACGTTATGTTCTCAGGTTTCAGTTGTAGATTCTTTCCGACTGCTATTTTCATAACTTGCGAGTCCATAGTTGTGTTCATGAGCGAGAAACTCATCAGTGGCACGACTACAATTGTTAACCATATGGTTAAACCAGATGATAGCATTGGAGGTAAGAATAGTATTGAGGCTAAAAATTGAGCCGAGCTTATACTAAGGGCAAAGCACATCATGCAAACGAATGCATTCTTCATCTTAAAAGTGAAATGCCTTGCCTCCATTATCAAACCGTAGAGGTTAACGGGATCTTGTCGATTGTAACTGTATGAGCAGGGCAAGCTGGCCAATTTGCTAGCCAACGAGCTAGGACTTGGTAATTCTTTGGCCAAAGGACTTGTAAAGTGATCCTGGTCACCAGTTAGTCCTATCAAATTGTCATCGGACATGAGCATTTCATCGTCTGTTGACGCTGAGTCGCTGAACTCGCTCGCACTATAGCTATTCATCGAGCTTGACGTTGGTGATGAGGAGGTTGATGACGAGGATGACGAAGAATTTACAATCTTACTTGGTCGATTTGAAACACTTATTGTAGGCTGAAGCTCATGAGATCGGATACCCAAACGATCACGCGGATTGTTGGCTCTTGGTTCCATGCGAATTATTGTAAACTCTTGATCTTCCAAGTCTTGACCTGTGATCTCATTCTGTGGATTTGGACGATGTCTTTTCTTCCTCCTCTTTCGGCGCTTTCTAGATGATTTCTTGTCCCTTTGATCTTTCTTCGTCAAATCATTGTCACATTCGGTGTTGGTACAACATTGGGGCAATAATGGCTCAATGGCGATACTTGCGTTTGCTTGCAAGAATACGGCAGTGTTTGATTTGCTTGCTGCACTTCCAATCACGCAGACAATCTCACCATAATCCTGCATGATCTCAATCATTTCTTTCGTCAACTCTGGTGTACAGTCAGTGAAAAGGGAAACTTGAAGTGGGACATTATCAACTGTTTCAAGATGCGGTCTAATATTCTCGATACCTTTCGGTAATTTCGCTCGATTTGACATGTCGAAAGCGAGGGGGTCGAAGTCTTCCCCCCTATTATTCTCTTCCATCTCCTCTACTTCTCTATCATCACCAAATTCACTGCCACCTATGTCCAAAATATTGCTTGTTGTCTCTAATTGGATGCCTGACTTATCAAGCTTGTTGTCAACCTTAGGTGAATCTGTCCGAGCTGCATACAATTTGGATGTTAATTGCATCACTAAAGAAGGCAAACTCTTCCACGAGTACAGTGTTCTTTCATCTGAAGAGATTGAGTTGCCACAACCTGTTGCATTGTCGTCATTGTTCCAATTTGCACCAATAAGTACACTTGATATTCGAGCACTCGGGGTGAATGTGTCTGATTTGGTTGCGTTCATATCACAGGGAACTTTGTTTTCAGGTGTACGATAACCAGCATCGCTCTTCAAAGCATTGTCGAGATCTTGGTCACTCTGTAGAGAGATGTGGCAATTCCAACCAGATTCAAGACCCATCTTCTCGGAGAAAACTCTACTACGAAGCTCATTTTCCTTACTAAAATGGACGAATCTAATGCAAGCATGCTCAAGTTGCTCAACCAGACCAACGAAATCTGGACAAGCCTGATATTGCATCGCAACCATGCCGACAAAGACTTGATCAGTTAACTCCTCTAGAGCTAGATCCAACCGCTTGCTCTTCTTATCGGACTTTGACTCATTCGCATCAATATTCGTGTCAACACAATCCATTGATAGATGTCTTCTAGTGATTCTCGGCGTGTTACGTGACCTTGTCGAGGGTTGCCTAGAATCCTGTGACATTTCATCACCATCGTAATCAGCAGTTGTCAAATGAGTTCTCTTGGCTAAATTTGTATCTTCTCCACTTTCTGGTGAATGACCAGGTAGATAAATTAGCTGGTTTTGAAGAAGCTCCTCTTGGTGCTCGTTATTCAACATTCTCATAGGTTTAGCCAATTTGGGATTGTCAGGAGGTAGCTCAATGTACCGATCGGCCAAATCATGAGTATCCAGCAGAGGAGTATAGGCGAATGCAGAACAATACGATGTCAAACTTGTCCTATGATAGAAGTCCATAATCTTTTTGCGCGTAGAATGATCGAGCGGCGCTAACTCTTTACCATTCCAATACTCGATACATGCATCCAAGATAGCATCGGCTGTGCCATAACTAAATGCTTGGAAGCCTCCAGTGCAGACATCTTGGTGTATATTGCAAACTACATTAGGAAAGGGCAGCTTCAGGCGAGTTGTACTGTCTAGATTAGCCATCAGTTTTTCCTTCCTTAGATCGGTGGAGTCAATCAACTTGTAAAGTCCAACCTGACTAACGTACTTGTAATCTTTGACCGCATCCTTGGAGAATCCTATCGAATTAGATAATGCGCAAATACAGCGACGCTTTACAACAGGCGTTAAGTTACATCTCAAGATAGATTCGTAACAGATGTGCTTGTAGAATCGGAAGTAATCACCGAATGACTCCTCACAACAGTTATTTAGCATAATGGCTAAACCTAAAGGCTTAAGATTATCAATATATTTTCTCCAGCTCAAGTCATCAAATTGGAGTTTAGCATGCTGTTGTGGGCCAATCAAGTCGAGATTAGTGCCCCGGTAAAAGTTGAATGTTTGCGAAACATCTAACACCTCGGCCGTCGGTTGATTGGAATTAAGATGTCTCAGTTGCATATTGGACTTATGTGTCGAATGCTTGTCGCCGTTGAACAAACTACTCGCGAAGTTTCCTATCTGAGTTTTGAGGTTCTCGCTTTCATTCGACAGTAATGTTGGCTGGTTGCTGGAGTCTATGTGATTCTGTGAGCTGGTATCATCCGAAATATCATGATGAGTTGGCGGGGCCAGAAATTTACTCTCTTCATTGTCAACCTCCGACTTGGCAAGAAGAAATACCTTTTCTGGTGTCGGATTCGACCAAGACAGTATACCAACTTTATCAATGCAGCAGAATGATGTCAGGCAACCAAGGACTTGCAATAAACTCGATGATCGCCATACATAGCCGCCTTTACCTCTAATAAGATCTATGAAAACGACAAATATGGAGCTGAATCGAACATTGACTCTGAGATCATTTAGATCGTCTTCTTCATGCTTATTTTCAGAGCTACCTGCGGCTGTTGGAGTAGCTAGAAGATTCTCAAACTTGGACGGAGCGCTAGCTTGAGAGGGGTTGTTTAAATCATTGTTTGCTGCCTTCTCTTTGGCTTTCTTGACCTGAGACTCAGCGCAGCAAAGAAGTCGTGCACTTCCATAAGCGTTGACAGCTAACCAAAAACACGGGAACATCCAAGGTAAAAACGGCATAATGGTTAAGGATGGCCGGAGAAGTAGGTGAGCGATTGATATTGTCTTGATTTTTTGGTCGCTGTCAGTCAAATCTAGGTATCCGTAATGAATTGCAGTAACAATTGTTGATAATAAAAAGACTAGAGGTATCACAATCGTTTCGAAATACTTTCTAGAAACAATGAAGCATTCTTTTTCCACCGAGTTTACCGGTCTCTTGTGAGACCTTTGCAGCGACATCCGAAGTGACATGATGTAGGGAGTAGATAGCATGAGAAAATCAGTCCCCTTATTAGATTTCTTCAGTCGCGCATGAATCATGGCTGATTCTATATCATCAGGTCTACCAAGTCTCAAGTTCGAATTGTTCTGGGCTTGATCCTTTGTCCTTCGATACAGTTGCGTTGTATGAAAGATTTGGTTTTCAGATAAAGAGATTTTGCTTCTCTCGCCGAGAGTGGTCTTATGGAATTCATCTATTGTCTTGAGGCTGATACAGTCGCCAGGTGCTCGTTCTCCAGGAAAAAGATGAATTATGTCACCCTTGACCAGAAGAAAATCTGGCAGGTTCAAGCAGGAATCATCTCTATATGTTAAAGTCTGATTGACACAAGGCGACTTAGGAATGAATAGATTCCTAGCATCGGCTGAGTTCCAGCAATATTGTTTCCATTGCTTGATTAAATGTTTATCCTGCGAACAATTCTTGATCAGTGACAGTATTTGTTCGGATCTCATTAGTAACTCCTTAAATCTAAGTCTTGTATCCCATAGATTCACGGCTAGATTCATCAAAAGCAAACTGAGCAATATAAATCCTTGAACTCCTACCCAAGCTATGGCTAGATTTTCAATCTCAAGGGCAAAGCCTACTACAAAATGGGCTATAACATGGACCGCCATAAATAGTACACTAGGCCAGCGCATCTTGGAGAGTTCAGACTTGAAAGATATTGACTTTTTAAGCCAATACATTGTTTCTCTTTTGGAGAATTCTCCTCTCATAAGTTCAACCTCCACATTGATGTCCTCGTATAGTTTGATTAAAGCCTCTTCAGTTGAAAGAGCTTGACAATTTGCTTTTTCTATCGCCACCTTTGGTTTCAAGTTTCCGATGAACTCGCCATCTGAAGAACTCGATGATGAGGATGAAGAGGAGGACGAGGTTGACCCGAAGCCTTGATCTTCAGGTCGTTCGATTCCCGTCCGTACTTTGTCTTTGGTGTCATCTCTATTTGGTGACATGATGGTAAATTTTGAGTTGTTTTTGCGATGATTGCCGTAAATACTGATTTCTGCATATATAATATTATTGTTATTGTTCAATGAGAGACTAGAAATCACATCACTTTAGAGGTATCAGGTAACACCTTTGACAGATAGATTACATTTTACTTAGAAGTCAGGATTGTATTATCTCTAGGATGATAGGAGTAAATGCGTTCGTCCTCTTTTGGGTTCTTGGGTTAACTTCATAATAATTGAATGGTATGAATTCAGAGCTAATATTGTCGGTGCACTTGCCAGATGATCGCATTGGTTTTATATTTAACAGTAATATTTATATCAACATCTGAAAAGTTTTCCCCTACACCTAGGGGCCAAATTGCATCTCGACATGAAGTTCGTCTCATTGTGTCATGTGATGGAGAGACGGAGCGACGTGAGGAAAAATTCGCTAGATTAAACTCGCTAGGCTATGAGCTCTCATCGCTGAAGCCCAAAGGCGGAGTGGGACAGGGGAGTGAACTTTATTGTGTGCGTGTACGATCGTGCAATTGTTCGCTCGATCGTGGGTATCACGTAGAAAGCGAGCCTTGTAAGAATGCGAGACATATTTGCACGCGGTTGTACGATTGGTTTGACGACGAATAGTCGAGAGAATTTCGAGTTCAAATGGGCGGGCTCCAACAATGTAAAAGAAATTAGATAGATATAGAAAAACTCTGGGCGCATTAGTCGTGATGTCGTGCTTTTATATTGATTATATAACAAGGAAAAGGAATTATTGTTTGTTCGGCCAGTCAGACATTTAGCCGATGTAGTCGGTAGAGTTAAATCTGCGAGTGTCTGTTGACCATTAGATATTGTCGCAATTATTTTTTGGTGAAGGTCTTCCCCCTCCCTGGTAAGATCATGGCACGCAAAACGACGCAGATAAGGAAGACGATGAACTTGGTGAGGCGGTGTAATACTTCCAATCGTAGGGCGACGAGTCCTGATAAACCGAGCGGCGCAATCGGTTCCTTTGGCCCAACGAGAAGTAACTAGACGAGTAGCTGGACCTATCGACGTATAGGTCATCATAGAAGGGGAAGAGCAATTCCTCATCTTCATCCTCCAGGTTATCATTTTGGTTTTGATTTAGGTTTAAATTTTGGTTCTGGTTGCGCTCCAAATTATTAATCTGGTTTTGGTTGTCATCCTCGTCATCGTCGGCATCCTCGGATGAAAGGCAATTTGGCGAGGAGGGTGACATTGAGTTTGAGTTGGATGGTGGGTGCCGTTGTTTTTGTTGAAAGCTTCTAACGGACGATCGGCTCTTGCTGCCACCAACACCCAACAACATCTGGCTCTTGTCCAACTCCAGATGGCGATTCTCGCGAACCACGTTAGCTAGCTCTATTATATACTTGCCCTCCTTGTACTTCTGCGTCTCAACATACGCCTTTTCGTATTTCCAGCCCAAAGTGGTCTCGCAACTGGTGCAAAAAATATCGGCCACTGCGTGGGAGCCCGTGTTAAGTTCTCGCTGAACAGCTGGGCCGCAGGTAACATTGACCACCGCCTCGAAGAGATAGGCTCGCCCATGGTTCCCCTGGAACGAGCGCGAGACTAGATGGTCGTGGTCAGCTAGGTGTGTGCGACAATAGATGCAACTATAGTAACTCTTGCGATTGGTTAGATACTCTTGAACTGGCGCCTGGACACTTGTTTTGCTGTCCTTGTTTGCGGATGATGACGACGAGGGGCCAGATCCCATCGAATTTGAGTGATTTTGGTTTCCTGCCAATGGTGCCATTCTTATGATGCGATCTGATTTTTTGCAATCTTCCTTCTTTAGGTTCTGATGAGCCTACTTCTTCTCTTATATTATATAATGTTCCTTACTTTTCGAGTTTGAGTCTAGATTCTGATTCAATCTTGACTCTCGCTTACACCATTCCATTAAGTAGTCGTCCCTCTCCCTCCCCGTGCAATTGTTTTAGTTTAGCGGGTTCGTTGCCTCTAGTCTCTTCTGGTTTGGTCTAGCCTAGTTGTCTATGTGACGAAATCAAGTGATCTATACTCTGTTTTGGTTCAAGCAAAGTGGTGCCACAGTCTAGTGTAAACAAGGCGAGGGGAGAAAAGTTCTGTTATGTAAAGGCCGTGGTACTAACTGAGCCTGAGGCCCAGAGGAAAGCAACAACAACAACAACAGAGACGAAGGCAAGAGAGAAGCTTGCTGCCGCTTGTTTGCTCTGTCTCTGTCTCTCTCTCTGTTTCTCTCTCCCTCTCTCCCTCGTCGTCGTCTCTGCTTCTACTTTTGCCTCCGCTGCTCGGTCAGTGTGCGGCGCCGCTGCACTTGCTGCCACGGTTCTCGTTGCCACCGACGCTGCATTTGCTGCCGCGTAGAAAATTCAACTCCAATTTGCTTGCGTTGTTAGCCTAACAGTTTTGTTGTTGTTGTTGTCGCTGCCAACGCCGTGTAGTTGCTGCTTCTGATGCCACAGACTCTGCACTTTTCACACAAACGCGATGGCGGCGGCGGCGCTTCGTGGTTCTCTCGCTAGCCGCGGTGGGGGAGACCAGAAAGCGAAAGGGGAAAAAACAGCATGTCGTAAAATCTAATTTGCAAACTTCGACCCGTCGCCCAACGGTACACTCGGTGGCTTTTAATTTGCGAACTGAATGAGCATCTAGGCGCTAATTATGAAATAGTGTAGGAGTCTAAGGAATTCAATGAGAAAATATTGTCTCAGGAGAGAAGGTCGCAAAAATTAAGACAATTTCCCTGCCTAACACGCGTGTAAAACCATATCAAGTTTTGTGACGGACTTGCGCGAAGATTTCACATAATATATTCTGCCACTGTAGTCAACAAGCCGCACGAGGAAACTGCCGCAGTCCGATTTTGGTGATAAAATTATATCAAGCTAAAACAAAGATTCCCTCGATACAATAAGTGCGATATCGATCTATTAAACTTGAATATCACTATGGAAACTTTAGACAGGCTCATCAACGAGCTAACTCAAGAGATTGATGTCAGACCGAAGCGCATTGTTAACTCGATTTTTCAGAAAGAGTCAAAATTGGAACCAGTCAAAAAGGACGCCCCAAGTAGAGGTGAAAGGAGGAAGCAGGCTCAAAAAAGAAGAGAGGCAACTGCCGGTGCCAAATGGTTCGATTTACCTGCCAAAGATTTGGAAGTCGAGGATAAATTGACACTCGATGCACTCAAATTGCGAGAGACTCTAGAGCCAGGAAAGTTTTACAAGAAGAAAGCAACTGATAATATATCGAAACATTTCCAAGTTGGTACTGTGATTGAGCATCCGATGGAATATTATTCGGGCAGAGCCACCAGGAAGGAAAGGAAACAAACAATTGTTGACGAGCTCATTGCAGATGCTGAATTCAAACAGAAAGTAAAACAAAGATACGTCCGCCAGAGAGCAACAAACGCTATCAAGAATAAGGAGAAGGCTCTGGCTGAACGAAGGAAACTAATGAGAGGTAAGAAGAGGGCAAAGAAAGCCGAATAGTTTTGTTGATTTTTTTACATTAAATTATTTATACTGTCTGATTAGTTGAATGTTCGCAAAAACATCTATCCAGACCGCAACCGTGAGATCTTTTTTATGCTTGATTCCTGAGTCTCTTTTGCATCTTGTCAAATCTTTCTATAGCTCTCTTAGAGGTAAATCTATCCTCAAATCCAATCATGGATTCGCCGTCCAGTATGTTGATCGTATTACTATCCGTGATTTCGACTCCGACTTCATCAACTCTATCTAATCTCATTCTTTCCTCGGGATAGTGAACTTCGGCACCACCCTGACAGCTAGCGCTACCACTATCATCAACAACAAAAGGCTGGAACTGGAGGGGTTCGTTCAACAAGCTTACAGCTTGGCTCTCTGGCCTCGCGCTCGACATATCGGTGTCATCATCTGCAGGTACCTTAAAGTCTCTGAGACATAATCCATTCATAGTGTGGTGTAGAACGGAGAAGATCCATTCTGGATCCGGACTAATGATATGCTCGCCCGAAAGAACTGATAGACCTCCCAGATTGAGAGAACCGCGTCGCCATTTGCTAGTGGGGTCTCTACAGTGATAAGGTAAATGAGCACTCTCAGGGTTCACTAGTGACCTTAGCCCTTGGGTCTGATCAAAACTCACAAAGGCTAAATCACCCTTCGCGGAACAACATAATGTCTCGAGGTTCTCATTCTTGTAAGTTATTAATTTCATCTCGAGGAAATCGTACAGTTCGGATTCTAACATGTGGTTAGTTTGATTCATGGGAAATGTGGGAAATCTAGTGTCGAACACTCGAAGATGAATGTTTGATAGAGAATAGAACTGATATGGGTTTCTCTGACTGTATATGGTACGTCTTAGTAGCTCTGTTGGATAAAAGGAATCTAGTTTTGTTTTCTCGACAAAAACTTGAGCAGGACTATCTATCCTTGGGTCAATCAAAGCAATTTGGAAGGCAGTTGTAATAATCATGTTGACTAGATGCGAGGGAATACAATCGAGTTGTTGTATGCCATAAACTGTGGGTCTCATTGGTACGAATGTCCTGGTGGCTGTGCCAATACTTTGACTAGTCCGGGAAGATCTATTCGATTCACCAACTTGATCTAGTGAGCTAAGAGCATCTGCATGATGATCTTTCTCTAAAGATTCGAACTTGATGGTTCCAATCGGTTTTCTCGAGTTACTTCGATTGATATCAAATACTTTAACAATCCGCTGAGCCACATTATCACTGGCCACTGATAGTATCGCTCCGTTGAAATGATTTAGGCAGGCATCTTTAATATACAATCCTTTTCTCTCTTTGGTACTAGACTGAAAGTCTGCGGGGCCCTGTTCGATTGGAGAACTTAGATCATTGAAATGTTGTTCGATGGCAAAATCTCTTGTTAGGTTATATGTTTTGACGCAATGCTCATTTACAACAATAAGAGAATCTGGCGTTGCTTCCGAATGCTTGAGACAAGTGATGGAATCATTGTAATCTAGGTAGCCATACGATTTAGCTACATACTGGTTGTAGATTTCAATATTGTCGCTATCTTTCTGCCTAAACACATAGTCGAAAGAGAGACGATCACCTGAGGTACTTATAACTGAAAATGAATCATCTTCACCGGATTCAAGATATTGACTAGCTATCATACACTTGCTACTTGGGTCTGAGCGTTCTTGTGCACCCTCAAGGGAGATTATCGTTAGATCTGGCTTTGGTTTGAATGGCAGTTTTGTGGCTAAGGCATAATTTTTCAGATTGCTATGAGGAATATCTAATACTCCACCATAATCTGGCATATACTTGGTCTTCTGGGGGTAGCCTGCAGTTGGAGTTCTAGTTGAGATCGCAATCGAGTGATGAATAGCGGGTAATGAGTGGATAATCTTGAAGATATCATCTAGATTGTTAGCCATTGTCGAGGTTCAGTAGTGCCAACATGGCTAAATGCAACAATAGTTGTTTGATGTCTTGATAATAAGTGTTGAGATAAAATACTCTGGTGTGCTACAAAACAACACCTACCCTCTGAGGAGAAAGTAAATTTAGTTTGTATCTTGCGCATGAATCAGCTGGAAGCACGTGAGTTACGCGCGCATGAAGAAAGGCTGCAGAGAAAATACCAACTTTCTATACATGTAACTCGTGACTGGAGCGATATGGATTCAGTCTTCAATTATTGACTTCAGTACTGAGCGATGTAAACGACCGGAACACTTAGATGATCTCAATCAAACAAACTGCCCCGAAGACACAAGAAAGTCATCATCAATACATATCAGTCCCACCGTCAATCGGTGAGGTGTCCCCAGACATATACTCAGTCAAGATGAATCACTCGCGAATGAGTAATTTTACAAGCGCTACTTCGGTCGCTAATGCAGCTAGATTCGACGAGATGATGAGTAATATTCATGATATTAGTAGAAGTATTCACAACAACTCAACTTGTCCACCAGCAACCCCATCCGTTCCAGTGGATGAGAATAGGAAACCTAAGCATCTATCCCAATGGTCAAATGCTGACGTAATCAAGTGGCTGAAGAGACATTGCGAGCATTTCTATGAACAATACGGAGATTTATTTCTAGAGCACCAAATCACCGGTCAAACTCTCTGCCGTGTAACTGATAATATGCTCGAGAGGATGGGTATCGAGCTTCAAGATCATCGGGACGAGTTGAGGAGGATTGTGATGAAGTTGAAGCTAAAGTCGGATATGGTCAGACTGAAGGATCTCGGTCGGTCATGTTGACTGACCGACGGATTGGATAAAAACTCGCCCCAAAGAAAACTCAGCCAGCAGTCGCCGATATCAACAACGTCGCGGGCAAGAACTCCATCCGGACCCTCCTCCCCACCGTTGGATAGTTGAACGATTTTTTCCCTTCTACCTAAAGAACGTTGGCCCAATTTGGTTCGCGTGGCATTCAAGTTCTGCTTTTGAGATTTCGAGTTTAAGTGCATGAACCCGCAAGTCCAACTTATGGTTCCCTGCTTTCACCTTTGCTCTTATGGTATAGCTGTTGCGCAACCGAAAGGAGCGCGCGTAACGAATGGGTACAAAAAACCACCGATCGCTTCCTGAGCGACGGATTCCATTTGTACCTTGGACGAGCATGAAAAACCTCCATTCGTTCAGTAGCCTGTATTTATACCCCGGTAAACATTAACCATTATGGCCATCTGATGCGGCAAACCTAAGGGCTCATGACTACGGGTTTACTGTTCGTGAAAAAAGACTAAAATGAATTGCATGCGAAACATAAGAGGGAAGCAAGGATCAAATGGTCGAGCCATAATCAACGGTCACCACGCGCGTATCTAGGTCGTGGCAATGGAAGAGTAGAGGAGAGCTGTTTTATGGGAGAAAAGATGGATGGAAGGACGGAAACTGAGAATTTGATGTACAAATTCTTGGCTTTGGCTAGATGATTAGCCAGTGCCAATAAGAAAGAACTCCGAGTGCCTTGAGAAAGGCTGTGCTCGGGCCCATGTGGTAATTATTTAATGAGTTTTTCTTAAACTTTGGAGGGTGTGCATCTTGAGAAGAGTGATGGTTGGTTCGATTTGTTACTTTGTTAATATAAGAGGTGCTCTCTATCTTTCTGCCATGAGAGTAGTGCCTTCTGGAGTCGACGAACATGCAATGGTTTGCGGGTCATTCCAACCAGGCGCATGATTTCCAAGAACTCCTCCTCGTCGGCCTCGATTAGTTGGCGGATGTCGTCACCACCATAGTTGAGGAAGGTGTTGTAGTAGCAGAGTAGATTTGCTCTGTCTAAAACATTGAACAATTCAACTTCCCATCTGGTGTTTGGTGGCATCAGGCTAGGGCAAACGTGGGGTCCTGTGTAGAAGAAGCCTGATCCGCGACCATCGCTGATGAAATAACGGTCTTGGCCAGGTGCCGGTACAGCGGATGTTGCTATTTCTGGTGCAGAGGTAGTGATCATTGGCTCAGGTTCTTGGGGTTGAGGTTCGGGTTCAGACTCTCGGATTGGTGAGGCGGGGCGTGTAGGATTGGTGCTGGCGTCTCTATTGCGGCGGTATGATGGCAAGACTGGCATTGGTTGCAAGTGTTGAGTTGCATAGAAGAGAGGGTGGCCCCGTGGGTATGGTAGATGCAATGTCCTAGGGCTGCAGTTATCATCTTCCTCCTCATCCTCGGTGTCCGAATCTATTCGTGATTCAGAGCTGCTAGTGTCGCTCTCACTGTCACTGCTATCACTGCTGCTATATCCAGTCACATCAATCATTGGCGATGGGGTGCGAGCTTGCATTGGACTACTGGTAACGAGTGGAGATCCCAACCCCATCATTGACTCCTGCTCTCGGGTTGTATTGGAGGTAGCATTGTTGGTTGCCATAGATTGGTTGCTGCAATCCAGTGGTTCCTGCTCGTCGAAAGAGGTATTCATGATCATGGAATCGTGTTGTTGGCTCATCTTGGTGATTAGATCTGTATTGAGGACTTGAACTTAATGAAAAGGAATAAATAATTAAAAATTCTATTGGGGCTCGGTGATCTGAGTTTTTAGAAGCTATTATTTTGGCCTTGTCGTTAAGTCGTTGTGCACTAGCTCAGGTGTCTTGGTTTGTGTGATGGTCCGTGCGTACGTATAAAAACAGGTGCGTGGTGATGCTAAAATTTCGGCGACCGGTGCAGGTTGGTGGTAGTTGGTGGTGCCAAGTATCGACTATGATCGCCTGGGGTATTTGACTAAGTTTTCAGGGAATTTCTGATTTGACTTTAACTTTTGCGTACTCTGGTCGATGGGCAAATATGAGTGAGGTGCAAAATTTGTATGGTGTTCGCTTTTAAACAATCGTCTGCTGCATGAAATTTGCTGGCTGTCGCTTGAGCGAGCGTCATGCGGCACAAGCGCGGCAAACAGGGAAAACCTAGAGGACTTGTTGCATTTGGAGGGGTGCGCGCGCATCGCACCACTTACCAGACGGGGAAAGCAGCGGACGCTTCAGAGTTTTCCAAGTGTGTTCACTTTTTTACTCTCCCCATGCGCACCGACAGGGAAAAGCCAAATCGAGATTTTCTCCGAAATTCTGCCATCCTCGCGGTCGCTAGTGACCACCATGATTACCGCTACAACCAGTGGCACAAAACCCACCAACTTTAAGACGCCAATGGGCAAACAAAAAATATGTAATAAATGTACAGCCAAAGGTAAGACTCACGGTCAGAGGCGCTACAAAATCCCATCTTTCAAACTAACAAGTCGCGCCAGTCGGTAAACAAAGTCGGGGATTTTGTTTATTCAGGGCGAGAATTTTGGTTTTAAACCTCAAATTTCCGCTAAGTTAAATGGTCAATAATTTGGCCTTCAGACACCTTCATTTCTCGTCCTGCCCACAATCGTCTTCTTGATCTTCGTCATCCAGCATTCTAGCCTGCCGAGTTTGGTCCTCTATGTAGCCCGTGTAACGCTGTGCAACAAGTAGTTTCATTTCCTCAATAGACTTCACGACTTGCACGCGACCGTCTCTTTGGTCGGCCTGCACCTGCTCCTCTTGCAGGCGCTCGGTTGGAAACTTCTCGCCATTGATAAGGCACAAATCTTGAGGCCTCTCTAGGAAATACTTCATTGAATGTCTCAGCTCTAGGGACGACTTGAATATATTCAATCGACCAAAGACATAAAGTCCAAGGCGAGCACGAGACATGGCCACCACCAAACGCCTGATGTCTCGAATGTGACCTAAGGTTTTCGTTCTGACCAGAGAGAGGAGGATGTAATCATTTTGTTGACCCTGAAACTTATCGACTGTTGTTATCTTACTTGGACGACCAATGTGAGCATCTTTGGTACACTCCTGTTCCACCAAGTCTCTGATAAGTTGCTTTTGTCCGTTGTAAGTTGTGAGAATGGTGATCCTGTCGCTTGGATACCCGATGATTCTAAGGTATTTGTACAACTCTATCACATACTCAGCCTCGCCACGATTCTGATAGTAGTAGGGCATCGGGGCTGATTCTCCCACACCCTTGTAATCGTCAACATTGATAAATTGAAAGTCATATAGCAGACCAGCGTTGGCTAGCTGGAATTCTTTGTCGGTATTGATATGATCCAACTCTGTGAGATTATTGTATCTCCATCTATACAAATCACAAATAGACTTACGAGCTCTACCTTGTGCATCCAATTGCAAAGTGGGCACCCCTAAGCGAACAAACCTAGTAAATAGAGACTGATCCATGTTGCTGAACTTCTGAAAAGCCGAGTTTTGGATTATGGGTGGCAGTTGATGATGATCACCAATCATGATCCATCTTTTCAATCGATTGACTCCGTTCTCAGGGTTTTGAAGTAAGAGCGGAATAGTTGTCTCGATCTCCAATATTTGAGCTGTTTCCTCCATCAATATGTTGTCGTATTGGAAGTTCAACTTGACCAACTCTTTCCGTCTCAGACCAGCGTGAGTACAAGTCATTGCGATAATCTTTGCCTCTCTAATTAGCAAATACTGAGATCTGTCTGAGGCATTGGAGAATATCTCAAAGGGTCTAAAGGATTGCAGCATGTCAAAAATATTCTTGATGTACCTGTAACACCCTTTTGCTATCTCGAAATCTTCAGATATAGACTGGCTCTTGAACAAAGGTTGTTGAGCATCCTCAAAAAACTTGGCGAACGGAAACTTGTTGCCGATATCATTGACATTCTCTGTTCCCCTTATTGAATTGATGTATTCGTCCCATCGAGATATAATGTGATAGAAGTGAAAGTATCCTGCTGACTCACATGTGAAACCCTGACCAGGATCCAAGTCTAAACTGCGAGCTAGCTTGCTCACGTAAATCAAGAGCTCTAGTCTCTTCTTCAGAACATACTGGACTCGACCCCTACGACTAAAGTCTTTCTCCGAATCTAGGTCTTCCTCTCCATGACCTAAACGCAATAGGTGGTGCTCTTGAACATCTAACTCGATCATCTTACCAAATATCTGATTAAGTGCTTGATTTGAGTGAGTGACAATCAGAGTCCTCTGGTCTGGATATGAGTGATATAGAGCAGATAGAATCTGAACAGCAACGTCCGTTTTGCCCGTTCCAGGTGGTCCAACAATCATCGTTAGTCCAGGTTGTAGACCAGATGTGATTGCCTCTATCTGAGCTGGAGTAAATCTAACTGAATTCATCTTTGGCATGACTGTAGGATATGGACCTCTAATTGGTATATTATATGGAATAACCGAGATTTTCTTCTCCTCGTCGTTCATCTCAACCTTGAACGGAGGTTTAAGAGGTAGTTTTCTTTCATTCTGTTCCAGAAGTTGATAGTTCGGCTTTACACTTTTGAAAGAATCACTAAGGTGCTGATAATCGAGAAATGTATCGAAGTAGTCGAGGCAGTATGAGTTTTTGGCCGATCCTCTCAGATTAGTGTGATGAGCTTCAGCTGGATCTCCAAAACCTATGATTAGATTCTTTAGCCAATCGGGTACCAAAGATTTAGTGTTAATCAAACTTCTCATCGTCTCCAAGACTCCCTTGAAGTTATTCTGTTCTGGTTTCCGACGAATGAATAGATGAAACTTCTCATAGACATTAGATTGACTCGTTGAAAATTTGTTCTGGTCCATGTAATACTGATTGCTATCCATATAAACAAGAAAAGTCCTCAGGTTGTCCTTGAAGTGTGGTTCCTCTAAGTTTTCATCGACTAGCTTACCATCACTATTCAATAGACCCTCAATCTCACAACCCCTGACATATTTGATCTTGTTACGAGCAGGAAAAGTGTCCTCTGGCCAACCAAAGTCATCTTTCTCGTTCGGTTTCCTGAAGGATACTAGGAAACAGGTGTCATGTTTTTTTAACTGTTCCCACTCTCTACGCCAGTCAGGCTTCACATAGTCCATGTTAATGACTACTTTGGCTCTCACTTTGGAGGGGATACTTTCACCTAGTTTTGGTTTGCCGATCTCTAAGAGCGAGTAATCCTTTATAATCAGCGCCATCCGTTGCTTTGGTCCAGTAACAAAGTTACCTTCGGTTGTCCACCGGCACTTCGATCTATTGATGCCATCCTCTAAATCTTGCATAATTTCGTAAGTTGACTCGTTTCTAAAAAGCATGAAGTTTCTCAAAAGATAATCGCTCATAGTGAGATACTGGAGATTGAGTTTAGGTAGTGCTGGAGGATATTCGAAGTTGTAGTATTGATCCGGCACTAGACTTGTGTCCCATATCACAGATTCATTAGGGAAAAGAGGAATCGAATTGATTTTGATCAGTTGTGATTCATATCGTTTGTAGTGGCTCATCAGGATGGAAGCCATAAGAGGGGCATTATCTCTGTCTTCCTCGTTGAGCGACTCGTCATCCACAAGTCCTATGGTTTTGAGAAAGTCGAACAATTCCTCTTTACTCTCGAAGCTGGTGATTATTTTGTATAGTGCTGATGGATTGTCAATAGCCTTGACAGGTTTGATGGCAAACTTTTTCATGCTCGGATACTTAGACCATAGAATTTTTTGTAGATTTAAAATTTCTGCCTCATGCTTCCTCAATATCTCTACGTCGGTCAGGGGATCGCCAGTCATAATGTCGATCTCATACTTTGAGTAGTGAAGCAGCAACTCAATCAACTGACTAAACAGATGACCCTCAAGACTCTTGTGTCGTGCCAATTCCGATTCACGACATCTCACTATGAAATGCATATAATCTAGTATTGCGTGAAGGAATCTTCTAAGTGGCAGTTGTGATTCAGTATCAATAATAAATTCTAAAAACCTTTGGCAATAGAGCGCAATTTGTTTGTCAACTTGAGGCTCCCTATCTAGATTCATACCCTCGGCAACTTGTTCGCCTTCAGGATCTTCCTGCTCGCTACCATAATCATCATCGTCTCCAAAAACCACTGCATTCTTGAGTATCCTCAAGAATTGTTTAATATAGTTGAACATGAACTTTCGTTCAAACAATCGCTCCTCTAATACTTGTGGATCTAGCTTTTTATCTTGATCTTCCAGCTTCCTCCAAGCAAGTCGGATTCTCTTGGATAGTTTTGATAGCTCTTGTTCTCTTTTCCTCTCAGATAGATTGATCCATATAGAAAGAGGGAGATACTTTTTGATTTGAGCATTGACGAAGTCAACCTCAATGCTATTGAAAGCATAATTGAAGAATCCAAGGATTTGGTACCTGTCGATGATGGTGAGTTCAAATTCCTTGGAATCGGATAATGCCAACCTAATACAAGCTTTGAAGAATGGTCCAAAGGCCTCACTTTGGGGTCTCATGTATTCCCAAGCATCAATCTTGTCTTGAAAAAGTTTGACATTCTTTGTAACGATTTTGATACAATTGAGTTTCAGTTGTTGCTTGAACTTTACATCATGATTGTTGATAATATCTTGGAAGGTCTTTCCCTCGAACCACTTCAAGTTAGCCGCAAGCGGCCACTCTTGTATCTCAACAGGAGGCTTCATATCCAGATAACTTAGTTGTCTTGTGGTGGCTCTAATAGATTAGTGTTGAAACATTGATAGATGATACATGTAAATAAGGGTAGAAGCCATGACAGCATACATTGTTTTGGTTGTATCAGTCACGCGGCTCGCGCTGTTTTAGAAAACGTGTGCCGCTCAACTAGAATGTTTTGCCCACTGTTCTCATCGAATCATAAGAGCAGTTTTTTGGCGCTCACCTGTAAGTAATCCAATAGCTTTGTTCATTGATTAACTCACTAGAAATTACATGATTAAGATCAAAGAATAATGAGTTTATTGTTGCGTAACAGAAAATCTTAACATTAACTTGCACTGTGACTAGATTATTTTGTCGTTGTCCTTCTTCGTTGTTGTCGATCACTTCTTAGTCGAGAACTGTGATTGTCTCGTCGTCGTTGTCGTTGTTGTTGTTGATAGTTGTAATAGTATTATTGAAAAGCTGATATGATAGAACCCAAAATATGAACATCATTTGGCAAATGTCTAAAGTCATAAGCTGATAATAACAAAACTTTCACCATTTGAATATTATAAAATAATACGTAATAGATTTAACCATGATAAACTTGCTGGCGCTATCGCCGCAATGGTATCAACATTTCTCACCGAATATACTGGCAAAGGTTTTCTCAAGATTGCCCATACCAGTATCCTCGGTGCTATTTGAATCGCCACTAGTGACTGAAGCTGAATCAAAATTTGTCGACTTCTTGTTTGAATTCGTTGAGGATTCCATAGAGCCTCTCAATTTGTTTTCCCTATCCATCACTGTCGTCTCGGAGGATCTCGGAGGCAATGGATTGCCCCTGGCCACAGTTGTCTCGCTTGCTCTATTGGTTGCTGAATCTTTCAGTTGTGTCTGGAGTTCCGGATCAAATGGCTCGAAGGCGGACAGAGCACTGTTTTGTCTAATCACCCTTGTGTGTCCAGATCCCGAATCAGCAAGTTCCCCGCGGGGGCTCGAGGCTATCGAGTTGTTAGAGCTCGCCTCGACGTTGGCCGAGTTTTGCCGGGTGTGAACAGGTGTGCTGGTGGGCGTGGCGGTCGAGCTAACAACTCGTCGAGTCGGCGACGAGGTTGAATAGTTGGCAAGGGAACTCTGTCTGTTGGTTAAAGCTGGAGGCGGCGGTGGCTTCGGTGGGGCCGGCCTCTTCCTTGGACTCAATTGACCATCGCCCGAGGATCCGTCGACCGATTGGGACTTGAAGCCATTGCGAGTCATTCCACCTGTTGTTGTTGTTGCTGCTGCTGCTGAAGGTAGGCCACTAAAACCCACTTGTCTCTCATTGGAAGCCACAGCATCTATACTAGCTCCACTTCTGCCAAGTGAACCAGCTTCGCTATCTGTCAGAAAGGCTCGATCGAAAGCTTTGTCCGATTTGGCCGACATAGGCGGCGTCGTGCCGGGGATCTCTTGACTCCTAGCCTCGAGTCGCTTGAAGAAACCAAACGACTGCTTGTGGAACGAGGTCCAAGCAGTTGAAGTTTGGTCAAGGAACGATTGACCCAACGAGGTTTGTCTATTTTGTGAATTACTCGAGCTTGAGATGCTGTCTGCTCCAGTTAGAGTTGTCATGCAACTTAGATCATCCATTTCGGCGTTAGCCTTCGAGCTATCAGTTCTATCCGAGCTCCTTCTTGAAAGTTTACCAGTTGATTGGAATGAGCTCACGCCACTTGGTTGGTGTCGATCATACTCATAGTTATTAACAATCACCGACTTGCTCCTATTACCTAACTGGCCATAGTTTCTATTAGTTCCATTGGCGCCAGCAACTCCACTAATACTACCACCACCACCGCCGTCACCGATGGGTTGCGACTCCACTCGCCTCGATCCATCTGTGCACCCGATTTGTGCTTGGCTAACAAATTTTCTCTTATCGTCAGGTGTAATGTACTCGTTGGTTGCCTTGAACGAGAGTGAACTCGTGGACTTGAACTTGGTATCAGTTTCACGACTAAAACGACGAATGCCGCCGCCGCCACCACCACCACCTGTTAGTATAGAGTTCTGGTCACCAGTTGCTGTGATTGAACTTCCTATGGCAGCAACCTCTTTGCTTGATTGAGTTTTTGGTAGTACAGTGTTCATTTTGCTAATAATCATCTCGACATAACTGCGTCTATCCTCTTCTTGATTCTCCGGGTTACCAATAAAGTCCATCGAACAATTGCTCAGGCCAACGATGTACTCGCGATCATTTGAGGAAACGGCAATCTTAATGCAGAAAGTCTCCAGCTTTTGGTCGAACTCTTGTGCAATCGCATCAACCCAACGCTTGTATCTGCTGCTGTGAAAATCCAGATTTAGTCTCTCATATGGACCATAGAATGAGCTCGAGTTTCTCCTAGACAAAACCTGGTGAAAATTGTGCTGTTGCTGTTGACTAGATGACGAGGACGACAACTGACCGGAAGCCGTTGATATGAGAGTCGACAACATGGAGCTACCAAGAGAGGCTTGCCGAGATGCCGTTTGTCTGCTTGAAGCTGCTGCAGCAGCGGACCCCAATGTAATCGCACCTTCACCTGTCGACTGGTCCTGCTGTTGATTGGGCCTAAAAGTAGCTCGTTTATAAACCTTCAAGCTAGTGCCCAGCTTCTGTATAATCAAATCACACTTGACGTCTATATATTGTTCAATGGTACAACTTTGCTTACTGACCTCCATAATACTAGCAAAATCTTGTAACATTTGCAAGTTTTCAATCTTAATCTTACCCCTACCAAGTGGACCAATGCGAACTAAACAAGGTAGAAATAATGAAACTGTTGAACTTTGGAGGTAGTTGTAGAGATCCTGATGAGTTTGTAGGTAAATTTGGGGAACAAGAGGGAAGTTTTCGCGTCCTAGTTGCTTTTGTACACTCAATAGCTTTGCAAATATTAGTTGTCTATCCTGAAATATGTTCCACACTTCGATAGGCTCGAACATTGGCACTAGACAATAATTTAACGCCGTCACTATAGCCTTTAAATGATCTAAATTATCCTTGGTTTTTTGGCGAACCACAACAAACTCTGGCTTAATCAACTTGGCGATGGGCTGCTGTTGTTGCTGCTGGCCACGACCACCCAAGACACGACCACCCGAGGGTTGAGTTGAACCGCTAATGTTGCTCGAGTTGTTTACATAGATGGTTGCCGTGGAACTTAATTGGTTGGCCAATACACTAACATCCCTAAAATCTGCCTGTTCAATTAAATCCGAGCCATCAATTAATGCTGACTGGCCACCACCACCACCACCTGTTAAGTGGGAGGCCGATGAGAGTAGGTAACTTAGAGCGGCCGTTGGAGCGCTTGCAATACCGGTAGCCGAGGAAGAGCTTCCTCCGGAAGTGAGTCGCCGGTAGCTTGTGAATTGCTGCGTCCAATCGGTTGATGCTTGACTGTCGAGTACGAGGATGACTCTTTGCCGACTGATGGTCAACATGGAACCCGAACTCTGGTTCGAGACGGACGAAGTAAACTGGCCAGTGGCAGAGGATAGTTTGGAGGCTAGATAGCTGGCGGCCGATTGCTGCTGCTGCTTCTGGACCATTGGTATGGTGTTGGTGCCGCACGTTGGTGGATTAGTTGTATTGGTGGTCGACGATTGTCCCGTAGATAAGATTGTTAGATCACTAGAATTGCCAACACCCGGCACAGCCGACTGGATTTGACTAGAGATTGTGTCCACGGCTCCGCGAACCCCACTGCCCATTCGGTCGACGGAGCTCGAGGCCACCGAGGAAGCGCGCGACAGGAAGCTGCTCAAACCGCTAGCTTGTCGGCTAAGTCTTGAGGTGGTGGCTGATGTTGATTGGTGCTGCTGCTCATCGACACTCGTGGCCATACTATTGGACCTTCCGGAAGTTGCAGTTGATGCGGTGGAACTATCAGCCAGCATTGGCGGTGGCGGCGAGGGAAGCCGCGTCTCGGATTTCACTTTCGACCTAACGGTCGTCTCCATGTCCAACGGCTCGCCTCCAAACGGATCCGGAAATGAGGTTGAATATGTGCGCGAATACGAACTTGATACTGCCGCAGCCGACGGCTCGTTTCTGGACGTTTCTCTACAACTACTAGCAGCAATAGTTGTTGTTGTGGATGTTGATGTTGTTGTTTCCTGAAGCTTTGGATTATTAGTAATGAATGCGGCTGGGGATTCAGTAGAAGCGGTGGTTGTGGTAGAAGTGCCGGTGGTTTGCTGCAAGTTGTTACTTGAAAAAGGATTAAATCTCTCCATCTTACTATTGGGAGATGGAGAGATTCATTAAAGCGATGGCGGTGGTCTTACAAGAAGCTTGACGCGATTGCAAATCCAAGACAAAGCCTTGTTTTGTTATATATACAACTCACATAGAAATACACAGAGGGACTACTATTTCCTTAATCTTCTTCCCTCTATTGGTTTAAACCGATCAATATTCTAATTTATTCCTCTCAGACGTCAGTCGTTTGACTCCACTCCACTCCACTTGACTCAAACTAACTCAACTCAATTCACTCTCAAGACAAAAGCAACATAAGACAAATCGATTTTGCCTCTAGCCCACTCAACTATAAGCTGGCTTGCTCGCTCGCCTACTATTTAGCCAACTGATATCTAACAGTTTGTGTGTTATTGTTTATCTGCGCGCGCGTTTTCCTTTGTACGTGCATATCCCTTACAACTCGTTTATACTTGACTTTGTTGTGGTGGCCTTCTGCGTTGGGTTGTATCAAAATGAGGCGAGGCGAGGCCAGCGGTGTGCACAAATACTATGTCCTTCTGGCGAAATGAAGTACCAGGCAATGCGAGCGCAGCCAATCGCGGTCGCAATAGTCTCTGACTGCGCGAGAGAGAGGAGGAGCAGAAAAAGATGCCTTGGTAAAGCAATAAGCCGGAGCTCCGACCACCGAGCTCACCCCTTTGGCGAGCACTCTGTTTGTTTGCCGTCCTTTTGCTAGTGGCGGCCGCCAAAAGCTCACCTTCATGCGCCGCCAGCCACTCTCAGCTTATCCGCAAACAAATGGCCGTCCGGGCGTCCCACGGTTCCGCCGCTTTGCTTGCGAGCTGCGGGGATTCCGTGGGCCACCTTCTTTGCGTTACCGAGAGAGCTTCCTTTCGGTGTGCGCCGCCGCCGCCGCCGCCGAGCTTGGCTCCCCGGCAAGCTAGCGCTGCTGCTGCGGTCGTCGGTGGTATTCGATTTGATCCTTTTGGGATGCACTTGTGCGAAGCTTGCGGTCGACTTGCGAGCGCCGCTATGTACCCTACGCGCTCAACCCTGGGCCTTGTGTGCGAGAGCGAGAGCGAGAGCACGGCGCATAGAGCATGGCGCCGGCCAATGGGGCGCGTACATGGCGCACAGGCAGACAGTGCGTAGCGCGCAATTCCGCTGAGCGCTACGAAGAGGAAGTGAGAATCGGGCAGAGTACAAGTAGAAGCCAGTAACATGAAATAGGGGGAAACTAACGGCAACAACAACAACAACACCGAGACCGAGAGGCAATCTCGCTTTTGCCTCAAATCGTGTATTCAATCCGTGAAAAGAGCGACCACCAATAGCTTTGGTGGCCACCGATACCGGCAGGCTAGCAATCGCCTATTGGCAAGCCAGCTCGCCATCAAGGTGCACGCCGACTAGCGAGTGTTTGTATGCGACGCACACATGCTCTCTCACTGCATGTGTATACTTGTTCTAGCTTGTCGCCAGAGACACTGAGAGGCTTCCGAGCTCCTGGGAGATCCCGAACGCTTAAGAGGATGGAGGGGAGGAGAGTAAATTTGCCTGGTGGCGGCGCCGGCAGTGGCGACATCAACGGCCACGACGACAGTTACGATGCGTTAGCTAACAACAACGAAAGTGACATTCTGAGTGTTGAGCAAGCAGCCTCTCGCTTTTTGTTAGCTAGTATCCTGGTCTCAAGTTAACCGCCAGTTAGATAGCCAGTCAGCCAGCTCCATTTTTCGATAAGATGGCTCGAGACGCGCGGCCGCTAGCGACAGCCTAAATCCCCATCGCCTCTTATCAGTCTTGCGACCGATGTCCGAATAAAGAGCCGATGGAATGGATTGTCAGCAAGTGAGTGCCAGCCAGCAAGGCAGTGGCCAATTTGCCGTGTGTTACCAGCGAGCAGGAAGTGAGCGAGCGAGGCCAACGGTCTAACTAAGCGAGGACAGGAAGTTACCCGCAGCGCGCTTTGTCCGCCTCTTGCGGGCGCCTATTTGTAGTTGCTATTCTTGGCAAGCCGAGTGAGAATCTGACTGGCTGGCGGTCGAGGCCTGCGAGTTGCGGGCACCAATGTTGAGGTTGATGCACTATACCCACTGGCGCTAACTCAAATGAGCCACTGGCATAGACTAGCAGCTACCATTGGTTACTTTTCCAACACAGGAAAAGAGAGCACCCACTACAACAACAACCACTACCACTACTCCTAGGGCAGCGAGGGGAATAAGGAGATTGAGGACAGAAATTGCGAGCGTCGTCGTCGTCATCCTCGTCGTTATGAGTTGTCGAACTCGAAGGGACCTGCTGATGGCTGGATGGCTTAAGGCAATGGCTAGCCAGTCAGCCAGCAACTGAGGTCTAGATGGATTTATTTCTCTCTCGCAAAGACGTCATGTCCATTCTTTGCCACGAATCTGATATAACGTCGCTCGTGGTAGCTAAACTAGAGCTAAAGCAAATCCAGTGGAACCGGTCGCGCTACCACCGGCAGCGACAACAATGATCGTCATCATCGTAATTGTGACGGTCGGCGTCATCGCTCCAAAGGCAACTCAAACTGCAACTACCATTCCAGCATTTGTCCCCCCATTTCCTCCCAACCGCCAGTCATTTTCGCACTTCTGGGCCCTATATTCCAACCGCCAGCTCGACGCCACGTATTTGCGCCTCGCTTTGCGCCAAGCTGATGCGAGTCCGTTCTCCTCTCCGTATTTCTCCCTTCATGCAGCACAACAAACACCCACAAACTCACTGGACTGCACATTTGGATGGGATAGTTGGTCGGGCCCGAGAGTATATGGAGGCGAAGCCTACTGGCAAGTCGTCTAATATCTATTGCAAAGCTCCACGATTTAGTCCACCGAGTCAGTCGCTAGCTCAAGATGAGAGATTACTTTGGAATCGTTGTGGTACTAGTGATCGCTTGCTTTAATTAATTTTAGCCAGCCTCTGTTTTGTTTCTGGCAAATCCAGATAGATGGAAGAGTTGTTGTGCATAAACTTCCGGTCTTGAAGGTGGCTGTATACATTGTATCGCGACCAGCATACGAGTGAACCAAAGGTCATCCAAAGATTCAATTTGCTATACTTGCTTCATTTTAGGACATGGGAGAGTTGGCGAAAGATCATAATCATCATGTAATGTTTAGATCAATTTGATTTGGCCAAATTTGATTGATGAAGTAGAAGTAGAGAGAGATGTATACAATTGAAGGTAAATACACTCGAATGTTCTACCATGACCAAAGGCGTAGCTCTGGCTCTCGTTGCATGCAAGTCAACTCGGAGATCGTGTTGAGACAAGCGATACCGATCGCTTAATGGCAAGCAAGGGCAATTGAAAGTCAGTTTTTATTGCGCCATGGATGTTCATATTTGGATTCTTGTGATGATGCAATGAAAATCCAAAAGCTTTATGGCTCGAAGAACTGACACCTGAGGGTCAGGGAGCATCGGCGATACTTGTATCTAAAGCCAGAGTTGGTGCTAGATGAGCACACAAACAAATTAGACACCGATATATATCAGCAAATCTTAACTGTACTCATAGATATCTATGCAATCCATTGGCGATGAATGCACGTTTGACATGACCTGACTATCCAAGTTCACAAAACAGACTAACTCCTGTATTATTGGTTTAGGCGAGTAATTAGTCGACGATAGGAATTTGAAGACTTGACACAAATTGTTGAATGCTAATCAAACGTTAACCTCTTCATTTATATTTTTCTTCACCAGAACTACAACTTCCTGTAATACCAATTGTGCTTATATGACAAAGATGCCCACATTAAGGCTGCCTCTTTCCCTCCCTCTTCCGCTGGAATCTCAAGAAGAACTGGCAGGCCAATCAACAGGTGATCTTCGCCCGGCGGCTCCGACCACTGCTACTCTCTACGTCTCGCTCGAGGATTGGCTCCTGTTATTCATGTGAATTCTTGGCTTGGCCGGTTGTAAACCACAGTATCACCATCTTCGTATTGATATACGCTCTCTTGTGCCATTCCCTCCATTCCCTCCATGACAACCAGAAGACCGCAGACGACAGCCATTGCGGCGAAGTTGTAGATTGTGTTTCGGTTAAACATCTTGACTTTGACTTTGACTTTGACTTTGACTTTGCTTTCTTCCTCCAAGTGATATGATCAAAAGTAGCGGTAGTAGTTTAGCGGTTGGCTTCTTGCTGTTTTACTCGTGTTTTGAATGTTTGTGTGAATCTTTGGCCCAAGTGTCGCCCTTATATACTCATTCCGACGGCCACCTGTTTGCTCATGCGACGCAAGTCAACTGACCTAATTGCAATGATGGTAGATTGAACAACTAATCCAACCTCTCTTTGGATTAGTGAGGCCTGTGCAGTCATGGCGAGAGAATTAACGTCCTTCCATGTGTCATGGTAGATATTGGGTACAGATATAGAAAAGCGTAAGTCGATCGAGTCATGGAATCAGAAACTGATTTGATAATTTACTAGACGAAAAACAAATTTTAGAGCAAGTTAAAGTTGGTTGGTATGAAAGCCGATTGAATGTGAATCTAATGATAGAAGGTTCATATGTGACACCAAGGAAAAAAGTCACAGACAGACAAATGAAACGAAATGAAGGATGGGGATTCACAAACGAGATTTACAGAATTATGAGATCACAGTTTGACGCAACTGTAAACTTGAGTTGACCTGTCGCTTATTTTTGTGAGATTTTAGAATAGAATCTGATGTTTTATCGAAACAAAAACGACGATGACATTAAACATAGTGAAGCGATTCGTGTTATGTATTCAACAACTAAAGCACCAGCCACCGAGGAACCCGAGAGTGAGGAAGAGGAGTCGCCAAATGCTGCGCCGAAGCAGGGAGTCTTCTTCGATAAACTGGCAACCCTTTTAACCAGAGCCAACGCCTTCGGCTACCAAATCAGAAGTTGCGAAGATGTCGAGCCATTCACTATGAAGGACATGCTGCTCAAGGACGACATGTTACCTCCCCTAATTGGCAGTCTCTTCCTCTACATCTTGGTGTTGAAGTTCCTCAGCTACCTGTTGGTTGAGGTTTGCGTTAGGCTCAAGTTGTGAGTCCATAAGATGGAACTAGCAGATTTTTTATATCTAATCAAGAGCTCATTGTAATATCGATAATAATCTTCGTCACAATCATGATTATCATAAACTAGAATTTCTACAACACTCATATATGTTTAAAATATCAAACTCGATAGAAGAACTGAACTGCAATTTTGGGATCTCAAACACAGATGATGGATGAATGTCGAGTCTTGGAAGGAAGCAAGGATACTTCCAATCACGTCTCCACGAAACCAGGAGACCAATAAACTAACTACTGCCGGCTGATAGTTCCGCCGAAATCCTCAGAGTTCTAGTTGAGCTCCGTCTAAATTTCTTTACCTGAGACGCTCACATACTAATGACGTCGATTTCCATCGATCGTCATTGGATTTACCTTCGTCCAATACATGCCCCTCTGCGAAAAAACCTTGAGCAAAGGCTAGATCACAGAAGTCAGACAATAGTCGGGGTGAACTCGTTATGAAATCACAGCTTTGGTTCAACATTCTTGTTTTTTTCGTACCACAAGATCGAAAGAACGGGACACCAGTTGTTTAATGCTAATTGAATGGTAACCGCTTTATTTATCTTTTTTCTTCACAAAAGCTACAAATTGTGTTGATGTAACATGGGCGCCCATGTTGAGGCCTCCTCTGCCTCTACTCGCTCATTCGCTTCGCTCTTCGCTTCCGCTGGAACCTCATGAGGAATTGGTCAGCCAATCAACAGGTGGACGACAGGTGGTGTTCGTCCAGCGGTCCCGAACGCCGATATCCTCTTCGTCTCGCTCAAGCTGCTTAGCCTAGGGTTGTTTTGAGGACACGACCGAGTCTGGCAAGTGTTTCTTCGGAGAGTTCCCCCAAGTCTTCATTTTGGGCCATTCCCTCCATGGCAACCAGAAGACCGCAGACGACAGCCAATGCGGCGAAGTTGTAGATTGTGTTTCGGTTAAACATCTTGACTTTGACTTTGACTTTGACTTTGACTTTGACTTTGACTTTGACTTTGACTTTGCTTTCTTCCTCCAAGTGATATGATCAAAAGTAGCGGTAGTAGTTTAGCGGTTGGCTTCTTGCTGTTTTACTCGTGTTTTGAATGTTTGTGTGAATCTTTGGCCTAAGTGTCGCGCTTATATACTCATTCCGACGGCCACCTGTTTGCTCATGCGACGCAAGTCAACTGACCTACAGGTTTTACAATAGCATTTCGGACTCTAATTTTTTGCTTTCGGATTGCGCGAAAAAGGAAATAGATCAGGCGATGGCGCTACGCGCGCTCATTGGCTGCTTCCTAAAAGCAAAAATCTGAAACCAAATGAGAAAAGTCCGAAAAGCACTTGTAAAACCTGTAATTGCAATGATGGTAGAATGAACAACTAATCCAACCTCCCGTTGGATTAGTGAGGCCTTTGCATTCATTTTGGCGAGAGGATCAATGTCCTCTAGGTATCATTAGATTAAGAGCAGGTCAAAGTTGGTTGGTAGTAAGGCAGACTAAATATGAATCTAATGATGAGATTTATATGCAACACCAACAAAAATAGTTAATAACATACAATTGAGCAATCAGAAAATTGAGCAAACGAAAAAATAAACACGAGGTCAGCAAATAAGATTTACAGAATCATGATTAGGATCTGATTTCGTTTAATTGTACCGAAAACAACAATGACAACGACCACAGTAAAGCGGTTCGTGTCATGCAAAAAATAATTATTGAAAGCGAACACTGGCCACTAGTTTTATCTAGCAAAACCGGAAGTCCTCTATTGCGTGCCAAATTTACCAACGCAATCATAAGATTCTCTCATAGTCGACCTATTTACAAACCAACTTAAATTTATTACATTGTTGACTGTTATCTCATGAGTCGTCAAATCAGTTTATGCTTCTATGACTCAACTTGCTCACGCATTTGTATATTTATCACCTGCAATTTGACAACCAGAATCTAATGACACCTAGAGGACGTTGATCCTCTCGCCAAGCTTACTCTAGAATTTGTTTTTTTGTCTAGCAAATTACCAAATCAGTTTCTGTTTCCATGACTCGATCGACCCATGCTTTTCTAAATCTGTACCCAGTATCTACCATGACACATGGAAGGACGTTGATTCTCTCGCCTAAATGACTGCACAGGCCTCACTAATCCAACGAGAGGTTGGATTAGTGGTTCATTCTACCATAACGGCAATTAGGTCAGTTGACGGTGTCGCTTGCCAAACTCGGTGGCGTCCTCAAAACAACCCTAGGCTAAGCAGCTTGAGCGAGACGAGAAGGATATCGGCGATCCGAACCGCCGGGCAAACACCACCTGTTGATTGGCTGACCAATTCATGAGGTTCCAGCGGAAGAGGAAGCGAATGAGCGAGTAGAGGCAGAGGGGGCCTCAACATGGGCGCCCGTGTTACATCGACACAATTTGTAGTTTTGTGAAGGAAAGCGATAGATAAAGCATTTGCCGTTCGATCAGCATCAAAAAATTTGTGTCCCGTACTTTCAATCTCGTCCTTCGAAAAATGGAAGGCAAAAATGTTCAACTAAAGTTAAGATTTCACACTATGTTTGCGCCTACCATTGTTTGCCATATATAATCTAGTCTTTCGCGAGGCACGTGTATGTAGATTCAATGATAGAATTTGAAGTCACAGGCACCAACAACTTAATACCAAAGCAAACCTCAACCAACAGGTAGCTGAGGAACTTCAACACCAAGATGTAGAGGAAGAGACTGCCAATTAGGGGAGGTAACATGTCGTCCTTGAGCAGCATGTCCTTCATAGTGAATGGCTCGACATCTTCGCAACTTCTGATTTGGTAGCCGAAGGCGTTGGCTCTGGTTAAAAGGGTTGCCAGTTTATCGAAGAAGACTCCCTGCTTCGGCGCAGCATTTGGCGACTCCTCATCAACGATCTCGGTGGTTTGTGCTTCAATTGTTCATTACATGGAAAGAAAAGTATCACTGTGATTGCCGTCATTGTTTTTGTGGTTGCAATCGGATGAATACACATTCTATCGTCCAATCCCACAAAAAATGAGCGCCAGGTCAACTCAAGCTTATGGTTAGCTTCAAATTGTTATCTCTGAATTCTGCAAATCGCATTTGCAAATTCCATTTGTTAATCTGTTTGTCTATGACTGCTTTTGTTGGTGTCGCATATAAATCTCTACATCATTAGATTCACATAGTCAGCCTTTCTACCGACCAACTTAAACGCAATCTAAAATTTATTATATTGTTCTTTTTTGTCTAGTAAATTAACGAAGCAGTTTATGCTTATATGACTCGAATACTCACACCTTTTTGTATTTTTCGCCAGCAATTAGGCACCTAGCATCTACTATCACACCTAAAGGATGTCGATCCTCTCGCCAAAACGACTGCACAGGCCTCACTAATCCAACGAGAGGCCGTTGTTCATTCTAATACTGAAATTGGGTCAGTTTACTTGCGACACAGGTCAAATGACCTGCATGAGCAAACAGGTGGTCGTCGGAATGAGTATATAAGCGCGACACTTGGGCCAAAGATTCACACAAACATTCAAAACACGAGTAAAACAGCAAAAAGCCAACCGCTAAACTACTACCGCTACTTTTGATCATATCACTTGGAGGAAGAAAGCAAAGTCAAAGTCAAAGTCAAAGTCAAGATGTTTAACCGAAACACAATCTACAACTTCGCCGCAATGGCTGTCGTCTGCGGTCTTCTGGTTGCCATGGAGGGAATGGCCCAAAATGAAGACTTAGGGGACCTCTCGAAAGAAACACTTGCCAAGCTCGGTCGTGTCCTCAAAACAACCCTAGGCTAAGCAGCTTGAGCGAGACGAGAAGGATATCGGCGATCCGAACCGCCGGGCAAACACCACCTGTTGATTGGCTGACCAATTCATGAGGTTCCAGCGGAAGAGGAAGCGAATGAGCGAGTAGAGGCAGAGGGGGCCTCAACATGGGCGCCCGTGTTACATCGACACAATTTGTAGTTCTGTGAAGGAAAGCGATAGATAAAGCATTTGCCGTTCGATCAGCATCAAAAAATTTGTGTCCCGTACTTTCAATCTCGTCCTTCGAAAAATGGAAGGCAAAAATGTTCAAACAAAACCAAGATTTCATACCGAGTTGACCCCAACTATCGTATACTATCTGTAATCTAGGATTTGCCCAAGGTTTTTTCACAGAGGGGCGTGTATTAGACGAAGGTAAATCCCATGACGATTGTTCGAATTTGACGTCATTGACAAGAGAGTGTCACAGGTATCAGAATTTGAACAAAACTGAATCGAGACCTTGCCGAGGATATCGACGGAAACTGCCGGCAGGCTGTCGCTCGTTTATTGGTTACCTGGTTTCGTAGAGACGCGAGCGATGCTCATTCCTAAAATCGATGTTTGGCGCTTATCTCATCCAACAACTGTGTCGATGATTTCAAACCTGCTCTGCCATCGAGTTTGATATTTTAAACATATATGAGTATTCTAGAGACTCTAGTTAATAATAATCATGATTATGACGAAGATTATTATCTATATTACAATGAGTTTTTTCTTTCCTTGATTTCCATCACTGAACTTAATTAGATATAAAAAAATCTGCTAGTTCCATCTTATGGACTCACAACTTGAGCCTAACGCAAACCTCAACCAACAGGTAGCTGAGGAACTTCAACACCAAGATGTAGAGGAAGAGACTGCCAATTAGGGGAGGTAACATGTCGTCCTTGAGCAGCATGTCCTTCATAGTGAATGGCTCGACATCTTCGCAACTTCTGATTTGGTAGCCGAAGGCGTTGGCTCTGGTTAAAAGGGTTGCCAGTTTATCGAAGAAGACTCCCTGCTTCGGCGCAGCATTTGGCGACTCCTCTTCCTCACTCTCGGGTTCCTCGGTGGCTGGTGCTTTGGTTGTCGACTTTGCACCTCTTGTTGCTTGACGCCTCGATCTGCGTCCACCTGTTGCGTCCGGTTGCTCAGTGTCATCGGCCGACTCTTTGTCATCTCTCATTATCTCTGGTCTTAATGTTGTAATTGATTCCACTATTTTGTCTATGTTCCTATTGTTGCCCATAACGTTTGTTTCAGCTGGCGCCTCGTCCAACGTTGAATTTGCATCATCCTGGCCTGCGGTATAGGAGTTCACGTAATAATCGGTCAACGACATGATCTGCGGCGGAATGCCGATGATTCGTGGCGTCCCACCGACCGGAATTAAATCTGGATCACAGGGGCACATGCCGAATCCGTAACGCGTTATAATTAGCGCCTCAACCGAGTGTTTGAAGTAGGAAAACTTGGCCAAGTGTTGGAGCACATAGGGAACCTCGCGGATTCTAATGAGAAAGCCCGAGAGGAGGATGAATGGAACCGTTGAGACACTAGCAGCGAAGACTGCAGTTTGCATGCTGTTCATACAAATAGCTCCAAATACTAGCCCCTTTGCCTCGGCTATCATGACAATTAGAATTAAAATCAACGATTGAACCATATAGCGCCATTGTAAATAGGACGACGGTTGTCCGGTAAGCCAATAAATGATGGCCACACTAATAGGTGGCAGGAGTAGGGCCATTGGTAATTCGGCAAACATTTTTCCAACAATGAATGTTGACAGCGAGTACCAGCCGTTTCTAATTTCCTTAATTAGCACGTGCATAATGAGGGGAAAACTAATGGCTGTAAATGCAAGCATACATAGGCCAAAGGCATAATAGACCATGAAATGGAGGCCAACATTTTGAAATTGAATCCTAATATCGTCGTGTTTCTCTTGAATTTCCTCCACTCCCATTGTTGCGTATTCAAGTAAATTAATTTCTGGCTTATAAAATGGACATCCATTTGGAATTCCCATCTTTGGTCCATAGATAAGCGCAACAACAAGTGGTATAAATATATGCGCTCCAACTCGGATGGTGCAAAGCAATGGATCGCGAGTGTTTGATAGAAAGCATCGTTTTGACATTAGACTAACATGGCGCCAGAAGACTCCGTCTGAATTTTTCCCGCTTCTTGGGGTCATAATTCTGGAGTCGATATCCTTGTTACCTGACTTGCTATTGTCCGTTGTTAGGTCAACATCGACAAATTTGCCCGAATCCTTCTCCAATGGATACAGGCTAATAGTTGATTCGCCCTTTTTGTTGCTATTGTTATTGATGGAGCTTAGATCGTTGAGACTCGCTGTTGTCGAGGATGAAGTGCTATTTCCGTAATTTCCATACTCATGCTTAGTGGAGGCTCTAAACTTTTCCCTCTGATGCATAACCAATTGCTCAATTGGCTTTCGGCCATACTCCTCGCTGGCAACCTCCACCATGAACGAGGCTGGATTGTAACCCTCGGCGGGCATAGTGGTTCCGCTAAACTTATTGATGGCATCCTCCATTTCGCCTGGTGGCCCCTGGTACAGGGTCATTCCACCAACGGCCATTACGTAGACCGAATGGAATAAATCCAACACTTCACGATGCGGCTGATGAATGGTCAGCACAATGGACATGGGATTGACCAAGTTGTGCGCCTTTGATGCCTCAACTAAATCGCGCAACACCTTCACTGTCCGGTAGCAGGTTAACGAGTCCAAGCCGGAAGTTGGCTCGTCCAAAACCAGAATGTCCGGCGAACTCAACATTTCCTGTGCAATCGAAACCCTCTTGTACTGGCCGCCGGACAACTTGTTGATTCGTGTGTGCCGACACCGTTGCAGGCCCAGCAATTCGATCACACGCTCAATGTTTCGATCGTGGTTAAAATCGTCCTCGCAATTCTTCAATCTGGAGGCAAACCACAACGACTCCTCGGTCGTCAGGTAGCCAATGAGAAAATCCGATTGGGGAATTGTGCAAACGGTCAAGTGCTTCTTCTTTGGCGCACCACTAACCTTTACATGGCCCTCGATTGCGGTTCGGTATTTGCCAAACAGCGAGTTCAGTAGCGAGGTTTTACCTGCGCCCGACGGACCCAAGATGGCAGTGATCTCGCCCGATTTGATTCGCCCATCAACTCCATTCAAAATCATCCTAGGCTTCTCGGGCTTCGAGTCGGACGATGACGTTAGCATGGCGGTTAAATTTTGATACCATTTCTTCTGCACGGCCAAACTCAAATTTGCCCACTCGATCTCAAACTGATCCTCATCTGTGTACATCCTTCGCACCGATTCACGAGGCTTGCCTCTAAAAAGAGCCATCAAGGGCGACCGTCTAGGCTGGCGAGGCGATTTACCTGTGCCCGCGCAATCAATGGCCAACATGCTGACGCTAACATTGTCGCCCGTCGTGTCGTCTGGCGACAGGTTGCTCGGCGCCAAGGGCCGGCTCTGTTTACCTTGTGGCTTCTTCTGCTGCTGCTGGGCGCCCGTTGCTGAGTTTGACATTTTGCTGCTATCGCTGGACGACTTTCTATCTTCTTCTGGTGGAGTCTTTGGTGGTGACACTTGATGATTTGTGTTTGCTTTATTGTTCTCTTGATGACCTAAAATACTATTCGTAATCTCTATGGCCACTGCCTCAACTTGCGCTCGTGGCGATTGTTGTCTCTGTTGCTTGTTGCTACTGTTCGAATTTGATATCATCTCCGACGAGGCGTCAACAAATTGCTCGTTCTCTGAGGCGGAAGGCACCTGTTGAATCTCGCCCGAATTGACGTCAACTTCGTCGAAGACAAACACTGGATTCTGTTGGCCATTAGTGTTGGCCACCGCGACGGCTTGCGATTCGCTCATCGACTTGAAACCAGTGAGAGTGGCCATGGTTTTGATTTGATGGCCTCTGGCACACTCACGTGTAACTTAATGTGATTATATTATTATTATATTGATCTCTCTTGATCTTTCCTTTCTACCGGCAGCTAACTCGCTATTTTATATAGCAGATTTGAATACTTTTTGTTCTCTTGGTCGTGACTCATTCGCTTCCAAATCACAACTGAGCTGCAGGATCGCTATTGTCTATCTAGAAACTCTCAATTGTCTTTGCAAGTTGTTGTCGTTGCTGCCCGCTTGCCCTCGACTTACTTGATGCTGCGGAATCTTCCAGGACGACAACTCGCACTCGCGGCAGATGTAATATATCAATAGCAATAACGACGGCAACGAAGACGACCAGCCGAGAACCGAAGCGGATGATGAGCAACAGGTAGTGGCAGTTAAAATGTTTGCGCGCCCGCGCGACTCTTGGAAATGGATACTAATGGCAAACGAGAGGATGGAGGCTAAGGTGGGAGCAAGGAGAAGAGGTAACAGCAAAGCGACGAATACGCAACTCGTCGCCTGTTGCTGTTGCTATTACTACTTCTACTCGCGGTTAGTTAACTTACCTGCGCGCGCTAAAAAACGAGAGACTCAAGCAAAAGTCCTCGCTGCCGGCAAGACGACAACCTGTTGCACTCTCTGTTTGAACTTGAAAAGGTGCACAGCCGCACAAACACGCTCGCCACTCACACAGAGCACGTTGTGCCTGCGAATTGCCTGTGTGCTTCCCGTTCACCTGGCTAAAGTTGGCATCGCTCCTTCGTCTATCCTTAGCTTATTTCTCGTCCGCTTCCTCTGGTTGCTGCCTCTTCTTTTTCTCCTTTTGCTCGCTAGTCTTCCCGTTTGGGTCCCCGAGCAATAGCGAAATTCCGTAAAGGTTAACCAACATTATCAGCTAATAACAATAACAATAAAGCCAAAAGGCAAAAGGCAAAGAGAGAGAGAGCGGTGATCAATGTAAACTGTAATTTTTAACCTGCAAAACATTGGATTGGAAGAAAAAGAGAGTTTGTGTTGGCCAAGTTGTTGTTGCTACCGCTTCTTTTCCCCCACCTTTGATTGGCCAATTCTCATTACAATCAGGCTAAAAGGCGGGGGAAAGAGTCAGGCAGCTTCGGGCGCGCAATCAACCTGTTAGCGCGTGCAGTCTATCGGTTACAGGTCTTTCCTCCCGTGGAAACTTGAGTGGGGAAGTTCAATTCAATTTTAGCACTCGTTCATCGAATTGAAGGCACAGACTTGGAGCACATACACGTAGCTAAGTTTAGCAAACTACGAGCTGCGCCATTAGATTTACAACCGCCAGTGAGCCCGTGAGATGCGATTGGATTGCCGATTAGCCACAACTAGAGGCCCAACCGTGAGCACGTAGCCGTTCAGCTATCACAGGTATGGAGAACAAATAGCGCTTGGGAGTCAAGTAGAAATTACGCGTGCGCACACATTCGCACACAATAAGAATATCATATCTCTAGTCTTGATGATTCTAGTTCCATGGTCTTACTGAAAGCCAATTGAATGAAATGGCAGGCGGAAATCTGATGACCAACCAAGAATCTCTTCCCGTTTCCTCACTTCCACTTGCCGTTTGCTCGAGTACGCTCTCTTCTAACCTGTGCACACCTTCCAAGTTCTTCCCTCTACCCTGCTTGCCTCGCTTATACTTATGATATTTTTAACTCATAAACACCATCCTCCAAATCAGAGTTTTATCATATCGCGACTCGCTTATCTTGTCTGTCGAAAGACGCAAATTGGAGTTCCCAAAAGACGCGATTCCTCAAGACTAATGGACTTGGCTACTCTTTTTTCCCTCAGTCAGCTTTCAATCGAGAATCTCCAGTGATCTACAACCACAACTACCACCACCACAAGCACAAGCAAGTAACTCACACGCGGACGTCAGTCCACGAGGCAAAAGCGCAACAGCGCCTGCCTCAAACCGAGGAGTCCTCTTCAACTGGTGGCCCAGCTTCAGGAGTAACAAGATGGAGAGAGAGAGAGAGAGAGAGAGAGAGAGAGAAGCTACGAAGTCGGCAAGTCCAATTGATGTGACTGATAGCCGCGTCTACGGATTTCGACCTTTGCGAGCTTGCTCCAAGTTGTGCGGAGTGAGCAACTTGGATTTCTGCCTAGCATTATAAAGTTCCTCTGGAGTCGTCTTATTCGGTCTAACTTGCACTTGACAGGATACTTGGATGCCGAGCGCACGAGCAACACAGTTTGCTCCAGCCCCCGGGCCGCCTCGACCGCATCGCCTAGCATCTCGCTCGCTCCCAACACCGAGACTTGTGCTGGGTCGTTGTGATCCCTTGAATTGCAATGGAGTTTGCGTAGTTGTGTGTTGGTTAGGCCAGCACACAGGTGGTTGCGCACCTGAGATTCATTATCAACTCCTCGTTTGCAGACACTACAAGGGGGTTGTCTAAGATCATCGCTCACTACACCTTGGACGCAAAGCTCAATTTGATGCTGCAAATAAACAACAACAACAACGACGACGACGACGGTGACGACAACAACAACAACAACAACAATCTGGCTAACTAACTTTTAGCTTGTTCTACTCTCGGCTCAGTCGCAACTGCAGTTGAAGTTCTTTCGGTAGAGATGCCATACGATCGGCAGCCAAATGAGCATCGTACTTTATTGCACCCACTCGCCGCTAATGCTACTATCGCTACCTCGACTGAGAAGCCGCCACAACGGAGAGGAAGAAGAAGAAGAAACAAGAAAGGACAAGCTGCCGCAGACTAGTAAACTGGCGATCCATTCACGTAACCGCAACCACCTGAGGATTCTACACGCTCTGGCCAGCCGAGTTTTCCCTTTGCGAACTAACCTCCTTGCCACTCGCATTAACGCCAACTTCTCCATTAGACTGACTTTAATGGCTCGCGTCTCTGTCATCGCTAACTGAGAAGAAGAAAAAGAAGAAGTTAGAGAGGAGGGCGACGAAATTTCAAGCAACCAATCGAGCAGCAGCAGCAGTGGCGCGAAATGCGAGAAATTGAATTTATATATTGGTATGTCTAGATCCCTCTATTTGTTTGCCCGTCTACAGGTGTCTGTCAATTCATCAAGCTTCTCGTCATTCATTCATTCATTCACTCACTCATTCAGTTGGAAGAGTTTAGAGTTGCCATTGGAAGTTTGCCGCAAGGTGCTGGTTGAAGAGGCAAACAAGCCACAGGTGGAGTAGGTTGCTCTTTTGCTAGTCAAATACACGGAGCTCTAGCGCGCTCGCGACAACAGGTGACGCAACTCTCAGCTAGCAGTCGAGGAGAGAAAGCAAACTAGATAGTTTAGGTGACTAACTATTGCTAGGGTGATGACTCATTCGAGTTTGCAAGCGAGTCGATGATGAGAGGAGAGAGAGAGAGCGAACCGGTAGTCTTGACATCACGTTGTGTTGTAATTTCATTCCTCTTCCCTCGTTTCTCCGTCTAGTTTAGTCTCGGTACTGTAGTTGATATCTATCTAGCTCACCTTTCTACTTGCCAACTATTCAGACGTGCATACAAAAAAGATTTGCTCAGGTTAATTTATTAGTGCGGGCGAGCGAGCGCGGGTCGGGAAACCACTGGCGCCCGGATAGACAGTTAACTTTGCATTTGTTTTGTAGACAAGACCATCAGTATACTAACTGTGTCATGATAACCAGAAATAATTTCCTCCTCTTAGTTTACAGTTTCCCCTGCCGCCTTTTTCACCAAAACTAACCCAATCAAGCAACATTATCGTTAATCATAACCCTCAAACCGATAACACGTCAATGGCCGCCATTTGCCCAACTGTTCTTTATTTGGTTCTAATGGCGACAAATAACCTGAACGACGACCATGATTATGATTATGACGACGATGATGACAAAACCAAGCGGAGGGCCACAGACATGAGCACGAAAAATCTTGCTGACGACCAAGAGGGCAACTAAACTAAACTAAACGCGACCAGCAAGAATCACGAGCACAATGGATGGTTTTGGTTTAGGTTGTTATACAACAAACAATGAGAGGACAACCTGAGGATATTCAGGGTGACTTGAAACGACGATACGACCTCAGTGGTTGCGCCTACGAGTGCGACTTGACTTTCGCCCTCCCAGTGTTGGCGTGCACGGCGTTCCGTTTGAATTGAGATGCTGTTTAATTGGTAAAGTGGTATCACTTGAAGGGGTGCAAACAAGGGAAATGCCACCACTTGAGTTGTTATCTAATATTGGAAGCTCTTTAGAGACATCAGCAGCAAGCGCAGCAGTAGTAGCTAAATTAGACTCATGCAAAACTTATGTGAAGTGAGCGCACTATTGTCTGGTTGTGCAACTCAACCTGGAAATCCAAGGAAAGAACGACATGAACAATGGCGCCGAAATCGACAACACACTTTCGACTCTCGTCTCTTGACGACAACAGAACTCTCGAGTTCTGTTGGTGGTTTTGCCTCACCTGAATCTTGTTTCTCCTTAAGTGACAAAGTGGCGCTAGTCGAAGCGCCACCTGAAACCTCTATCTTGAAGTAGCTTGAGAGTATATATTTGAATTTTCATCTTAGCCAATGGAAAACTGAGACGACGCCAACAAGATTTCAGTTTTAGTCCACAGTTATATCTCATCGATTTTTCACTCAGTTGGAGGTTAATCTTTGGCCATCAATCTGATGAAGTGCAACGGGTTGGCTCTGTCTTATACTAAACAGCCAGCTAACAAGTGGTTGCATTATTTGTAGTAGATCGAGGTGATCGGGAATACCCTACAAGCACATACACACTACCTGTTGATCTTACAACTTGTTAGCTACGCTCACCTGTGTGCGTTTCTATTTCCCTGCGTCGTCGAGTATCCGTCGCAGTCGCTTAGGCTAATGCTACTTTATTTTCATCTCATCCCATTTCGTCTAGTCTAGTGCTTTACCTGTGCGGTCTGCAGGGAAAGTCCCTGGTTTTGGCGTTTTGTGGTGGTGCTAAAAATAAGCTTGCCGCTTTGTGTTGCTATTGTTGTTGTTGCCGTTAACTACCCGGAAACTACAAGACCAACTAAAATTACGATGCGCAACTTTTCAGTAGGCAGTTGATATACTGAGCTCGTGGCGCAACTTCTCTGCAACTCGCTACTGAAACTTAACTTGAAAACTTTCCATTAAATTAGAAGCAACTTGAAGACTTACCACGAGTAAATCTTTGCAAACATAAGCTTGAGTTATAAATCAATCAGCTAATTAAGTGGCGGTGCAACATCGACGACGGTAAAGCTGACTACTGACTACCATCGAGCATGATGATTGCAAGTTTTACGTCAACTTTGGTCGCGATAGGCGTGCTAGCCACTCTGGCCGTCCAATTGGCCTCGAGTACTGAGTTTTCTAGGGTTAGTGATAAAATGATATGGAGAAATGACGCTTTGGATGATACTAAATCCATGAGAGATTCGATGTTCCAGTTGAGCAAGGAGCTGACTGAGAGACTGGAGGCTGACGAGAAGTTGAAGGAACTCAAGTCTAAGTATGAGAAGATGATCAAGGGGCAGCGAGTGGACGTTGTGGCCCCGGGATCTGATCTAACCAGAATGATGAACTTGATTAGCACCAAAACTGCTGCAATGTTTCTGGAGGATTACGATAAGTACTTCAGAAGTTTGAATATCCAATCTACCAGCAAGCCAATGCTCTTGTCCTACTTGGGTCTCCATTTGGTCTCTCAAGATAAAATCAACCAGTGGTATGGACAATCGAAAAGTCGCGTTTCGTCTAGGGTGGTCAAGTATTGCCAGGGTTTGATTGAAAAGCGCAAGGAAATTGGAAGCCGACTGGAGAGCCAAGATTTGGCCACCATCGACCAGGTGAAGGCGACATTCTCGCGGGTCAATAGCTTACACATGGCTCATATGGTTCACCAGAACAATATGAATCTATTTATGCTTGAAAGTTTTATCATTCTATGCACCAGACTTGAGGGCGAGGCGCTAGAGACAAGCCTTAAAGATGTCAAGTTGCTTGTATGACATAATCGTCGAAAATCTTGGAACACGCAAATAGATCAATCATTACCAATATTATTAGGTGAAACAATGATTATATTGAGTAACAGTGGAACTGTTGAATTATTTTATTCAGTTTTTTACATCTTGAATCGTAGAAGTTTCTTAGATTGTTTAACGAAACTTTGCTTTGTAATCACATAACAGAGTAATTGATGATTGAGTTGTTCGTTTTCAAGGGGATGGTCTGGTACAGTGATCGCCACACTAAGGCTTCTGCTGACCGGAAGTGTTCGGATTAGGCATCGTGTGGTAGGGATTGTATGGCGGATATCCGGTTGGCGGCGCCCCGCCACCCGGTTGCTGAGGCGGGTAACCGTAGAAGGCACCCTGTGGCATTGGATACTGCTGGCCTGGATGATAGGTTGCATAGGGATTGTAGGGCATATTGGGTAATGGAGGCGGCGGATAGTAGGGCATGTAGCCTTG
The DNA here is from genome assembly GCA_015350385.1 of Aculops lycopersici. Classification (NCBI taxonomy): domain Eukaryota; kingdom Metazoa; phylum Arthropoda; class Arachnida; order Trombidiformes; family Eriophyidae; genus Aculops; species Aculops lycopersici. The sequence goes on along the minus strand of WNKI01000005.1, from coordinate 653,013 downwards.
AGGTTGCTGGGGCGCTGCCGGCTGTGGAGCGGCTGACGGGGGTGCAGCGGGCTCGGCATGGGTGGCTGCTGGTGCTGACTTGGTGCCACTGGGATCGAGAGTCTTGACAAGCTCCTCGAGCTCTGTCTTACGAGCGTAGCAGTAGTCATCCACCTTAGCTTGCAAGGTGACCAGTAATTGCGTAAGGTCATTGTAGAATTTGGTTCCCTCTTGGAGATGGCGCAACAGGTCGTTGAAGGAATCGTGAGCTGCAGCTAGGCGACTAAAGAATTGGTCCCTCTCCGAAGCGGAAGATTGGGCGCCGCCTTTTAGCTCAACAAAATCCTCATTGCCAATCCTAATCTCCTTCACTAAAGTCTCCTGTTTCTCCTTGCTCTCACGAGCCTCCTTTTGTAACGGTCCAAATACTGATCCCAGAGCCTCGGCAATCATTGCTGTATCATTGAACGAGCCCTCATTGTTTACAGTCTCCAAAAAACTATTCTTTAGCGACTCAAAGTCGACATTCTTGAATCTATTCTCCAAATCCTCACGTGTGCTCTTCAATTGGTTTACCTCTTGCATTAATTGTCTCAATTTTTGTACACATGGCGCATTAGAGTAATTGTTGCCACCTTGATAACCGGACGGGATAGCCTGAGCTATGGCCTCCTTGGAATCGCTTGATAGCAATGCAATTTCCCTCTCATGGTTGCGGAACTTCTCCTTAACTTTCTCGTCGGCTGCAGTTGCAGTTCTTATAATGTTGCGATACTTTTCCACGTAGTCCTTCCATGCTTTGTTCAGGGTGGTCGATGGAGTTCTGGTCCACTTGTCCTTACCAAACTTTTGTCTCTCAGCATCATCGCGTTTCTCTTCGTTTCTAATCGATTGATCAATCTCATCCAGAATCTCGGTGTTCCTCTTCAATAGCTCAGGCAATTCATTTATTAGCTTGCTCACATTTGCGATTCCTCCTTTCTGACGAACATACTTGGACTTGTCCTGAAGGGATTGGGGTAGATCAACACCTGGCGCATCCTCGATCGAGGCAGGTAAATTGAGGGAGGCTAAAATGCCGTTCAATGTTGTAGTTGCCTCTTGAAGGCCGGCAATTTCCGAGCTAGTGATCTCTAGCTTCCTGGCCTCCAACTTTTGCCAAGCTTGTTGAACTCTCAGAGGCAACAATCCGTCAAATAGATCCCCACTCTCGGGAATAAATTTAGATGGAATTGCTGCCGGCTTGACGAGAGAGAAACGCTCAACGCTGTCCAATAGACGATACTCTGGTACTCGAGAGTGGTAAATAAAGTCGTTCTCCTTTATAGCCTCCTCTTGGCGCTTGGTTATCTTCTTTTGGAAGATTTGTAAAAACTCTCCAATGGTTGCCTTTGTTTCAGCTTGTTTAAAGTTTTCTATAGCATGATTCAACCAAGCGATCTCTTCGCCAAATTTGCTTGCTGCACCTGCAACCGAGGATTGATAAAAGTCGCTGATTGCAATGTATGCCAAATGCTTAGCATGAATCTGATTGAACCAATCCTTGTCCGGCCAAATGGACTTGACTATTTGGATTAGCTTGTAACATTCGGCGTAGTAGTCGCTACATTGCGCCGACAACTTTGCCAAACTAGCTCCGGACATGTTATTTGCTGCCGCCTTTACAAATATAGACTCTTGAGCTTGGGCCAGCATTAAGTAGTGGAGGATGTCCAAGATGCTAGGATTCAAATCTGGACCCGGGGTTCTTTGGCCCAGGGCAGCCGGAGCGTCCGATTTCAATGCATAAAAGATACCTGATGCCAATTGGAAATTCTTGGCCGCCAATTGGAGGGCGTGCTCATTGTGAACATCCTCATTCAATGCTGTAGCAGCTATATCTGAATAGCAAGCTGCCAAGTTGAATAGAACACAAACCCTCTCATAGGCAAGGGATTGGATAATGAGAGAACTTGAGCCACTCAAGAAGCTGTAGCTCGATCTATCGAAAGCATCCTTCCACTTGAAATTGATTGGCACTTCGTCAATGGGACACTTGGATGCAAATAACTTCAATTGATCATAATACCTTTGCAATGCTGTCAAGGTTGTTGTTGATCTTCCCTCAATTCCCTTGAAGGTTGCATCTTTTCTTAACTTGTTCAATTGCTCAAATGAATCCGCGTATTTCTTCTCCTCTTCGCCATAATAAGTTGAGATCAGCTGCCTCAGTGGTTTTACCATATCAACATCCGACGTCTTCTTTAAAGGAACCGCAATAAATTGAGTCATCTTGTTTCTTGGTGATTTCCGAGTTTTGTTTTTAGCTATAATATAAATATCAACCGACTTCAACCTCCTTCTTGCTAAGCAAAATTTGGATGACTCAAATACAACATCCAACGCTACAAATCACAGGTGCTAAATAATTTTCAATATATAGATACAGGACCAATAAAGAGTTAAGTATATTAAGTTGCCAAGGACAAGAGAGGGTAGCTAAAATGTCAAATTGATAATTCGTGTCAATATAACAAAGTTACTCGGTAAGCCAGTCAGTCATTTTATCGCTCATTGGTTGTTTTGTGCCAGTGGAGTTCATGCCTAGTGGGATATTTTTTCACAACGACACGATCGGAAGGTACTACCCGGTGGAAAAACTACAGTAGTAATGAGGAAACTCCATTCACTCCTTGTGATCTGGCTACCCCTGCTCCTGCAGGTTGCAGCGGGCGAGCCACTCGTTAACACACAGCCAATGGGATAACTGCACGTTCTCCGATATTCATTCGTGTTTTGTGTGCGAGCAAGCAGACTTGCAGGAATCTTGGGAGTGGCAGTCCCGCAGACTCGCGGCCGCCGCTGTCACCGTCGCCACTGGTCCTGCTGCTTGCCAAGATCATGGAACTCTAGCGATTAGATTTCATCAATGATGATTTGACAGTCGACGCGTAGTACATTCGGCCACTTGTAATCATATTTATCGTATTTATTGTTGATTATAGTACCCTGGCCACCGCTGCCAAATGCAAACAAGTCGCTGGAACTGCAGACCAAAACTGAGCGATTTATGGGCGATCAGGCGACGGTCTTTTTCCACCGCCACCATAAGCAACTAGATTGCTAGATGTTGGCGCTCGAGGCTACCATCGAGATACTGAAATGATCTGGATATCTATCTCTAGTTGTCGCTTGTAATACATCACTCATGGCGACTCCATGCAATGTTTCAATGTAGACAGTGGAAAGTCGAAATTGGAAACATCAACAAACAATAACAAAGGGACTAGTTTCCCGCTCGCTAATATTGAATCCGATTACATCAGGTAAAAAGTGTCCAGTTAGCGAGGATGAGAGTTTTCGCTCCTGTTAGATTAGATTAGCCATAATCTGAGAGTCAGATTGAGTTCAAAGCGCAACAAGTGGTCGATGAGGAAGCTCATCGTTGTTTGCTACACTCATTGAGACTCTTGAGAGGCTGTTGAAACTTTAGACACCGCAAGACACCTGTTGTAACATAGACAGTAGTTGAACGAACGAAACATTAGTAGAGAGCATTCGAGATGAATTTAATTGCAAATTTAACAGCATTATCCTTTTTGCTTGCGTCGCTAGCGACCATTACGACGACAATAGTCTCTTCAAGTTCATTTGAAGATCTAGCTAGAATAGGAAGTGCAAGAAGTGGCGAGCTAAATGATAGCAAGCATCAATGTGGTTACAATTCTTGTCCTCCGGTGAGGTCCGACAAGATTAACGTGCACCTTATCGCTCATACTCACGATGACGTTGGCTGGCTTAAAACTGTGGACCAATACTTTTATGGCACCAAGAAGGAGTTTAGTGGAGCTGGTGTCCAGTTTATTCTGGACTCAGTGATACCTGAGCTATTGATGGACAAAAGCAAGCGTTTCATTTACGTTGAAATGTCCTTTTTCACAAAGTGGTGGCGCGATCAAGATGAGCCAATGAGAGAGGCGGTCAAGATGTTGGTTAACGAAGGTAGATTGGAGTTTATAAATGGTGGCTGGTGTATGAATGATGAGGCAACGGTGACCTACAGGTCAACCATCGAGCAAATGACATTGGGTCTAAGATTTTTGAACCAAACATTTGGTGTGTGCGGACATCCAAAGGTTGGCTGGCAAATTGATCCCTTTGGCCACACCAACGAGCAAGCCTCATTGTTTGCCCAGTTTGGTTTTGATGGAATGCATTTTACTCGAATTAGTCAGGATGACAAGAATGAGAGGACGTTGAATAAGAGTTTGGATTTGATTTGGCATGGAGATCGTGTATTGAGCGGCGATTCGGGTAGTATATTTACAAGCATCTTCAGGGATGGTTACGATTCTCCGATTGGCTTTTGCTTTGATGCTCTATGTAAAGACGATCAGCTTGTTGACAATAAGGATTCCTATGAGTATAACATGGATCAAAAGGGCAAGCAATACATTGAATTCATTGAAAAATATGCCAAGGCCAAGCTTACAAATCACGTTCAAATTCCTGTCGGTGGCGACTTCCAATACACAGCAGCAAACCAAAACTTCAGAGCTTTTGATAAGCTTATCAAGTACGTGAAACAACATGCTCCCCATTTGAATATCTTCTATTCAACCCCAAGTTGCTACCAATACTCGGTGTTCAATTCAATCAAAGATTCGAAAATTAAGTTGCCCGAGAAGTACAATGACTTCATGCCCTATGCTAGCAGTTCATCAGTTTGGTGGTCAGGTTACTTCTCAAGTCGTCCCTCGACGAAACGAGTTGAACGTGAGCTAACAAGACTATTGCCTATCACTCGAATGGTTTCACTAGCCAATTTGATCGACAAACAGAATCAACCGGTTGCTGCTGAAGAATCTTGGACTAAGTCAGTGGAGGATCACGAGGCCAAGTGTCTGTTTAAACTTTGGGAGGTGCTCAGTGATATGCAACATCACGATGCGGTTACAGGTACGGAAAAGCAACATGTTAACGATGATTACATAAGACGAGCTTCGGATGCTAGTGGAGTGTGTGCCAAATTTATTGGCGACATTCGTCGGATTGAATTGAATGCAAGCATTAAGAAGCCGAAGAAACTTGAGCAGCTTGAAGAGATTGGTAAGCAGTACAATCTAGATGCAATTTACCTGGAGGAAACAATGTTTTGTCCACTACTGAACATAAGTCAATGCGATGCTTTGGAATCGGAGGTTGATCCAAGCAACTTCAAGCTCTTGGAGGTTCATCCAAAGCAACCTGTTGACTCGCCCACAAGTCGTATGATGTCCAGAACTGTCAGAACTCTACCTGCCGAGTTGGTGACAAAAGGTGTCCTCTTAACGGTGTACAATCCCTTGGAGAGATTAGTGAGTCAGCACGACATTAGGTTACCTTGTAATTGGCGATGCGATCTCAAGAAGGTCAAAGTGATTCACTTAAGCACAAACGAAACGATGAAGTTGATTCGAGTTTCGGTTCCGCGTGGCGTTGGCTCGCTACCATTCAGACAGTCTATCACAAATTACGAGATCCTATTCTATGCCAATATCCCAGCCTTAGGTTACACTAGCTTCATCATTGAGGACAACAACACTGAGGATTTACTAGATGAGAGCGATGAAATTGAGAAGAGTGAGTTTGAAAACGGGACTAATGAGATTCAAGGTCAAAGGAAAATAAGATCATCTCTTGCTCATGCTGCTAATGCCGCTGCCGGAGATCAATATGAGTACTTTAATCTAAACTCAGGCGATGAAAATCAAGAGGGTAGAGCTAAGCGGAACGCTGAGCCCTTCGATTCGGAGGGAATCACTCAGCGGTCAATCAGCCAACAAAAGAGCAACGCCGATCGGGTTGTGGTCAAGTTTGATACTGTCACCGGAATGATTGTTGGCTTAAAGCGAGTTAGAGATGGAAGCGTCCTCAATATAACCCAAAAGTTTGGCTGGTACTTTCCGGCAAACGAGTGGGCCCAACCGGGAGCCTATATCTTTCGGCCAAACACCACAGATCCATACCTATTGGATCGGCCCACTTCCTACAAGATGTTTAAGCGCAAAAACGGAGCCTTGATCGAGATTCACCAAAAGTGGGCCGATTGGATATGGCAAACTATCCGAGTGGACGCAAAAAAGAATTACATTGAGTTCGACTATGTCGTAGGTCCCATTCCAACGCTCGGCAATGTTGGTCGCGAAGTTGTCTCGCGCTACATAACCTCCCTCTCGAATAAAGGGGCCTTCTTGACCGATTCCAATGGCCGCCAATTGCTCACCAGGCACAAGTTTCGCAACAGCGAGCCAGAGCAACTTGGTGGCTCCTTCTTTCCGGTTGTTTCGACCATTATGCTCCGAGACATCGACAATCGACTAAATAGAACAAGAAAGAGCTCAGTGGACGCAGTGGCTATTTTAGTGGATAGGTCGCAGGCGGGCACCAGTTTGCACGAGGGACAAATGGAGCTGCTGGTCCATCGGCGACACCTCAAAGATGATCACTGGGGAGTGGAGGAGCCACTCAACGAACCGGGAGAGGACGGCCGAGGTCTGGTTACGAGGGGACGCCACAGATTGTTTCTAAAATTCCAAGAGGATCTCGCCTCAACAACAGGTGGCTCAACTGGTGCGAGCAACGAGGAGACCAACACCTTGACCGACGGAAAGCCTCAATTGTTTGAACTTCCGGCCACACCAAGGGCAAATCTGCACTACGAGAAGCAGTACGCTACAAACAAGTTGAATAAGACAACAAAAAATCACAATGCCATCACCACCAAGACCTATGTTGTGCATGATAGAATTTACAACGAGCTCAGGCAAGAGGCGGTCAAGTTTGCGCTTAGGCCAGTGCTCACCTTCGATAGATTGCGTGTCTCGGCTAGCGAGTTTGTTGACATGATTGCGAGCGAGGGACCGAGGATCAAAACCGACTTCACAATGATCAATGCAACACTACCAAACAACGTCCACCTTTTGACTTTGCAGCCATGGAACATTAGGAACAACTCCATTCTGATTCGGTTGGAAAATCTAGACAACCCGCTAACTTTGCACCCCTTTCCAGACCTCGAGAGTTACCATAGTTTGTACGAATATTACAAAACAACAAGCGACTTCTACGAGTCGGGAGCTTCCGACGACAATTGTGTTGATCGGCTGAGACCAAGTGTCGAGGTTGACATTGAGTATTTGATCAAGAAGATTCGCATTGTTTCAATGGAGGAGTTGAGGCTGGGCGCCGATGTTCGATTCTCGTTGTCAGGAGAAACGAGGAGACTCAATTGGACGGAGGAAGTCAACATGGCGGACATTTGCCAGTCAAATACAAAGCCCACAGCCATCAAGCTGGCGCCTCGACAGATCCGAACCTTCCTCGTGGACTTTGAGTACCTGTAATTGGTGTGAAGGATATCGAAATAAATCAAATTGTTTGAATTGATTCAATGCCTGAGCTATCAAATTGAGCTTGATGATGATTGTAATCATCTTCAATATCATTGATTATTTTTGTATCATTATTATTATTATTATTGTTATAATCTACGCCTTTTTCTTGGACACACCGACAGTTCTTCCACGTCTACCTGTAGTCTTTGTGTGCTGACCGCGAACTCTAAGACCCCAGTAGTGACGGAGGCCACGATGGGCACGGATTTTCTTGAGGATTTCTAGGTCCTCACGTAGCTTGACTTCCAAAACGTTGGCAACAACTTGCGAGTTCTTGCCATCCTTTAGGTCGCGCTGTCTGTTCAGAAACCAAATGGGTATCTTGTATTGGAGTGGGTTGGTCAAGATTGTGACCAATTTGTCGATCTCCTCTTCTGACAATTCACCAGCCCTCTTGTTTGGATCGACATCGGCCTTCTTGCAAACCAACGAAGCAAATCGGCGACCACAACCCTTGATGGCTGTTAGGGCGTAAGTGACTTTCTTGCGACCGTCAATATTGGTCGACATAACACGAAGAATGTGTTGAAACTTTTCTGGGACTACGAGTGCGCTCGACATCTTGTTGGTTGAGTTAATATGTCCTTAGACCTAGATTGATTTAATATATTCTAATGTAATGTAATAATAGTAAGATAATTTAAATCTTGGATAATATTAGCTTTAAGCCAAACCCTCTTGGTGAATATCAGAATCTGTTTGCATACCAATTCTTTGCCTATGTCGAACCATGGATTTTCGACACACACATGTGCTTTCCCAATAGGCACATTCGGCGAATGCGGCGCATGTGTTCCGGTGCTTCTCTTATGAGTTAGGCTTACAGAAGCCGCGCATCGATCCGCAAAGTGCGCGCGAAAGTTTGAATTGCAGAGGAAAATTTCGCATTGGAATCTAAAGTTTGGGGGTTGAAATATTTCTGGTGCAAAAGTGGGGGTGGAAAGAAAGCGCGTTTACCGCCGTTTTGCAGCGAGAGTGTGGCGAAAATGTGTGTGCGAAGTGCATCGCTGAGGCCACCACGACACACGATGAAACTTTGAGACAAACAGAGAACCTTTGCAACCCTAATAATTGAAAGAAAGTGCGACTCACAAATTGGGTTACGAATATATTGTATCGAAGATTATACATATCTTTTAGTCTACCCATACTTATTATATAATATCCAACACAGTTATTGCATGAGAGCAGCAACAAACCAAAGGCGCTAGGAGTTATTAAAATTTGCAAAGGGGTACAGACGATTGCAATCGGCCGAAGTCAACCAAGAAACAAGGTTGGGTAACGATTGATAACTAAGAGGAGGAGGTAGAATTGAAGATCTTCAATCAAAGTGAACCAAAATTCTTAATATTTATACACAATGGCGCAGCCAATGGGTCAGATTGATTATGTCAACTTGCTCGCAGGATTGAGTGACTCCGACGGAGAGAGGAGAAAGCAAGCGGAGGATACTTACAACAAGATTCCAGCTATGGATAGATTCTCACTTCTTGGCGCTGCATTATGCCAAACCCAATTACCATCCACTGTAAGAGTCTTCGCAGCTGTTCTTCTGAGAAGACTAATATTATCCAATTGGGAGGATATCAAAGGCACGGTGCCACCACAACAACTCTTGCCATCTTGTAACGAGCTATTGAACGTGCTAAGAAACTCGACAAGCGAGAGCAAAGAAATCCGAGATAAAATTTGCCAAGTTGTTGCAGTTTTGGGTAGAAGTTTTCTAGATGAAGCTTCCCAAATTAATCAATGGTCGGAATTTATTCAGTTCATGTTTGAACTTCTAAGATCTCCACAAATGGAATTACGCGAAGCCGGCCTGACTATATTCATGAGCTCGCCAGATGTCTTCGGTCACGCCAACAATCAGACGGCCTATATTGATCAAATTTGTCAATGCTTTATGGACACATATAACACACCAGGCAAGTCGGATGCATTTTTAGTATCTCTATCTGGTGCCATTTGTGGCCTGATAGTTAGTAATGCTGACAACAAGGAGTGTATCAAGAACTTGGGAACCTTTGCGTTACCCTTAACAGAGATGTTGCGCTCCGCCACAGATGATTCTACGAAGGAGGAAATATGCCAGCAAATGATCGAGGTTGCCGAAGAGACACCGCTAGTATTTCGGCCTGCAATCACTCAGTTGATGGAGCTATGCATCAATTTCATGACCAAGTACGATCCCCTCGAATCAGATCTAAGATTTAGTGCTTTAGAGTTGGTTGTCTCGCTTGTGGAGAATGCACCGGCCATGATTAAGAAGAGAGCTCAAGCTTACATCAAGCCAGTCGTCTTGCGTATCCTCGCCTTCATGTCATCTATGGAGGAAGAACCCGAATGGTATACATCCTGTTCAAATGATAAAGATGAGGATGAACCAGATGCCATCGGCGAATCTGCCCTAGATCGTATATCCAACTCTCTCGGTGGAAAGGTTCTATTGCCAATTCTTATGGATGAATTAACCGCTATGTTACAGAGGCCAGAATGGCAAGTTAGGCATGCAGCACTTATGGCCTTCTCCTGTGCCGGTGAAGGTTGTCGAGATCAGTTGATGAAGGTTTTGGATCGTATTGTTGGCGGTATCCTCCAGTTTCTCAATGACCCACATCCACGCGTTAGACACGCGGCTTGTAATTGTATTGGCCAAATGGCCACTGACTTTTCACCTGAGTTTGAGAACAAGTTTCATGCTGCAGTTATACCGTCCCTCTGCCGTTTATTGGTAGACTTTAGCCATATAAGGGTACAAGCTCACGCTGCCTGTGCCATGATTAATTTCTTTGAAGAATGTGAACAAGAAATTCTATCCAACTACCTAGATCCCATCACCGAGCACATCGAGATAGCATTAAGTAAGTACATGAGCGATGGAATTCCCAAGGAGGAGGGCAAACTATTTGTGATTGAAAACATTATTGTTGCACTCTCGTCTGTTGCTGATTCAAGTGCTGAATCATTCGTCAAGTACTATGAAAAATTTATGCCCTGCCTAAAGTTCATCATCAAAAACTCAACCGGAAACGATGAACTCAGAGTGTTACGTGGCAAGGCCATTGAGTGCGTTAGTTTAATTGGTATGGCTGTGGGTAAGGAGAAGTTTATCGCCGACGCGTCAGATATTATGCAGATGTTATTGGCCACTCAAACTGGACAAATCAAATTGGCTGACGATGACCCGCAGCTATCATATATGATGGCCGCTTGGGCTAGAATATGCCGTATCCTAGGGTCGGATTTCCAAGCTTATCTACCCTATGTCATGGAGCCAGTCCTTCGTGTTGCAGCTCACAAAGTAGAGATCGCACTACTAAACGATGAAGACAAGGCAGCTATCGAGGATAGCGCTGATTGGGAGAGCGTTAATGTGCAAGATCAAGCAGTTGGCATTAGAACTGCCGGTCTGGAGGAAAAAGCGACTGCTTGTTCGATGTTGTTTTGTTATGCAAGAGAACTAAAGCACGGATTCGCAGAATACGTAGAGAGGACAGCCGAAGTTCTAGTTCCCCTGCTCAAGTTCCCATTTCACGATGACGTTAGATGCGCTGCCGCCGAAGCAATGCCATGTTTATTGGAGAGCGCCAAGCCCAAAGGCGACCAGTGTGTAATGGCTCTCTGGACGGCTATATTTGACAACCTTCTTGCTGCCTTCGAGCTAGAATCGGATGCATCCATTCTAACTCAACTGTTGGAGTCGCTTGCGGCAAGTATTGAGGTTGTTGGTATCGGTAGTATGAATCAGGAAAGATATACCAAATTAACTCTCAAATTACAGGAAAGATTCAAGGATCACTTTGAATACTTGCAGAAAGAGTTTGAGCGTAGGAAAGACGAAGATTACGAAACTGAGAGCGAATGTTCGGATTCGGATCAAGATTGTTTGCAAGGTATTGCCTCAGTAATACACTCTCTATTCGTTGTTTACAAAGGCGACTATCTGCCTTACTTTCAACCACTGGTTGATCATGTGCTCAAGCTCTCAAACGACGAAGCGTGTACTCCCTGGACAAACAAACAAACTGCCTTATGTATTTGGGACGATGTAATCGAGTACACTGGCCCACTAGGTGTTAATTATCAAAACTTCTATGTACCTCTATTGAAGAATGGTATCGTGGATAAAAACAAAGAGATCAGGCAAGCTGCTTTATATGGAGTGGGTCAGTTGGCTCAGCAACATGGCCAACAATTCGTACAATTCTTCCAAGAGGTCATTCCAAATATTGTTCAAATGATCAACCATCCAGAAAGTAGAGGCGACGAGTTTATTATGTCAACTGAAAACGGAATATCAGCCATAGGTAAAATACTACGCTATTGCCCTCAGATAAATAGTTATCAAGAATTACTAAAATGTTGGTGCGATTGGTTGCCAATTTGGGAGGACGAGGCGGAAGTGCCTTGTGTTATGGAATTCTTACTTCTACTCATTGAACAGAACAATCCAACTGTGATGGGACCAAATTCCAGTAACTTGCCTCGACTCGTGGGTATAGTTGCGGAGGTGTTTGCCCGATCGGCTATTGAAACCGACACGGATGTTGGTATAAAATTAGTGAGCTTCCTGAAGCAGGTACACGCAAACCCATCGATGAGCTCGTGCTTCCAGCAGCTGACAAACGTACAGCAAAAGGCTGTACAGGAAGTTATCGCTAAATAACTTTCTGAGGGACGAATTTATTGTGTTATAATATCAATCTACTCGATGTCCTTTGGTTTCTACTATCCGATAAAGCACTATCACCTGTAAAATGGTGACCTGAAGACACTAGCTATTCGGAGCTCTAACTCTTCTTTAAAAATAACTGCACCACTATTATTGTTATTATCACTACCACCGATACATCTACTTCGATTTTACCTAAAAGGAGACATGATGGATCTAGGTGACTACAAGTTGTTAGCAGACGGAATGTCCAATTATTATTTGTTCATGGAGCAATTTCCTACAAAACTTGAATTAATGAGGACAAGCTCAACTCCAAACATAGTGAGGTTCCGGTCTTTATCAAGGCGACAGCGAGAAACATAGAGACGACAAAGACGAGATATACCTAGGTATAGTAGTAACAATAAAATTAACAAAATCAATTATACCCAAACCACTACCTAAATTTCCTAGATATATCTCCTCTTGATATGGCCACGCCCAAATCTTGGTTCCTTGTTTAACTTGAACAATTCTCTTGAGAGAGAAACGTCATTCTCTCAAGAAAGGATGACATTTCTGGTTGGCCAATCATATTGTCAAGATTGTTTACAGTTTTACCTGCTGCAGTAGCTGCCAGGCTGACCGCTGAACACAATGACTTCCGGCGCCTAGCGCCCACCGTTTCATGGTGTTACGGGGGCGTCGTTATTTTTGAGTTACGCGCTGAGAGACTGGCTGACGTCATGCTCTGTGATCTCGCGCGACCCGATAACAACCTGAGAGTTCTAGTTTCGAGTTAGGGGCGAAGATTGATGTTGATGTAGGGGACAACGTTGCGAGACGGGAAGTGTCAAGCTAGAATACCTTTTGTTTGGTCCTAGTTTAGGTCAGCATTATGGTGTAGAAGTATCGCGACAGCAAATGAGCACACCCTATCATCTTGCTGTTGCTGCAAGTCGAGACCTCACTTCCCATCACCTGGCCACAACCTGACCCGGTCAGTGGTGCAACCACTTCGAATGAAAAACAATCCCAACTGCATGTGTTTGCGTTCACCTTGAGCCCACTTTTTGCTCTCTTTCTACTGCACTCCTATAAGGAGAGTGTCCGACTAAGTGACTTTATTTATATGCTCCCTTTGTCTCCCACTCACTTGGGAATGAGCTTGATTACTTCCGCTCATTTGCCATGCGTTGGTGGTTCAATTGCTTTCACTGCCAACTTCCTGGTACGATGTAGCTGAATCGAAGTGTTTACCTGGCGCCCGGTGGGTGGTGATCACCGGATGTTCGCTGTGACCTGATTGATGAGTGGCGTTGACGGAGTCCAGTGTGCCAACCCGTCCGGAGGGCTGGCCGATAACTAGCTGGTTAGTGATTGACTCTCTGGCCTTTCGTCACTCTAGGTGTCAGAGGATGACGATGGATAGCTCCTGCGGCCAATCGTCCGGCCGACTGAAAACTCAATCCAAACAACCATTCATCGAGATAACACTGAAATGATTGGACAATTAGTTTGATTGTCCAGGTGTATGCTTCTAACACGCTCCGTACATTTAATCCAGTTTGTTAGCTATCGCTAGTTTCACCGAACCAATCGTTGTCCCATTGATGTTAGTTAAATCGGCTACATGGAAACCGGGTGCCAGAGCGTTCCAGCGACAAAAGGTTTACCGGGACGCCACTTGTACTGCGCAGACGTAATGGGCAAGTGCACAAATGGTTCCAGTTCCGGTATATCTATTTCTAGTAAACGACGACGACTGTGGCAGCGGCTTCCACGAAACAAGAACTTTCTATTGAAAACTTTCTTTGCTTACGTGTAACGCTCAGTTGACTTTCAGGTTGCTTTGGGTTGTGTGAGCAAAGGTTAGGGGGACCAGGAGTCAACATCGTGAGGAAATGATAAGAGAGTAAAGGTTCGAATTCAACTTGAACCAAGTCATCACAGAAAACAAGTTCAGATGGACTTTATGTATAGATATATATAAAATGCTCCTAAGTACAGAATTCAGGCGAGGTTAGTATTGAGGATCAAGGAGAAAGATACAAAAGAAGGAAGATTAAAGAAACAAGTAAAATATACAAGAATGCAACAAGCAAATTTTTTGACAAGCGCAAAAATGTGGTGCCCAGTGGCGCTCGCTTTTGTACTAATTCTAATCCAATTAGTTGCTTGCAGCGAGAGTTTTACTTCCGGCTCAATGGGCGTCGGCGACTACATTCAAGAGGGTGAAATAGAAGATTTAATTGCCGGGGGGAATGTCATTGCTTTACAAGATGCCGAATACATTCAACCGCGAGAGCCAAATGAGAAGCTGGGAAGAACAAGAGACAGGTTAAAGTTTGTTGTAATGAAATATTTAAGCTCTCAAAACCCACAGGCAGTAGCAAATGGAGAGCCACAACTTCAACAGCCAAGAATCCAACATAAAGACACCCCAAATGGAGGCAAGATCACCAAATTACACCTACTTTCGGGACCCGGAAGTCGGCAGCGGCTCATTCACCTGTACGATCCGCAGCAACTTGGCTTCGGTCGACAGGTGAGATTGTTGCCGCGAGCGGCCGCGGCGAGTGGCAGCAATGAGAGTGGCACGCAAACCGGAAGTGGATCTTCCTCATCATCGTCGCCCTCTTCTTCTGCCTCATCGTCGTCGTCATTGTCCTCGTTAGACGAGTGGCTCGCCACAACCTTCAGTGCCACACCAGCAACAACCGGCTCCACAAACTTGCAAGGCGATAGCTCGACCTCATTGAAATCGTTGACATCGAGCCAGCAACTGGCAGAACAGCAATCAGATGTCGGTGGAAGCAAACAATTTGGATCCGGCACGCGTAAGACAATCAGGAATACCCCGCAACCTGTTATAATGCGTCTGCCGCCCCGTTTTGGCAAGCGGAGCTTGTTTTTAGAGTAGATTTTGGGCATATTATTGCGCTTATGTTCGCTGTTTATCGTTTGAGCAAAGGTGCTCGTCAATGGGAAGAGAATTTTAGTTTGATAGCTAAGGTTAAATTACAGGGTTTTCAATAGTATTTCGGATGAATATAAAAGCATGGGTTGTTTTTTGCTATCATAGATAGCGCCCTGGGCGAGCTGACCGGCGTCCGCTTTTGAAATCGTGCAGCAAACAATGAAAGTCTGCTTGCTAAAAGCAAAAATCTGAAACCAAATGAGATAAGCCCGAAGAGCAGTTAAAAAACATGTACGCCATTATGCTGCCACTGATATTGCTGCAAATATATCGGTTGTTTCAAGGTAACTAGATACACTGGCCAACAAGAAGATGGGAACTAGGATACTCAGGTGAAGCTATGCACGTATACATAACGCGAACAAACCTCACGATGGCAAGGGTGAGAGAAGGTAGAGGATTCGGTCCAGGAGGGGGCGGCACCAGAGATTGAAATCTCGTAGGAATTTCCAGGATGAAAAGTTGGGATCAAGACAAGAGAGAGGGAGAGCAAATAATAGGTTAATCTGTGGTTAGTTTAATAGAGTTCGAAAGAAGCTTGCTAGTCAGTCAGTAGATCTGTGAGTCAGATTTACGATCGGCAAAGTTGAACAGTCAATCGGGCGCAGGAAGTTCAAGTAAACCGGAAGTCAGGAATGCCCACTCAAACCGGGATGTAGAAAGTGGAACATAGTAGTATATTTGTGGTGCTTTTGTTCAAGTAGTACTCGTAAAGGGTGAGATTAGAAGGAGTTTGTAACATAGTATAATAAAGTAGCGTAGTTTTCAGTGGAGATAAGTGTGATGGACTACCAGTGCCACTTCCAAAGTGGCGGAGATTATTAATTTATTTATTCACTATTTAAATCGCCTACATTAGCTTGACATGATACGTCTACTAGCAGTATTACTCCGTGGCAGTCTCGACGAAGTTCAAGTAAATTGAATGTTAGGTAGAGACACATGGCTTCCCCCTACCCGTACGCCGATGACTCCTATCCAAGGCAAATGGTAGTAGTTAACTTGTCAGTTTATATAAATATGAAATATAATATAGCTATATCACAGCTCAAAAGCTTGTCACACCTTATCTAGTGGCTTCAAACCCAGCAGTCTTATGATCAAAGCAAGTCTTTCACGGGCGCAATTGAATAGCGCTAGCCGAGTTCGTGACCAAGTCTCGTTGGTTTGGCCTATTACCCAAAGTTTATCCGATCGTCTGGCTCGATTAATGGCTTTGCATAGATCGAAAGCATAGTTGACCAGATGACTCGAGTCACTGAACCAATAGGCGCCGTGCAGTTTTGAATCAAACTCGCCAATTAAGCTCATTAAGCTGATTGCCTCCGAGTTACATAAGGCATCCATTGTTAGCTCGTCCTCGTTGTTTGGTACCTCTAATCCATACTCCTTTGCCCTCTTCATTAAGCCACAAAGTCGCGCGTGTGTCGTTTGGAGATTTATACCTGATCTTTCGTTGGATTTAACAACAAAACTCCAGTCAAACTCGTAACTCCTGTAACGTGCATTACGCATATCGCTAATGAATAGTGCAGATAAAGCCAAGTGTTCGGCAGCAGTCTGTAGTTCAGAATCATGATGGGCCACTTTGCTTGTGACAACTCGTTTTGTTGATTCAATGTACTCCTCAATCATATTGTCTATGATCTCAGACAGTAAAACAAAATTTCCCTTACGAGTGCTCATACCTTTAACCTTGCCAATTTGAACATGCTCCAGTTGGGTATGCCAATCGTGACCCAACCTTCGGATTATCTCCTTCAATGAGTGAAAGTGGCGTTCTTGATCCGAGCCAACAATGTAAAGCATTTTGTCAAAATTGTATTTCTCTTTCCTGGCCAGTGCGGCTGAAATGTCACGAGTTAAATACAAACTCGCCCCATCGGATCTCTGAATTGGCACCTCATATTCCTTTAGATTCTTATCCAATTTGGCAACCACATGACCATCCTCTACAATACGGACAAAGTCCAATTTTTTCATCACCTCTACAAGCTCGCCGGATCTCTTTACATAATCAGATTCAAATTCGTGGACGTCAAACTCAATGTTCAGTCGAGTGTAAGATTTTTTCAATTCTTCTAAAGAAATATCTCGAATCCGCTGCCACTTTGCTCGTTGTTTGGGATCCGACTCTAACTCTTGTAACTTTTGCTTTGCTCTCTCGTAGAATGAGTCATCTTTGCGACCCTTTTCATTTGCCTCCACATAGATATCGACGAGATGGCGCAATAGGCCATAGTTATCTCCGGATGGTTCTATTGAACTGAGAAAATCTTTGTCTTCGGCCAAACCCAAATTCAACAACCCATACTGAGTCCCCCAATCGCCAATGTAATTGAGTCTAACAACATCATTGCCAACGAATCTGTTTATGTTAGATAGGAAGTTGCCTAAAATAGTTGATTTTAGATGGCCAAAGTGGAAAGGTTTTGCAATATTCGGCGAGCTAAAGTCAATCACGAGTCGCTTACTACTCTGTTCACAATCCAATATTTCTTTTGCCAATATGGGACCTGCTAGACCATCTGTTGTTGTTATGGGTTTCAGAGTGGATTTGAGGAATGACTTTCGGTTTAGTTTTAGCAGGACAGATTTGTGAAATATTGTCGGATGATGTTCCGGGGAATTTCTATGATCGAGAGCTCCGTTTAACACGTGGACCGATTCTACTTGGAGATCCTCTTGATGCTTTCTCACTTGTTCAGCTATTTGCTCAGCATTCTTTGTGTCAGATGCTAATATCCTCAAAAATGCACCCACCTCTGGGCCTCTCGCATTCACGGGCAATAGTTGTGGATCGATGTTGGACACAGTGATATATTTAATTGCTTGCTTGTTCGCTACTCTCGACCTAGTCCTATCGATCGGATGCTTGACTAATAGATCGCCTAATAAGGATCGTAACTGAGACTTAATATACATACTAGATAACTCAATTCTCTTTGTGATTGTTCATCTCAATTAGAGTATGATAATCTTCCTCCGAATCGTTCCTGGACCTATCGAATCTGGCTAGAGACTTAGAGCGAAGTTGTTGCTGGCGATATCTTGTCAACAATCCTGATATTCCACCAAAGAAGCTGACTAGACTTAGGAAGGTGAAAAAGTGTGGGTCAAAGAGGCTGAGATTGGATACTTCGGACATTTCAGAGGGTCATCTTGTCGAGTCGAATTCTTATGATAGAGAGAACAATATCAATTTTTAAATTAACATGTGAGAAGGAATATAGAATGCATGTGCTTTTTGCTCGCGCATTTTCTCACATGTTGACTCGGTTTTGTCCATTTACACATGGCCCCATGTGAGTTGTATACATTTTGCAAACAGTTAATTGGTGCATAAGACTATCTAGATGTTGCTCTTATTTAAAATGATTGGTGAAATCCGTGATAAAGAATCTCTCCGGGAGTTGGAATCCAAAGGGAAAATATCACCAAGTTGGGACTGATAACATCACGTTGCTTATTTGAGGCCGCAGGGCACATTACTCAGACTTGATTTTGGCTTACAATGGGCCCACTTGCAGCGCTCTTGCTGTGCTGACCACTGCCACGATAGTCACCTGTTAAGATTCATGTCTCATCACCATATCCACGCTAATCAAGCGGACTTAATTACTACAGCCATAGACCATGAATGATCCGTCCAGATTTTAGAGGTTCATCATGTTCAACCAACTGAAATAGAAAAACTAGATTGACAAATTCTGTGGTCTAGACTTTCAGGTATGAGATATAAATAGCGCCTCTGCCGCAAAGATAGAATGTCTACAGTGCTTTCAATGGCGCAATCTAATCGGACAAACATGCATCTACATTGTTTCCGTCAATTAAACTTTCGATGAGACAGATTGATTTATGCGTGATGACAAATATTAATTTTATTTACATATCATTAGCCTCATTGGCGGTGATCGGTTTAATTAGCGAGACATCAGCTATCGACATCGACGCTGTGGTCATATCGCGGCTCCGTTTTGCTTTACGCAAAGTTCCTCAGCCCGCCCAATGTGAACACTTCTGCCGGGGAGTTTCCAGTTTGGCCAAGAGTCAGGTGGTTGTGGTGGACAAGTTCAACGATAAGGCAGATATCGACATGAAGCTCCTTGGCGACGTTGTAGAGAGTCTGAGAAAAAATGAGTCGCCGGCCGTGGCAGCCTACTTGAGTGATTGTATGAAAAAAGTTCAAGAAAATAGAAAAGACCGGGCTAATGGTGCTGGTGTCTTCAAGAACGAGGCGAAGGGATTGGATAAAACAGTTGAAACTGAAAAGGTAGAGCCGCAACCTGTAACCCCAGAGCCACAAGTGGTTCGACCAGAGGATGTTTTAAATTTAAAGAGGGAGCTCAAGCGTTTAAAAAGAGAGCTTGAAACTGCGGAGCAAAGAGAGGAGCAATCTAACAAGCACCTAAAGGAGTTGCAAGCTCAAATGGATACAAAGAGTCTAGTTGACGCCAAGGGTTTGGCTGATGAGATTAATAGATTGAATCAGGAATTGGATGCGATGCGAAACCAGTTCGACTTTGTGTTACAACGCGAGCAAATGGAGAGCAAGAAGTTGAAAGATTTGCAAGCTCGCTTTGACACTGAGGCCGAGAAGAACAGGGCTACCCTTGAGGGCCGAAAGAAGGAAATATCCGCTTTAAATACCGTGGTGTCCACTCTTGAAACCTCCCTATCGGACAAGGATAAGTCTGAGGCTCGGTTGAGGCAACAAGTTGGTGAGCTGAAGGGTCAAATGGAGGAGCAGGCCAGCGTTAAGGAGCGCGACTCTATGGGTCTGAATGAATCAATGGCTTCGCTTCAGCGCGAGCTAGACGAGGCCAGGAAGGCTCGCGAGCGATCCGCTCAACAGGTGAAAGATTTGCAGAATAAATTGGACCAAAGCGAGAATAAAAGTAAGGATACTATCAAGAACTTGGAGGACAAGGTGGCAGCTAGCGACAAGCTATCCAAATCATGGAAGTTGAAGGTTGAGGAGTCTGAGGCGAGCATTGCGACGCTGAAAAACAAGATAACTGAGCTTGAGTCTCAAAAACAGTGTCAAATCACCAGGCTCAATGCCCAAACTAACGACTACATCACATTGAAGAAGAAAGTGGCTGACCTAGAGAAGGAACTAACCTCAGCCAATCAGCAGTCTAAGGTAACCAATTTGCAGATAACTGAGGCGCAAAGTCACCTAACCATCTGTAATAGCGAGAAGGATAAGGCGCTCAAGGAAATAAATTTGTTGAGAAGTCAATTGGAGGATGTTAAGCAACAAGAGCAATCTTCGAGATTGGAGTTTAGAGAATGCCAAAGCTCGGCGGCAGCGAATGAGAAGAAGCAGAGGATCTTATTGAATGAGCGCGATGAAATGTTGGTCTCGGTGAATAAGATTGTTGATGATCTAAGATCCTCACTAAGCGCCTCGGAACGCCGCGAGACTCAACTTAAGCAACAGGTCGCCGACGCCCAGGCCTTGAGCGAGGTGAAGTCCGATGGCCAAGCAACGGAGATTGCAACCTTGAAAATGTCCAACGAGCTCATGAGAAGCCAGCTAGCTGCGGCCTTGAAGAAGAACGATGAATCAATCGAACAAATCAAGAGTCAAGCTGACAAGATTGTCATGCTGACTGGTGACGTTGACTTGCTTAAGAAGCGACTTGACTTTGCCATCGAATTGATTGACAACCAAATGCAAGAGTTACTCGAGGCCAAGGATGAGCGTGGGAAACCAAAGTCGGGCGTGAGCTTCGAGGATTATTTGAAGATGCGACAAAAGTATCAGGATATCTCTAAGCAACTTGAGTTAGCCATTGAGGCCAAGGAGAGTACTCAACGTGAAATTGACTCGATGGTGAATGACTTCAACGATTTGCTCCTCAGCAAAGACACACTCGAGGGCAAATACCTGCTTCTAGAGAGGAGGCTTAAGATTAGCACCGTGTATAATCAGAAGGAAATGGACAAACTGTTTGATGAATTCAACGAGCTACTCAATACAAAGGACAAACTTGAGGCCCAATTTAGTTCAGCTCAGGAGGAGCTCAACTTTTGCAAGAGCCAGGTGGAGTCGGCATCCATTAGAATTGGAACGAAGGATCGCCAGAATTAGTCGGCTAGATGTGCAATGTGTGTTGTAACCAATTAAAGGCGGAATGTTTTCTTTTGATCACCATATATTTCTTACCCGATCATGACCGTCATGGAGCTCAATTTGATAGCTCAGGCATTGAATCAATTCAAACAATTTGATTTATTTCGATATCCTTCACACCAATTACAGGTACTCAAAGTCCACGAGGAAGGTTCGGATCTGTCGAGGCGCCAGCTTGATGGCTGTGGGCTTTGTATTTGACTGGCAAATGTCCGCCATGTTGACTTCCTCCGTCCAATTGAGTCTCCTCGTTTCTCCTGACAACGAGAATCGAACATCGGCGCCCAGCCTCAACTCCTCCATTGAAACAATGCGAATCTTCTTGATCAAATACTCAATGTCAACCTCGACACTTGGTCTCAGCCGATCAACACAATTGTCGTCGGAAGCTCCCGACTCGTAGAAGTCGCTTGTTGTTTTGTAATATTCGTACAAACTATGGTAACTCTCGAGGTCTGGAAAGGGGTGCAAAGTTAGCGGGTTGTCTAGATTTTCCAACCGAATCAGAATGGAGTTGTTCCTAATGTTCCATGGCTGCAAAGTCAAAAGGTGGACGTTGTTTGGTAGTGTTGCATTGATCATTGTGAAGTCGGTTTTGATCCTCGGTCCCTCGCTCGCAATCATGTCAACAAACTCGCTAGCCGAGACGCGCAATCTATCGAAGGTGAGCACTGGCCTAAGCGCAAACTTGACCGCCTCTTGCCTGAGCTCGTTGTAAATTCTATCATGCACAACATAGGTCTTGGTGGTGATGGCATTGTGATTTTTTGTTGTCTTATTCAACTTGTTTGTAGCGTACTGCTTCTCGTAGTGCAGATTTGCCCTAGGCGTGGCCGGAAGTTCAAACAATTGAGGCTTTCCGTCGGTCAAGGTGGTGGCCTCCTCGTTGCTCGCACCAGTTGAGCCACCTGTTGTTGAGGCGAGATCCTCTTGGAATTTTAGAAACAATCTGTGGCGTCCCCTCGTAACCAGACCTCGGCCGTCCTCTCCCGGCTCGTTGAGTGGCTCCTCCACTCCCCAGTGATCATCTTTAAGGTGTCGCCGATGGACCAGCAGCTCCATTTGTCCCTCGTGCAAACTGGTGCCCGCCTGCGACCTATCCACTAAAATAGCCACTGCGTCCACTGAGCTCTTTCTTGTTCTATTTAGTCGATTGTCGATGTCTCGGAGCATAATGGTCGAAACAACCGGAAAGAAGGAGCCACCAAGTTGCTCTGGCTCGTTGTTGCGAAACTTGTGCCTGGTGAGCAATTGGCGGCCATTGGAATCGGTCAAGAAGGCCCCTTTATTCGAGAGGGAGGTTATGTAACGCGAGACAACTTCGCGACCAACATTGCCGAGCGTTGGAATGGGACCTACGACATAGTCGAACCCAATGTAATTCTTTTTTGCGTCCACTCGGATAGTTTGCCATATCCAATCGGCCCACTTTTGGTGAATCTCGATCAAGGCCCCGTTTTTGCGCTTAAACATCTTGTAGGAAGTGGGCCGATCCAATAGGTATGGATCTGTGGTGTTCGGTCGAAAGGTGTAGGCTCCCGGTTGGGCCAACTTGTTTGCCGGAAAGTACCAGCCAAACTTTTGGGTTATATTGAGGACGCTCCCATCTCTAACTCGCTTTAGGCCAACAATCATTCCAGTGCTGGTGTCAAATTTCACTATAACTCGATCGGCGTGGTTCTGTTGCTGTCCCGTCTGCTGACCAACAAGCGCGTCTCTCTTGTTTCTCATATATTCTGAATTGGTTTTTCTGCTTTGGTGGTCGTCAAGATCAAGTTTAAAATACTCAAATTTTCCAACTCTACCCTGCCCTTTTCTCCTAATTGACCTCTTGGTTCGGCGACTCTTAAGCGTGCTCTTGAGTTTGGCAAAAATGGACTCGTCTGAGACAACCAACGAGTCGTTTGGATCCTCTTCCTCATCGATTACATCCTCGTCATTGGAGTCCTCGATGACGAAGCTCGTATAGCCCAAAGCCGGAATGTTTGCGTAGAACAAAATTTCATAGTTTGTTATGGCCTCTCTGAATGGCAGTGCGCTTACGCCTCGCGGAACAGGAAGTCGAATAAGTTTCATCGTTTCATTGGTGCTCAAGTGAATCACCTTCACCTTCTCAATGTCGCAACGCCAATTACACGGCAACCGAATGTCGTGCTGGCTCACCGGTCTCTCGAGTGGATTGTAGACATTAAGTAGCACGCTCCTTGTGGCCAACTCAACGGGCAGCGCCCTAAACGATCTCGATTGCGTCATCGTGGATCTCGAGCGACTTGTAGATTGCGCTTGTTGCGTAACCGGGGCGCTAACTTGAGCGGCGGCAGGTGGTTGTTGCTGGTGGTTGTAGTGGTTAGCTATAGTTGTTGAGTGCGAAGTGCTCGGCGTTGCTGTTGGGATCGAACCCGAGCTGGAGTTTTGGTGATTATTATTCAATTTGTCACCGGTGGTACTGTGAGCCACATCCAAGCGCATGAAGTGGGCAACGTCCACTTCGGACTCTAAAGCGTCACATTGACTTATGTTTAGCAACGGACACAACATTGTGTTTTCCAAATACACAGAGTCCAATTTATACTGCTTTCCACTCTCTCTAAGCTGCTCATTTTTGATTGACTTCCTGATATAGTCATTCAATTTTGCCCGCCGAATGTCGCCGATGAATTTGGAGCACAACTTGCTGGCTTCATGCGAGCGTCTTACGTAATCATCGGTGACATGTTGCTTCTCCGTGCCTGTCACTGCATCGTGGTGTTGCAAATCGCTAAGCATCTCCCAGAGTGGCAACAAACACTGGCCCTCGTGCTCCTCCACAAGCTCCACCCAGGAGCTAGTGGCCACCTGTTGTTGCTGTCTAATTAAGTGGGCCAGGGAAACCATTCGAGCAACAGGTAGCAACTTCGAGAGTTCCCTCTCCACCAGCTTCACTGAGGGCCGACTAGAGAAATAGCCCGACCACCAAACTGAAGGTGAGCTTTCGTAGGGCATAAAGTCATTGTACTTCTCAGGCAACTTGATCGATTTTTGCTTAACTGCTTGATGAACCGAATGCTGGTAGCAGCTCGGCGTCGAATAGAAGATATTTATATCTGGATAATTTTCACTTATATACCTGATCAGCTTGTCCAATGCCTTGAAGTTTTGACCGGCCGCCGTGTAATGGAAGTCGCCGCCAATGGGAATCAGTATGTCTTTTGTCAACTTTGACTCAGCATACTTTCTAATAAATTGAACTAAATCCGCGCTCTTAGTCTCGATGTTGTACTCATAGGAATTCTTGTTATCCACCACATAATCGTCGTAGCAAAAGACATCGAAACAAAAATTAGCTGGCGGGTAGTAGCCATCTCTAAAGATGTTTGTAAAAATAGATCCCGATTGACCACTCAACGCTCGATCGCCGTGCCAAATTATATCCAAACTCTTGTTTTGAGTCCTCTGATTTTTATCCTCGTCAACCATTCGAGTAAAATACATGCCATCGAAGCCAAATTGAGCAAACAACGAGGCCTGCTCATTGGTGTGCCCAAAAGGGTCTATTTGCCAGCCAGCCTTTGGGTGTCCGCAGTCCCCGAACGTTTGGTTCAAGAATCTCAAACCCAAAGTCATCTGTTCAATGATCGACTGGTAGGTAACTGTTGCCTCGTCATTCATGCACCAGCCTCCATTGACAAACTCCAGTCGCCCCTCACTAATAAGCCGCTTGACGGCCTCTTTCATTGCGTTATTCTGTTCATTCCACCATTTAATGAAAAATGCCATCTCAACATAGATAAATCTCTTCTGCTTGTCCATGATTAGCTCGGGTATCAGTGAGTCCAGAATAAACTGGACCCCAAACTGGTGGTCGCGCTTTCGAGTTCCATAAAAGTATTGGTCAACCGTCTTGAGCCAGCCAACGTCGTCATGCGTATGCGCGACGATGTGGACGTTTGTCTTGTTTGGTTGCGTAGTGGGACACGAAGCGTAGCCACAGGTGGGTGGTTGCTCATTGTTCTCTTGACTACCTGATGCTCCATCGTTGGTCAACTTGAACAGTTCATTAATATCCTTCTCGTGAAGATTATAAGCAGACACACTTGCGTTGTTGACGAGAGTTAATATTGAAGCCAACAACAACAAGGTACCGAAATGACGAGGCGCCATGCTGCCCCCTTGCCGTGATCTTGCACAAGCAACTTCCGGTTATCGCAATAAATGGAACCTTTAGCGGCTTGTCAACGCGAGCTACCAATAATAATCGAGATGAGAGCTGAGTTGAATTGGAACAAATCTAGACTTCTTTCACTAACTCATCTCGTCGGCTCGTTCTCTCGTTCGTCGCCGTCGTCTCGATGGTTCGTCTTGCCAATTTGCCGAAGTTAGCAGTTTGATGGAGAATCGAGAGACCGATGAATTGGCTTGTGCATCGCTTAACACAATGTAAACAATCGCACAAAGAGATCAAAGTGAGTGATACTGTTGGTTGGGGTTTGCTTTTCAACAAAGGATACAGTAGTAACCATAGCCGTGCCCACTCCCTACTGACTGTCGCCAGTCGGGAGTGAGCCACAAGAAGGAAACTCAATCAGCTGATCGAGTGGCACGATATCATCGCCTGTGGCCGTCGGTATTACATTGAATGGGCAAGCAAATCATGTGAACTGGCGAATGTATCGCCTCACTCTTCCAACTTCTCGTGGTTGGCAGTAGCGGCGGTGGCATCGTCGTGGTCGTTGTTGCTGTCGTGGTGGTTGTCGACAAGTCCACTGATCGATGGGCTTCAGTTTTAGCGACGCAATTTGGGCTTAGAAGCACCAGAGGATGTTGCGTAATTTCTAATGGCCTCCAATTAGGTGACCGCTTTGCCGTTGCCAGTGTTGCTGTTTTGTGGAATAAAACAGAAGCAGTTTCCTCGCGGTGTTCTATCTATCTTGCAGCGCTGTTAGTTGATTACGTGTCCGAGTTTGTTTCGCGCTGGTTCCCGGTTCAGGGTTAAACGAGACAGTCAGAGCGGCTCGTTGGCTCGTGAGCTCTTAGTTCCAACGAACCTCTTTGATGGGATACAACTAATTTGCCACGAGCCAGCTCATATTATTCGCGACCGACCCAACTAACCGCACTGGCGGGCGGAATGGAAATTGAAGGACAAAGAAGAGTTGGAGAGAGACAAACAAGTTGTCTCAAGCGAGAGACTCGGTAGAAACGAAGCGATGCTAATCGGGTTTGTCCTTGATTCTCAGCGAAAGTAACTTGGTGAGAGAGAAGAAAAAAATGTCAATTTCCCTCGGGAAATAGTGGAACCAGCTCGTGGAGGAGGAAAAAAGCGCAACGCTGCTTGCAGTAGGCGCCGGAAATGGATTTGTTTTTGTCTTGGTCGTGGCCTGGCTCCCAGCGGAATGCGTCATCATTTCGTCCATTGCCAATACTTCGATTGTTTAGCTCTCTCCCCCTCGCTCACTCACTTCAGTAACTTCCCGCTCAACCACTCCACACTACCCAAGTACAGGTACAGGTGTGAGTGTTTTTTGTTTTCCCCTCTCTCCAAATCGACGGCCAACCCTCGATTACCTTGTTAGCCAGCTGGAGTGCAGTTTGAAGTGAGAAGAGGCCGCGCTGACCGTGAGGATCGGTAGAGGTTTGCACAACCTCTACCTGCCAATGGGCTACTGGGCGCGATAATCGTCACGTGGTTCAACGTTGACTCGTTCTTTGTTTGGCTTGCTTCAGTTTAGTTTACTTTACTTCAGCTGCAGTTTGGGCTTGAAGGAGCGAGAGTGAGTTTATTAAACTTGACCAGTCAGCCGATTGGCGAGCTGGCCGTCCAAACTTCGAGTGTCTGATTAAATTTGTCGCGCACTCGAGCTCTCGACTGCTCACCAATTGGGTGCAGGAGTGAGCCACAAACAAACCAACGAACCAATCAGTTAACCAGCCGGCCGTCGGTGATATTTGTGCTCAGTGAGGAAGCCATTGTAATTTTCAATGGCCGTTAAAGCAGAGGTGGCCCCAAACTCCGGCCCGCGCGCCTCATTGTTGATGCCAAGCGAAGCGACAAATCTCTGCGCCTCGAGCGCGGGGTTGCCTTGGTTAGCTAGCTCGCGGAAGGAGAAGTTGTCGTGGCAGCAGTTGTTGTTGCGATCGTCGAGACTGATGTTGTCGTCAACGTTGTCGTCGTTGCCGTTGTGACATATCACAGCCCAACTCACTTATCCCCCAAAACAGACAAAGCCGGCAAAGCGCAATGTTATGGCAGCGTTAACACCAAAGTCAGTCAAAAGGATCATCATAAAATTGGCGCAGGCTTTGCACCAAGTCGCTGAACACTACACAAGCCAGTGCTCCGGTTTTGAGCCTTAACTTTGACGACGCCCAGCGAGCTTGCTGTTTCGAAGGAGCACAAGTTAAATGGCAACAATGATGAGCAAACAAGAAGTGGAAGCTGGAGAATCAGGAGTTCGATTCAGGAGATAGCCAACAGAGACTTGCAAGGAGCCGATTTCGACCTTGAAAATGAACCGCTTCATACGTAGGGAGCGGCCAGAGTTATGAGCTCGAAGATCATAACGGGCGGCCGGCTTTTTATCTAGACTCGAGTTACGTAACCAGCTCGCGAGCTGGAACCAAGAGGCCAACTAACTACGGGTCGCATTACTGTCTAGCTGGTCGTTAGGCCAAGCGTTGGCTTTTCGGACTCGAACAACATCAAATGACGGGGGATAGTGCAAGGAGTACCCCTTTGTTGGGCTGCCACCTTCGTCGTTGCCACCGCCCTTCGTACACACTCATCGCTTAGCGGCTCGCCCAACTTGCTAGCTCCACCCGGAAGTCCTGAGGAATTGGACAAGTTTTTTTATTGGGCGAATCGATTGCGGGGATCAAAGAAAATTTAGATTTGCTAGTGTGAAAAACAGTCAATTGCCATGATAACTACTCCAATTGAAGGTATTTTATTTTGAGGTACTGGGAAGGTAAGGTGCTCATTTTGAACATCTTGGAAATTCCTTTATCGAGATTCAATTAGACTTGAAAAAACTCCAACTCCGGAGACTATTTATCGGGAAGTTGTGTTCAGGTAAAAACTTGTGCAAAAACTGAGTAGACTCAACTACCTCAAACACAACAAGTAAAACTGGACGCAAAGATCTCCAACAAGTTACAAAGTTGTGGCCCTAGAAGTGATACTAGGGATCAAGACAAGCCCGAGCAAATATTCGGAACCCTGAACCCCAACGACCCGATGGAGGGTGCGCATCTGCGCGGAAGTAATTGAATTCTCGTATCTTCTGCGTTCCTAGATCCCCTGGACCCCTCCCCTTCCGACCATCTAGCGCTGCAAGTCGGGAAAATTATCGTTCAGCAGTGCTAACGTCATCCGACTCGGAGCGTTTTCCGACTAGTGAGGTCTTGATTTGGGCCTCAGAATTCGATTTAGCAGACATCGACGCACATATTATTTTATCAGGCGCACATTATTTCATCAGAACCATCGAACGGCAACCTCTAAAGCAGCAAAGAGTTAATTTGTAAAGGCAAGCACTAATTCGAAGTGTAGACAATGTCGCTAAAAATACCCCACCACTCCTCCCTCAAGTATGTGGAAAGTTTTGCGCTCAAACCTGAAAATCCAACTTCTCGTCTAGACAAAGACACTTGCACTTGCACACACGACCACGTGATTTGCACTCACCCTTTGCTTGTCTACTCATACGTTCACCTGTACCCTTCATCAATCTGCTCTAGCCAGTGTGCTTTCGCGTCCCCTCCTGTCACTGATCAAAAGAGTTGAGCAAACTCTTTTACTGCTCATTTCGCTTCAGGTATTTCTAATCAATGTTAGGATGTTAGGTAGCAAATAAAAGAATACGAATAAATGGAGCAAAAAATGCTGTCGATGAACTTGCATACAATTTGCCTCGCCGACTTTCTGGCCCCAACGTCAGCAAATCTGTTCGTCGGCGGCGCAAACTCCTCGCCAGACTCCCTCCTAGACGACGGCACACTTAAGCTGGACGTTGTTGCAATCTCTCAGTTGCGCTACACTTACAAGAAGTTCCCTCTGCTCGAGAGATGCCGTGGCTTTTGCATAGGGCTTGAGAAGCACGTCAACGAGGCCAATGGAATTTCCACTCCCGCCACTGACCCCACAAAAACCCACCTAACTAAAGTCAATGGAAAAGGAAAATGTAAAGGTGACACAATGGATAAAAATGAAGCCAGTCTCGTTGATATTGCCACACTGAATCGAGTGGTCGAGGTACTACGCCAGCGCCAATGGCCACTTGGCGCCAAGAGTCTAGCCGACCACCTGGAGGAGTGTCTCGTGGTTGTGGCCTCGAATGTACTGTCCGACTCTAACGCTCAAACTAACACAGTTTTGTCGAGAAAGAATGAACAAAAACAGGAAAAGGAAAGAGAGGAGGGAGGCGACGAGACAAGATTGGCCGATGAACTTGACCTTGTAAACGACGAGCTTATTAAATTGAGGGAGGAAAACATTAGACTGCAAGCTCATCTCGCCGGCTCCAATAGGGAGACTTCACACAAGGAGGCGGCAGAAGTTGAGAGTCTCAAGAGCGCGCTTCAGGGTCAGAGGATAGAGACCAACGAGTGTCAGGCTAGACTGGAGTTGAGCGAGAGAAGGGCTCAAATTACGCTCAAGGGACGAGACGACGAGTTAATGGTGAGGGACAAAATGGTGGCCACTTTGCGGGAGTCGCTGGCCAACTCGGAGAGTCGAGTTGCTCAACTTCGAGGTCAATTGGTAGAGTTGGAGGCAGCCATTGCCGGGGCGAAGAGTCAAGTTAGTGCACCCAAAGTTTCTGCAGACTGCAATGGGGAAACATTCAAGTTGAAGGGGGAGATTTCAGAGTTGAGGAGTCAATTGCACGAGACCAATGGTAGGCATCAGCAATCGAGTCAACAGGTGAGTGAACTTGAGATCAAACTAATTGACTGCAAATTTGATAGAGAGAAAATAAGGGTTTCTTTGGAGGATTCTGAATACCAGGCCGAGGTTTTAAAGTCCCGAGTAATCAAGTGCGATACTGAGTTGAAAGGTTGCATCAAACAGGTAGCCGATTCTGCTGGAGACTTGGATCAGCTTGCCAAAATAAACGAGGAAAGAAAGCTCAAGGATCAGGTTATCGCTTCGGAGCTGAGAGAGAAAAGTTGCAATATGAGATCAACAAATTCATACAAAGCTGCCACTTACAAGGAGTATAAGAAACTGATGCAAAAGTACGAAGGATGCAACAAAGATTTGTCCAGGTGCGAGGTTAATTTTATTAAGTTGAGTCGCCAAATGGAGCAAGAGAAAAAGATGACAGCACCAGGCCAACGAGTAACAAGAATCATTTAGACATGATGCCGGAGCCATTGTGATGCCTAGTGTATTGTGTAGAAAAGAAGGAGGAGTAAAGGAATAATTTGACTTCATGTGACCATGGAGCTTTACACTATTGATGAGCGTTGTTAACTAGTGGACGCAGTTCTGATGAATCTGCAGTGAAAGTTTATGTTTAAAAATCCCTAGGGCCCCATTTCCTGCCGTTTGTGTGCACGAGCTCGCGGCGCGCTTATACTTTTTGTACGCGCCTCAAAACTTATACTTTCTAGATACAGTCTTCAATTTGAGCAGCCAAGATATTGATAAAACAAGACAAACTTCTGGGCAAAAATTTGAGTTGAAATCTTACCTCGATTTTATAGCTCTCGTTGCTATAACAAAATGTTTTGCTGCTGAGCCAGAGACTGAGACCGATGAGTTTAGTGCAGTGGTGTGCATATCGCAGATGAGGTTTGGCTTACGTGAACTTGCCGAGTTGACGCAATGCGATCGCTTTTGCCGAGGAATTCACGTGCCGTTTAGTGGGGAAAAGTTTGTTGCCGAGGATACAAGTGAGTTTTGATTGGGCTTCGGTTTGCTGGCTGAAGCTATGGAAGTTTTGCGCAGTAAGTCTACCAATTCAAAGTCAAACTTGGCCGAGTATTTGGTCGGTTGCATTGAGCTTATTTTAAGGGAAAACCAACGTTCCTTTCTAACAACCACGACCACCACAACGACCACCGAGTCGCCCAAGGCTGAACAGGAAGTAAATGGCTAGGACGACGCTAAGCCATGCTGTCTGACTTGCGTCAAGGTCAGGGGGACAAAGCGGAGACTGGCGAGGCAAAGAGTGAAGCTGGGACTCATCATGCTAATGACGGTCATCAGCATGCGCACGAGCGAGATGGCGACCAGGACTCTGGCAACAAAGTGGACAACAAAAAGAGCAATAAAAACTGAGACAAAAGCTAAAACGAAAACGGCCATGACCATGACCACGACCATCACGTTTACTGTCCCATTCACGACGATTCCAAGCATCAAATACAATCCGTGGCAGCTAATCCTCACAATGGTGCTGGGCAGCCAGTGCAAGTTGCCCAAACTTTGATCGCACCAGCGGCCAGCGACCCTTTACTGGGTCCACAACTCTAGCGATCGGTCAGCAATCTGCAGCCATAACCAAGAGATAGCTGGAAAATGGCTGGCAAGCTAGAGGATGAATCACATTTTCGGTTGATTGGGTTGCAAAGTTGCGCATTGAGACATTTGCTCAATTTTGCTCAAGTCTCCAGAGATAGAGTCGAGAAAAGTTTACTTCTTAACAACAGAGCATCCGAGTCAATTGCTCAATTCCACGACCGTCAATACAAAGCACAGCGTAGATAGATAGATAGATATACAGACACGCATCACTAATGCTTAAATTCCGAGCTGCATTTGCACTTTCATTCGGTGCCAGTTCAAATGACGCCTCAAAGATTAGTTCCATTATTCTAAACAAAACAAGTTGTTTGCCTGGGGTGTTATATTTAGCATCTGACCAACTCGACTTTCCCCTCCCCCCTTTCTCCCTCTAAGCTTTTTCTCTTTCGAACAGAAGAAATCAGACAAAGTTTTTCTCTATCTCTGATTCCAAAATTGCTGTAAAATACAATCATATTAAATCCAAGGGCACTGATTTCAACACCTACCTAGGATTCAAGATGTGGGCCAAGCTACAAAGTTGCCCAGCACTAAAGCAAAGCATACTAATCCTATCGTTGGTTGTGATATCAAATGTGGCAGCTGAAAATAGCGACCAACAACTAGACCTACTTGCCGTTTCCAAGTTGCGCTTCAAGTTACGTAATCTGGAGAAAAAAGAGCAATGCAGACAACTTTGCCTGGGAATCTGCGATCTCTACCAGGGCAAAGATGGGTTAGCCGCCGGGTATGACGTCACACTGACAAAGATTGAGCTGGACTTTGGGCTCTTAGAAAAGGCCGTGGAATCAATGAAAGGCCGGTCCCCGGCTCTGAGCTCCCATCTGAGCCAATGTTTGAGAGTGGTCAAGGGCGAGGTTGAGCCGGAAGTGGGCGAATCGGCAAAGGGTAATAATAATTTGGTCGACAGCATCGAGCAGATAATGGATAAAAACGACAAGCTAGTGAAGGAGAATGAACAGTGCAAGAGTAAAACTGTTGGATTGACTAATCAATTGGAGGAGCTGAAGAAACAAGTGGCAGAAATGAGACTAGCCAAGGAGCAACAAGCGGCCAGATTTGAGGAAAATTTGAAGAGAGAATCCATGAAGAGCGGGCAACTCAAGAACGATCTGCGAGCAAAAATCGAGCAAATTGAGAAACTTGAGAATGAAATGCAGAAGCTTAAGGCTGAGATGCTGCAATTGGAGTCTAAAAATGGGCGATTGCAAGAGAAGGAGCGCGAGGTGAGGCAGAAGATGAACGAGTATGCCGTCAGATTAGGGGTCCAAAGTGAAAGCCAAACATACGACGACAGGCGGCGGAACCAAGAGCAGCCAAATCAGAGGGAAAATTCGAATCGAATGTCTATTCCAGTTCAAATAATCGATGGACCCAGTAGGGACCCGCAACGTTATCAATTGAAGAACGCCGATTGGGCTGAATTGGTGCCGGATCTGTATCCAACCAACTATCGTGTAAACAGCCACAGAGATCCCTTCAGGAGGATGTCATATTTTTGAACACATAATACGCATAAATTTTGCCCGAAGAGAGGGAGTTGTAATGCGCGCGTTGAATTGGGCTAGATTAGATTAGATTAACGCTTTTCGTAATACAACTTTGGAATGGTTTGATGAAAAGTGTTATCAATGGTGAAATTTTATCAGGGGGCAAGGAAATCTTCGGTCAATTGTGTGTATATTTACTGCTCACTTTGATGAGAGAAACTAACCTCTGGGCCTAAGATCTTCTTTAAAGTTGGCTCACAATGATAGTGGTAATGATGATAACAAAACTAATAAATATATTAATGACTATTGCCGAGTTTGATCGTCGGTTTACTCGTCTCAAGACCAAAGACTGATAGCGGCTCTTTGAACTCTTCATTTACACCTCCTTCCTTTTGAACTCCGTCTTTAGAATAGAGAGTTCACTATCTTCGAATGACTTGAACTCTCATTGTTGGCCCCGCCGAAAGTTTCGCATATAATCTCCAGCTCCAGTGTGCGAATGATTGAGCGGCAGCCAGATGAGACACGATGAACTCGCACATGATACTTCCGGTCAGTCTTGGCACTTGCTTATCACTTGCTTGTGAGCAACTGCCAGCTAGGCGCACGTCAAATTTGAACGGACTCTCTCTTCTCCTCTATTCTCATGTGAGATCTAAAATCTATTGCCAACTTTCTCTCAGTTTTATGAGACTGAAAGTTTAAATGCTCGCACATCACCACTGCATCTTGGTGCTACTGGTGGGGCAATAACCTCTGAGTGGAAAAGTTTAAAGTTTGCCGGCAGTGAGCGACTGAAGTTTGGTGGAGTGAAGTAGAGTAGAGTCAAGTCGAGTCGAGTCGCAATGAGATGAGTTTGGATGAGATGCCCACTAGCTCCGGTGGCTTCCTGGGGGAGAATGAACACAATGGACCGCCAGTTTGGCTTGTGGTTGTAGCCAGCCGAGTGAGCTGGCAAGTGTCACAGTCCAGGACGAGAGCTGAGCTGGTTCAAGATGAGCTGTGGTCCAGTTGAGGAAAAAGGGGCGACTGTGAGCAATGAATTTGCGCAACACTTTGGCCATTTGAGTCGCCATCGCAGCAACCACTTTCAAATACCAATTCAAATGACTTAATTCCTCTCAAC
Organism: Aculops lycopersici; assembly: GCA_015350385.1. Lineage (NCBI taxonomy): Eukaryota > Metazoa > Arthropoda > Arachnida > Trombidiformes > Eriophyidae > Aculops > Aculops lycopersici. Next base: position 618,711 of record WNKI01000005.1, on the reverse strand, counting down.
GACGTCTTCTTCTTCTTTTCCTTCTTTTTTGAATCCACTCTTTGAACTAGACGTCTGCTCCACTTTGCGCAACAAAGATCTACTTTTTAGCTAGCATCGCAACCTAAACCCACCAGAATGAAATGAAGAGGAGAGGAGGTCACTGGATCGATGAACATATTGTTTAATTTAAATCCCCCTCCAAAGTTGGCTCGTTGTGAGTGCTTCTAGCTGTCGTTGTTATCGTCGTCGTCGGTTGTTATTGTTGCTGCTGCTTCAAGCGACGGCGGTGGCGGCGGCGACAATAGAAACGACGTAGTAGCTTAATGGCTTGTGGTAGTGAAGAGTTCAAAGAGGAATCCAAACACACAGCGTCCTAAACCCAAAGAGCCGAAAGTTTTTGCCTCGAACGCCACGCAGCGCCCCTATGCGCACAGTCGGTGGTCTTGCCAGTTCCAGTTCCACTTCTGCTTCTGCTTCTGCTTCTGGCTTCAAAGCAAACGCAGCCAAATGAACGCGCTAACTGTGCGCCCGAGTTTCCCGTCCCGTCGCGTCGCCAAGTTCAGTTTGGTTTAGTTGAACTTCATAATGGCAATACACTGGCTTGCCCCGATGGAGTTTGCCACTGCAGCCGCTACCAATTGACCAGTTGGCAGGTGGCCGCTTTGCAGTGCGCCTGCGCGCCAGTCACAAAACTTTGGCCCATAGACCCAGAGTTTGTTTTTTGCTCGTGTTGTTGTCGCCATGAATCCCGAGTGGCCGCCAGCTGGAGAAGTGTTTGTTGTTGTTGCGATGAGCAGTTCGCTTTAGTTCACATTGAGTTGCAGTGGAGTGAGGATCCCCGCCAATGAGAAAGAAATTGGAAGCGAGTTGCCGGCTGATGCATATTAGCGGGTTGGCACTCAAATAACCGACCAAGCAGCAGCCCGGAAATAAGATGACGAATATAATTGATGCGCGCAAAGCCAAAACAGGTCTCGAGAGCCAGAGCAAGAGTAAGAGTCGAAGCAGACAAACGATTGGATGCTTGCCAGTCGAGAGAGGCCAAAGTAAAAGCGAAGAAAACAGAGCAGACAAAGATTCAAGGTGAAGAGCACGAGGCAAGTTGGACTAAAAGGTAGAAAGATTAGCCAAGCGACGAGAGCCAAAGTAAACTTGTGTGCCTAGAAAGAGCAGCGTGAAAAAGAGAGTAAGTTGAGCGATTGTTGTTGTTACTGTTGATGGACGAGTAAACGCTGCGAGAGAAAGGAAGAAGTAGATTAGTTGGCGTTGGGAAGAAGAAAAATAGTACGCGGTGGTTAAGTGAAAAGGATTGGCGAGCAAGTGGCAAGCCATGAGCGAGCCAAAGATAAATATCACTGATGCGCTCGAACCGGAAGCGCTGAGTTCAGGTCTTGGCATCGCCGCTTCTGTTGCTGCTTCCTCCGCTTGCAGTGTCAGCGACTGCCAGTTAACCTCGAAGATGAGATACGAGCACCAGGCACAGGAAGTTACAAGCAAGATGTCGGCTGGCGGTCGGGTCGAGGGACAAAACAATAACATCTATAACAACACAAGTGGAGTGAGCAATATGAATGGCCGTGAGACAAGCCGGCAGCGTGAGATGCTACGTATTGCGGCCATTAACAACGACGTCGACCACCAGCACCACGATGCTGCTGCTGCTGCTGCTGCTGATGATGATGATGATGATGATGATTATGATTATGATTATGATTATGACGATGTTAGTGGAGGTAGTAGTGGTTCATTCATTGATGTTGCTGGTGGTTTGTGCGGTCGACAAGGAGGAGGACAACAAACGAAAGGACAACACAAAACAGTAGAGGGGAGGAGCAACGACGAGTTGCGCGATCAGCGATTATCTTCATCGTTGCGTAATACCAGCAAAGGCGGGGCCAGTGGCGAAACTCTGGCTGATGCTTCCATCACAACTGCTCCCATTGCCACTGCTTCTAATGCTGACCACCCGCAGGGGACGGCATTCGATTCGGGGGAAGTGAGCAAAACTGCAAATTCGAGCTCTGGCTTAAACTCAACAAGAGAGAGCAATGGATTGACGATTGGGATAGGAGGCGACAAGTTTATTGGCAACGGCAGCGGCACTTTCGCTGCCAACAACTCAATGGGAGTTGATGAAAGGATTGTACAACATCAGAGGCAGCAGCATTTACAGTTACGCAGCGAGGCCGCCAGCAACAACAAAATGAGCATCGATTTCGATACCAGCGTGCAAACACTGGACTCCAACCACTTGGACTGTAGCGACCAATGCACCGACCAACAAGACGACTACGACGACGACGACTGCGATGAACTCGATCCGCTGCGGCAACTCGTTGAAAGTGCGCAAACGAAACTAATGCGCCTCCAATTGAGACAAAAGCGCCAATTGGAACGGGAAGCAGCCGGGCGACAATTGGGACAACAACGACAGCAACACCAACACCAACACCACCAACACCACCACCACCAACAACAACAACACCAACACCAACACCACCAACACCACCACCACCAACAACAACAACAACAACAACAACAAAAGTTCAATAATAGAAAATCAAAAATGTTGCTCAAGTCGGCGACATTTGCGCGCAACACACTCAACGAGAAGGAACTCGACCGGCTTGCGATGGTTGCTACGGATCCAAGTGGTCAGTTGAGATCGCAGCAGAAGCAGCGGAGCGGCCAGCGGCGAATAGACAACACCACTAACAACAACAACAACAACAACAACAACATCAACGACGACGACGACGACAGCAGCACAAATTACAGCCTTAGTGACTACGACGATAAGGAATCAAGTGGAATCGATGGAAGCGGAACCACCATAAGCCAACAGCAGCAACGGCAGCTGGTCGCCACTGCTAGCAAAGAAGCGACAAACTGGGTGACTGATTGCAACCGGAAGCGCGATAGCAGCCGCCGAGATTCAAGGGGACCTAGCGACTTTCAGAGCTCGGACTCCGGCGAGCAACTCGCTAGCGGCTGTATGACAAATCGGGCGCCGGTTTCTAAGCGCTTGATCATCGGCGGCGAGCTTGTGGCTAACGGGCAGCAGCAGCGGCGGCAGTATGAGCAAACGACGACAAGTGAAAAGCATGAAGTGGTCAGTGCTAACAGAAGCGGCGGCGGCTATGGGGTTTGCCAAATTGACTCAAACGATACACAGCGGCAGCAGCAAACGAAGGCAATGAAAACGATAGCGAGTGACCAACAACGAGAGGGAGAGGGGGGAGAAGAAGAAGAAGAAGCTGAGGATGACTATGAGAATCTAGACGCAAGCCAGTGTGCCGATCGCGACGAGGGACCAACGCCCACAAACGACCTAATTCGGGCTCTGATTCAACGCGACCGATTGGCACTTGGTTGCGCCAAAAAGTGTCCCGACAAAAGTGGCCCGTCAAGAGAGTGGGCGGCTGCCGGGTGTATTGACCCAACGGCGACGACAACCACCACCACGACAACGACAACCAGCGTGATTCCGAGCGCTCGACAAGTGGTCGAGAGTCGGGGCCCAAGTCAGAGTTTGACTGGGACAAGTGTTGTCAGTCATAATGATACTTTGGAGAAGAGGAGAAACTCGCAACTTCTGTACAATGATGATAAGTTTGATCGCGACGCTAACGCGGACGTGGACGCGGACGTCGTTGACAAGGACAACAATGGTGAGTTAGAGTTGGAGCTGGAGCCAAAGGGACAACGGCAACATCGACGACAACGACAGCAGCGACTAGAAGCTGGCAAGGACCAGGATCTCAACAAGAGGAGCGCACAACAATTCAAATCAACAAACCAAATGACAGAGCAGAGGTCCGAGCTGGCCAACCACACGACAAAGAACCGGCGCAAGTCGTCGCCGGAAATGGGCGACAAGAGCGAGGCTCGAGGTTCAGCTCGGGGTCTGGCTTTAGGAGCAGCGGGCTGTTGTGATACCAAGGAGGAGCAAAGTGAGGCAACTTGGGATTTGGGCAAGCGACAGCAGGAGCAGCGCAAGTCAAGTGTCCGCGTTACCGTCACTTCCGGTGACTGCACCGACCACCACCATCGAAGAGAGGGCGGAGCGACGCACCAGCGACGAGGGTCCGCTTTTGACATGTCGGCACTGATTAGCAAGTGCCAGCAGTTGGCCTCGCCGAGTTGCTCGTCGTCATCGTCGTCGAGCGGCGGCGGCGGAGCCAGTGGTCTTGGTGGTAGCTTCAACTATGGCCAGGTGGTTGCTGGCTCTGGTAGCGACGGCTGTGGTAATGCGAGCGAGCAAATAACGCCGACGCCCGCGGATGCCAACGCGAACTTGAATTGCGACGACGCTCAAACATCCGGAAGTGGACAGCGACCACAGCTGCAGCAACAGCACCTTGGATTAGAGTCAAGTCAGCAACAGATCGGAAGTCGGCGAGCGAGCCTGTCGCCTTATCGGCTTGCGGCGCAGGCCCTCCGGTCGGTGGTTGGTCTTGCCGATTCGTCGATTGTTGGCCGAAATCGGTCCAAGGAGAGGCAGCAACAAAGAAAGAGGACGAGCGAGCCGGCGGTTAGTGTAACTAGAGGTCAAGGTGGAGTAAACTCTGCATCATGTGGCACTGGTCAGCAAATAAGTGATTGTGACTCTTTAAATATAAATCAAACGCGACGCCATTCGACTTACATGTTCCCGCTGGAGGTTAGCAAGCAGAGACAGCGGCGCCGATCGAACGGCGACTACCAATCAACAGCAAGTTCCTCTTCGACGGGCAGTGACGACGATGAAAATATCCGACTGCGAGTAACTAATCGCGAGAATCGACTCGACGACGACGACTACGATCTAATGCAAAGCATATACCTGGACGCCAGTCACTTGCAACCATCGCGCAAGAATCCAAAGCAACAGCAACAACAACTGTCTCAGCAGCGACTCCTACCCACCTCGGCCTCTTCGCCGTCGGCACTCAGCACGCCCACCAACGAGTCGGGTGGGTGTGGCGGTCCGTGTTGCAGCGAGCAAGCGCAATTGATAAAGCTAGCCGCTGAGAATGCAAGTCTAGGGCGCCGCTTGTTTCCCACAAACTCGAGTGGCCCTACAGCAACAACAGGAGCAGCCGCTGGTGGATCGACAGGTGGTTATGATTCAAATTTCAATGCCCTAACTTCAACCTCAAAGGCCTCGTTGAATTCCATCCCCCAAGCTGTTGAGCCAAACTACAAGCACTCGCGAGCTCGCGTTGGAAGTAACCCATTGGACCGGATGTTGCGAGGATTCCACCCGCAACACCAACAAAAACAGCAACAACAACAGCAGCAGCAGCAGTCAGTTAACAGCTCGAGGCGGCCAACACTACAAGACCACCTACACCAGCCACCTGTAAGCTGCAAACCGACAACCAAGCGACACTCGTTGATCAACCTGATTTCATCGCACGCGAGCGGAAGTAACAACTGCGTAACTTCTATGTCCGGCTCGCATCACAACAGCCATAGCCACAGTCACGCGCACCAGACAACCGGAAGTCAGTTCGTCAATCGATTAGCGCAGGCACGCAGCTCGCTGCTGCCTCACCTCAATGGCTGCAGATTGAACAACAACCTCAGCCACAAACTAAAGGGCAACCGGCGCCATAGATCCTCCATTGGCTCGAGTTCCATTGGTAGCCACCTGTCGTCGATGTCGAGTTTACTAGGGAACGGCAGCACTAGTGGTCACCACAATCAAGCCACGGACGAAAACTGTCAGCAGTACGATCCGTTGATTCCGGAATCGGGATTCAAGGTGGTGGTTATGGGAACGAGTGGCTCGGGTAAGACTGCCATAATCAGGCGCTTCCTGTACGATTCATTTAGCGAACGCCACGAGGCCACAGTGGAGGACACCTACTTTGTAGAGTTTCCCTACAAGAAGAGTCTAATTAACATCAGCATAACGGACACCTCCGGTGAGTACTCTCTTCCTCTTTCTCTTTTATAGAAACAACACCCGGTTGTGTTTGGCGTGAATGCAGATTCTCTGCGAGGGAACGAGCGTGAGACGAAATGAAATGAGAAGGCAAACCCACTTCACATACAAATTCCCCTTGCCCCCTCCTGTTTTGTCTCTGAAAGCGTGGGCGTGGCTCTATCTACAAACTGTGATTGGAAGGGGCTTTAACTTTGGCTGGCAACAACTGAATTGTCTTAGGAGATTTGCGAGACTTTTCTGTAGAGCTAATGCGCCTTTTCAACGTTTCCGCTACAATGGCACGTGACGCCAAAGGCTATGCCTCAATGGACAGGTAAACTCGATGACAACTCTCAAAAGGACAACCACTGGCACGACTTGGTCGCTAACGCCGACAGCGTAGCTTAGTGAGCGAGTGTCTGGCTTTAGTTTGGTTTAAGTGGAACAGAAGACTGACATCTCAAGTATCTTACAACGGGCAGCTAGCTGAGGTTGTCGCACTCTCCCGAGTAGCTATTTATAACTCGTAGATGAATAAGCAACTTGAAGATTGGAGCTTCAAGCTAGCGGGACGAGCTTAACTCTTTGGTGACCTGGCAAGCTAGCTAGCTAGCTGATCGAGGAGATGGAATTCTCTTATCAGCGCCCTCACTTGTCGCTTGGAGTTAGCTGCAGCGAGTGGCAAGCTAGCAAGAGGCCAAAGTTTGGTCCCAACTAGCTTGCCAAAATCTTCGCCGGTCTACGCAATCGAATGTTGCATTGAGTTTGTCGCTGTTGTTGTTGTTGTTCTCGTTTTTAGCCAAGTTAGCGAGAGCAGTAGTAGCATTTGCTGCGGCAACGGCAACGAGCGGGCCAACCAGACGGATGATTGATGATTTAGTTTGCGGTTTCTCTTGGGTCCGCGTTGTAGTTACAGCTGCCGCCGCTTGTGACTCTAGATGTGAGCCGACGGCAAAGAAGCCACGTCTTTGCGTCACACCCAAAAATCGCGGCCATGTACTCGTGCGGTTGTTGTCTCTGGCTGTATCGCTTCGTCGCAGAGTTTGGAATGCACGCTTGAACTTGGGATACTTTCAGAAAAGGTTCAAAGTTTCAACCAAACTCCAAGCCTTGGAGCCAAAGGAAGGAAAAGTGCCTAACAATAACAATGAGCGCATAGAGGCACTAATTTAATTTCGCCGACCACCTGCGCTGCTCATATCTCAGCTGAAGACTCTCAGTTCAAGTTTCCAGGTCGATGGCTTGAACTAGAGTTTAAAATCTAACAGTGAAATGAAAACTTTGCCAAGTTGTAACTCAAATTCAAGGGCGGGAATTGGTTTGGTTGCGCGAAATTGAGTTAAGCGAGCGTTTTACGCTTCTAATGCTAGATGCGCGCTCGAGATAAAGTACTCGCTCTAGTTTCAGGTTTAGCTAGCTGGAAACTCTCGCCGGGCGCCCTGCAATCCCTCTAGAGGGGACACTTCCGCTAGAATCCGCCGGTTCACAGTGCGGCGCACGATTTTTTTAGCTTGTCGTTGCTGCCCGCCGCTGGTGGTTGATAAAATCGCGCGCCAAAGTTTGTGGGTCACAGTCGAGTGTTAAATCCCGGCAAAAATCTCAAACCCAAAGGCCAATTTCTCCAATTTCTTCAATATTTGTGCTCCAAACCCAAGCGTCAACTACGTGATTTGGACCTCAATTAACTCGTCGCCTCGGCGGCGGCTAGTTTTAGCTCAGGCTTCGGCTTTGCCGACGACCATCTACTCGCAGTGTCGCCAGTCGATTCTCGAGCGCCTCGATTGGCTTCGCATTAGAGTGAACGGGGGAAAGTGGCTAAATACTAAGCTAATGATGGGCAATGGAGACAGCGGGAGAGGAGGAGAAAGCAAAGTGATCGGATTGCCGTTGGCAATCTGTGTGCCTAGACTCTAGAAAGTGGATGCCACTGGCGGCACGATACTTTGCACGCGTATGGCTCTAGATAAAATTAGAGTTAGGTTGGAAGAGTCTGGCGGCCAAACTCCCTGACCCAAAATCATCAATCAACTTTGCACTGGCTTCTGTGCAAATTCCATGGAAATTTGAGAAGCCGCACGCAGAGGCCAAACGACGACGATGACGACGAGTATCAATATGTCAATAGCTTGCGGCCATTTGACTGCCGCCCTTCAGTTCGGTGGCCAGAGTTTAGGCAACAACTGACCTTGGCGCTTCCACTGTTCAATATCAAGGTCGGCAAGTCGATTGACTCGCTGGTCGGTTTTGTGAAAGTTCTAGACAAAATCGCCGCAACCACCGACGGCCAGCCGCAAATTCAATGCCAGTGGCGGTGGATCGAGCGGTGCGCTATGCTACATGCCCCACATAAAGGCCAAAGTTGTGTTAGGTTAGGTTACATTACGATCCGTTAAGTTATGTTACGTAATGTAATGTGCCAACAATGCAAGCGCCACGACATAAACAGAAGTCGCACCAGTCAACAATGAGAAGCCGTATAAAATAGCAGCAGCTCCCGCTTTTTGGGTTTTATGCGCCTCCCGAGCTTAGCGCACAAAGACTCCTCTCTGGCCTTCAATTTATGCTGCTCTATGCGCCATTTTATCGCCTCGCCGAGACTATGAAAAATTTTAGCCTCCCTCTCTCTTCCTTCCTTCCTTTCTTTGAAGAATTTATTTTCGCGGTCGCGCATCCATAGAGGAGCGCCGAGGTTCAGCGGAAGCGAGACACGCAGCGAGAAAGGAGCTGTTGTTGCTACTGGTGTTGTTATTGAGAGGCCCGTAATCACCTGCGAGCTTGCCAGCCAGCTAGCTAGCTGGCAAGCTACCAACACCACATCAAACACGACATTACGCAACACCAGCTCCTCGGCTGGGGCTTGCGCAGTGTTGATGAGACCTCACCTTGGCCTTGTTCCTATGGATAGTGCTATGCTGTGCTGTGCTCTGTTCACTTGGGAGCCACTCATCAATTCACTGGTCTTCGGTCTGGTTGAGTCTATTCTAGCGAAAGGGTGAGAGCAAATCGATGGTCTGGATGCATTTCGGCAGCCGCAAGCTCGAGACAGCAAACAATTTGCCCCTCTATTCCATTCGGCTCATCCATGGAGCTAGTCGGTGGTTGCGGCTTTCATTATCACCTCATCGAGCTTCTCGGGTCTCAAGAGAGCAGAGCAGAGTATAGTATGAGCGACTAGTGTTTTATTATAACATTAGGGTCGGATTCTGGGAAATTACTCAACTCATTTCAACTGGAACTGGACTACCAGAGGCCAGGGCGGCGGTCGTCGTGGTTGCACTCGATCATAAGCGCCGGTGGCGATTCTTCAGTTTCCTAGCCACGCAACGATGATAAGTGAGACTCGGTTGCTCTGTGTAGTAGCATCGAAAACAACTACAACAACCACAATGGGTTACGTAATAACAACAACAACAACAGGATATTGGACTCACAGCTCCGTTGTGCCAGCTGGTAGTGTACTCGCCGGCGCCTCCTGACCCAGCTGAGTCCTCAGTCCTTTAATGGCCGTGCCCTTGAGTTTGTGGGCCAGAGCACAAGAAAACGAGCTCGGGTAGCGGCACCCACCACCCGTGTCTTGCTACAAGCTCCCGGCGACGTTTGCGGTGGTGGTGTTTGATCATCCAGTCGCTCACTCAGGCGCAGGTAATCCGTCTCACCTGGGAACCTTGATGCGCCAAGAGTCTCGCTGGTTAGCCTTTCAAACTGGCTAGTTGGCCTCTTGGAAACCGAACCTGAAACTGAAAACGTAAACTTACCAACTTGTCGTGCAGTGGAGCTTTTAGCTTTCAATTTCATCGTTGAGTCCAAGCACCTCGTCGGCCCAAACTGTGAGCTCAAACATCGCTTACCTTGACCCGATTGCACGCGGCTTTGCGGGTTTGCCGAGGCGCAAGGTGTGAGTTGGACCGCCGTCACTGCTGCTGCTACAGCCACAGCACTTAGGGGCCGAGACCTTCCGGTCGGCTGACCGGCTGGTGTCTCAATGGCAAAGCCATTGAAACTAAGCCAGCAAATGGGAAGAGCGGCAAGTCGCGTGCGGTGAAAATAAACCACCGGGTAAAATGAGAAGCAACGCGAGTGATAGCAACGGCAACAACAACAAAGCTCAGTAGATGTGAGATGCTAGCCAATCCGAAGCAAGAATACGGCCGACTTTCTTTTAGGCCAGTTGGAGCGTCAATTGCACTCTCTGCAACGCTTTTCAAGCGAGCCTACCGAGTTACAGCTCTATTTCCTCGCAATCAAATACAATGGACCGAGAGGCTGTTGGCGCCGCACTTTGCTGATCCCACTTTTCAATGCCAAGTGGCACACGTACACACATTAGCAGTGGACCAAAGGAGGCGAGAGGAGACGAAACGAAAGCGAAGTTCTGCTTCCGGAGTTGAATTTGAGTTGTAACTGGCGCCTGCCAATTAGCCGCTCACCTGCAAGGGAGCTCAGGTTACCATCTACACCAAGTACGTGTCTTTTTTACCTGAAGAGGAAGAAGAAGAAGTGGAAGAAACTTGTCGCCTTGAATCGAGATCCCAGTTAAATCCTCAACTTTCCTTTCTCGCGAAAACGAATGACCAAATCCTCGATTTCTGTTCTGTTCTTTTCTGTTTTTGCTTTGTAATATCTAGACAGTGAACATAGAACGTAAGAAGAAGAACAACAACAAACAGCTCACCCGCTGAAATCAGTGAGCTTGAAATGTCAGGCAAACTCCTCATGCTTGAATGACAACGTTGCCGCCAACACCGATCACGACGACGACTTGGAGCTAGAAGGGAAAAGGCTAGCTTCAACATTAGTTGTTTGTTGGATGTAAATTATTTGCACACACAACCCTCGAGCTTCCGGTTGGTCTGCGCATATAACGTTGCAAAATTCTATGTTGCTCAAAAAAGTAGCGGCTCTTGTCTCATAGATTTGATCATTTTTATTTTAACGCGCCACCAAGTTGAGTTTTCTCACTCTCCTGAAATGGGAGAAAAATTAGAATATTTTGGGCGCCAAGTGAAACATCACCAGGGGGAAGCGTCGTTATATCTGCCTTGCTGGCCTGTGTAGGCGTGTGGCTTGCCAAACACTCGGTGCTCATGGGACCTCGCCGACGCCAAGCGACTTTTCGTGAAGCCCATCACTCTCAAAGCTCAGGTCCCAGGAGAGAAATGGGCCGTTAAGGAGAAGAGAGGGACTTCTTTCGCTTTCTCTCCCTTCCACTCAACCAACTCACATAAACTCGATGGCATCTCATCTTTTCTCAAGTGCCGGAAGTCAAGGGTCTAATTTTATCTGCAAACTTTGGGATAGCTGCTGCGCTGGTTGAATTTGCTGATGGCAATGAGTTTACACTAGCCGCCGTCGTCGTCGTGACTGCAGGCGGCCAATTTATTCGACTGCCACTTATGGGCGGGAGAGGGGAGCAAGTTTAAAAGCAAGTTTTGCCTTTGGGGTTACTGAAAATAGGATGGGAATGTTTGTTGCCGATTGAAAAACAACGAGAATGCACTCGCCACTTCCGGTGACCGCCGCCACGAATACGATCATATGGCGCCCTTGTGTTGTTTCTCTCAACCCGCTCTTTTAGGGATCCGGTCGAATTACAAGGGTTCGTCGTGTCGCTTGCGGAATGAATAATTGCACTTACATGCGAAAGCAAAAGCAGACGAAATGGTTGTGCCGAGTGGGTGAAGTAAACTTTATGATGACCCAAACACATAGTGTGACTCTACTTTTGAAACTTTGTTCACCAGACAAACTCGCCCGACTTCTCGGTGAGCAAACAAGATGCAAATGTCGACGAACTTGCCCAATGGCTAGCTGGCTTGCCAGCGCCAAGCGCGCCGACTTTTCCCGAGCCAGACCAACAGGCCAGTGATTCCGTTCGGCGCCGGCGGCAAGCCAACGGGCCTACTTGTGCAAATCGAGTTAGTTTGCTTGCCACGAAGACCAACTGGAAAGTGCCGCCCGAAAAGTGCAAATTTTCCGACTGCGCCCAGTGAGTGGGGAGCACTAGCAAGTGGCCGGTCGGTCGCTGGTGACGTCAACTTTTTCCCTTGGAAGCCCCAAGGCGCCACACGGGGGAAAACCTGCCACCACCACGAGCACTAACACCACGAGCCGAGTCGGCCTCTGGCTTACGGTTTCGAGAGAGACTCTCCGCCTAAGCGATTTTAGTGGAGTTAGTGACGATGGGCGTCATTTAGACACAAAAGACAATGCGACTTTTGCCTCGAAGTCTCTCTCTCCCTCTCTGTCCCTCCCTTTTTGCTGCTAAATCTCAATCTGGTCGATGGAATAGTAAAAAACCTGCTTAGCTTCCGGTTCCTCTTGACCAACCGAAGGGAATGAAACGTTACAGATCTGAACGAAAGAGAGTGGTGAAGGGTAGAATTGAATAGATAACTGCACCGGCGGTCCATTGGGATTTGCACACACTTTGGACTCGCTGCGGTGAAGTCGGCTCTCACGGACGCCGATTTGTTGTCGGCTTGGTTTTGGTTTCTCAGCAAGCAAGCAAACGATTGCGGGCACCTGACGACTTGGTTCACTCGTTCAACACTGCTGTCGGTCCGCCCGCAAATCTATGTGGGTTCACTGGTCGCTAATTTTGTGGCCACTCGGAGGTTACATTCTCTACCTTCTCTCGTTTTCTTTCAGCAAGGGACCTTCAAAAAGAAGGAGACAATCGAGGAGGTAAAGTGCCACTAACGCTTCAGGTGACCCGCAGGAAACTACTTGAAGCTATCGGTGTAGTTGGCGGTTCCATTGGTTTGATATGGCGGTCAGCTCTCAGCCAATTGGATTCTGAAGCAGTGAATCCACTGCTCAGCTCATTGATCCAAAACAGCGAGCCACGAGAAACTGGAGCAAGTTGCAATTTGCTCCAGTTTCCAATGGCTAGACCTCACCTTTCCCTCTTCTTTGATCCAACCCTTAGAATGAGCCAACTGCGAGAGTAGAGCAAAGTGCCATAGAATCGATCTATCTTGGATTCTGTCCAGATGGCCGGAAGTGGCCATCTGATCACGTGCTCTTGGCGAACCCTTCGTTTCTTCCGGCGGCAGCTTGAATCTGGTTTTGCCCAATCTAGCTACTGGCTAAAAACATGCGGTCTTCCCCTAACACTAGAGCACTAGAGGCATCAAGTTTTTTGCAACGATAAACTTTAGGTCTCGCTATCGTTGTGGCTCTAAACCACACCAAGCCAGGGAGTCTCGTGATTGATTGCATCAATCTTGTCAAGTTGGTCGGAAATTTCTCGAAAAAAAAACCACCAAGTTCCATCTGTCGCTCGGGTTTATAGTTAATCTCAGACCGACATGCAAAAGCAGGCTAAGAAGTGTGCAGTAACAATGAGCGCTCGTGGTGACAAGTGCGGTCGTCCCTGCGACCACCTGGCGACTTGAATCCTCTGCGCCTCAGCTCCTCAGGCCGGAATTTGAATTCAAGACTCGATTTTTGCTCGCCTCTTTTCTAGTTTAGTTGGTGAGTGATATTCGGAGGAGTCTAGTTCAGTTGAGTTAAGCAAAGCGAACAAAAAGGAGGGAGAGAGCTTATTGGTTCCAAGTAAAGCAAAGTTATAGCTACTCTCATATGCAGATTATAAGCAAGCAACCTCGATGCCCTGCGGTCTATTTACACCGTTTGGCCTCCCACCGCATACACCATGTTTGGCATTCGAACCTCCACTCGCCAATGCCAAGTTTGTTGGTTGTCGCCAGCCTGGAGCTCGCAACTGGCTTACCAGCAAACCTCATTGGCCTCGTCTACGTGCCAAAGAAGCGGAAGTTGCGCTCCGCTACCGTTTCAAGTGGCCGCTGCCTTCAAGTTGACCTTTGTACGCCTCATTTTCACTCCGGTGAACTTTGCTCTTTTGCGGCCACCGAGTTGTTTTCGGCGCCTGTGCCGATGCTGTTGCCAATGTTATTGCGCAGTGAGCGAGCTAAACCTACAATCTAGCTGGCTTTTCAGTGGTAAGCCAGCGAGCGGCCACCTGCAAGTCGGATTGAGTTTAGTCGACTGCACTGCAAGGGGGAAACGAGAGCATCAACGACAACTGGCACAAACCACCACGATGCGGCAACAACCCACGCACCTCTCTCCCTCTTCCGTTCTGAGCGTTTAACTCGCCTTGCCGAAGGCTTAAGGCTTGTGCTAGCTTGCAAGAGGGGCAGGTGTAATTGCCAAGCGCGATACTCGCAAAAGAAACGGTGTGTGTGTGTGTGTGTGTGGCAACTGTGAGTGACTCGATTAGCGGCAACCAGATTCTACCGGGCCAACTGCGTGCATCTGACGCCAAGACCTTCTCCAGTGATTGATGGCGAATGAACCCCACGCTAGCGAGTGACCCAAGGCTAGCTAACCACTCGCTGTAGCAACAACATATCAAAAAAGAACGCAAAGCATCTACTTAACTCCGAGTCATTGATTGCGTGGAGAGTAACAGACTCGATGGACTAAGAGAACGCACCACTTCCAGTGGAAACAAAGACTTGGAACAGTGTAGCGATTTCTAGGTTATACTCCCAATCCAATCCAACTGTCCGACTTACGGTTGTGAAAAACCAAACTCAATTGGTGGGTCACTGCACATCTTTTCTTTCATTGATTTCAGCAACAAGCGAGGAGAGTAAGAAATAAAGAGAGACGAAGGTGTGATTAGAGCGACTAGCAAATCGCTAGGTGCCCATCTGCCGAGATTCTTAGATCGTCTTTTTCTCCAAGAAGAGGGAGAAATTACTTGACAAATCGGGGGCTAGGCTAAATTGGGCGACACGGCGTTTATTGAATTAGCTTCATTGAATTTACTGCTAGTCGGTTGGGTCGCTACAATCACCTACAACGACGACCACCAGCGGGTTGCAGTGACCCCATAAGCAATGAGGCCACGTTTATTACAACTTATTTCTGGTCGACCAGCTGAGCGACCACTTGTCGCATCTGGTGGCACAACTTCCGTTTGTGGGTCTATGTTTGCTTTTCATTTAGTCGCTCAATTGGCAACAAAAGGATTAGAGAGAGAGAGAGAGAGAGAAGGAAGGAATTGAACTGCCGCGAGGAATCAATTGGATTAGCTCAAATAGATAAAGCTTCTGTGGTGTAGAGCTTCGAGAGGAAGAGGGAGACTTGCGGCGTGCGGTTAAACTTAACACATAACATAGATTACGACTCAACTTGAACAGCCGGCTGTCCAAGTTGTGCGTATGGCAATTCAGGTCAAGGTAATAGATATAAATTTTCCAAGCAACTAACTTTTCTCCTCTCTTGTCTGCTCACCTAAATTCAACCAACTCTCCTGGTACATTATCTCAACCAAACGAAATAAAACAATAAAAAATAATACCACGCGCAAAAACCACAAAAACCAATGAGACACATTAGGAACGTACCAATTTCCCGCAATGAGACGGCTGGCAATAAATAGTGGCGATGCTTTTGTCCTCGTCTACAGCGTCGACGATCCCCAATCCTTCGACGATTTGGAGCAATTGCGCCAGTCGATTTTGGACGAGCGCGAGCAAGCCCATCACGAGATGACTAATATTGGACCTCAAGCCGGAAGTGGAGTTGGCGCCACAAATATTAATCTAACCAACTCAACGACAGCCGCCCACGCGAATAGTAATAGCAATAGCAATAATAATATGACATACCACTCGTCGTCGAGTTCCTCCGTTTGCTCCTCAGCTAACTCCTCGGCGGAAACCTCGCGGAGGTCGTCCGTTTCGGCGGCCGAGGATGCGCTCCGAATTAGGAGAACTAGGTGGCCGCCGATTGTTATTGTGGCCAACAAATGCGATTTACCTAAGGAGAGACATCTAGTTAATAGCGATGAAATTGAGGCACTAACTCTCATCGATTGGAACAATGGATTTGTTAGAGCCTCCGCTGCCTACGATTGGAACATCAACGAAATCTTTCGCCAGGTTTTCATTCAAGCTCGCCAACCGCCGGCCTTTACTCAGGCTCTACTCAGCAAGCAGCGAAGGAAATCCCTACCTAGATTTGTTCAAGGATAACTAAACTTTACTAATAAAACGCTAAGTGACGTGAGAATGGGAAAATCAATTGTTTCTTGCGATCCAAACCTTTAGGAATAAAGAGAAAGAGAGAGAGAGAGAGAGAGAGAGAGAGAGAGAGAGAGAGAGAGAGAGAGAGAGAGAGAGAGAGAGAGAGAGAGAGAGAGAGAGAGAGAGAGAGAGAGAGAG